>CM044551.2:18840651-19215651 GCA_024416835.2 Perccottus glenii
CATGTCGAGGTTATTGTATCTTAAGCTGGCGGTTGTCATCAGGTGAGCAGGTCTGTAGGGAGAACACCACTAGGCTCGCCATCTGCAGAGCCTGATAACACAGAGCCATGTGGCACGCAGCAGGGCACTATCAGGTCTATCTTGCTCGTGCCCAGTTTATGTGCCTAAAGCAGCGAGCAGAACAAGCGCGTGCTGCATGTATATTAGCTCAGCGTTCAGGCTCGTGGAACCGCATGCTGGTTGATCTTCCGCCTGACTGGCAGCTTGGTTCAAAGCTGTAGCTGGCAGCACGCAGCAGAGGGCGCGGTATGGGATGTGGAAATTTAAATAGTTTAAGGAAGACAGCCGACGCACTGCAGGACGCATACCCTTCCTCGTTTTGAATCTCTTCAGAGGCACCTGTGTATTTAGCCACCATGGTTCGGACCGCAGGAGCGTCTAATCCACAAGGCTGCACGCAAAGAAGAAATGTTTTGTCTGACCCGTGTTTACTCTTGTGTGGGAGTTTAACACACATGTGAGAGAGAAAATACAGTGTAAACAGCAGTAAAGACAAACACGAGGATTGCCTCAAGGATCTACTAGGAATAATTTCAGAAAAAGGAAAAAAAAACACCGTTTTATGTTTCCAACCAGTCAGAGTTCAGTTTACCTTCTTGCCTTGTTACACTGATGTCAGATAAATTCTAACAAATTTGATAACTACAAATAATATCATAAACTAGAACAGATAACCACCACATTCAGTTACCCTGAGACATTTTTTTCTTGTAGCCAGTTTCTTGATTATTCTGTCATACTAAGCTTGATAAAATTGATAGCCATAAACTGAGAACAAATGATTGGCAGTGTAATTATCTTTTCTGCATTTTTGGTCTGAGAGAAAAAAAAACAGAAGGCAGTACTTCCTGCTGAGGGCAAAAAAAATAATATTTTTTGTAGCCTCTTTCACACATGGAGGTTATCAGCAGAATGGCATCCAGACTATCTCCTGATATTTGTTTTATACGTCCCACACATGCCACATATTTATGCTAAGGCATGTAGAAGTAGGATCTGACGTTTTGACTGCCACAATCCAAAATCTGTGGTGCAAATGTGCATGGCTTCAATGTTCAATTGGCTTACATTGCCAGCTGTACAATCATTACAACATGAACATGCACAGTTTTTGTATTTTATTATTGTCCCTTGTGGATCTTGAGGCAATCCCTACCATGTGCCTGTCTTTACTGCTGTAAAAGCAAATACACTAATATTGATACTACTTATACAAACAAATGAGCAACATATCAAAACGTTGCAAAGTAATACAGCAGGCTTCAGCGTTCTATGCACTTTGCTTACAGTCATAACATCACCAACACTTGCTCACTCCGAGCGCTCCTCTGGAGGATTGCAGTTGTACTAGATCAGCAGCATGATATCCTGAAAACACTGATTGGAGTGTTTTCATATATAAACTGTTTTCAATGTGGTAAGAATTTTGACCTACTCCTATTTTACTAGTATATAAATTCAATGAAAGGTATGTATTTTGTGAGTTTTGACTTTTGGTGTCCTGAATCCTGAATATAGCTCAGTGGCAGAGTGGTTAGCACTCTGGCCTCACAGCAAGAAGATCCAGGGTTTGATTCCCATCCAGGGCAGGGCCTTTCTGTGTGGAGGAGTGTCTGTGTAGGTTTCCTCCGGGTACTCCGGTTTCCCCTACCACTAAATACATGTACATTATAGGACTACAGATGGAAAGTAGCTGTTCAGCTATAATCTGATACAAGCATCTCTGCTCCGGCTTAATGTACTTTGTACGCTGTCCTAAAGAAATAAACAAATCTAATTAGGGTAATACACTTGGCCACAAAGAAATAAATTAATCCTTTAAAATGACAGTAGACAAAAATACAAATATTCAGTCATTACAAATGCATAAACATTACAGTATCATGAATACATTAAAATGGAAAAACAGATCCTATAGAATTGCACTGTTTAATTTTACTTAATGCAAAATGCTGTTCCCCTAAACCACCTAACAAGCCCTTTCCTCTTCCACATTTTGACAGGAAGAAAAGACTCTCTCAGTGTGTTGTGTGTGTTTTTTTTTTTTTTTAGAGAGAGGTATCCAAGCGTGAATCAAGCAGCTGGTTTCATTAACCTCCTGTCCAGCCATTGTGCAGGAGTAGAGCAGGGCGCTAATATAAATGGTAACCTTCTGAATATGTTGTCATATGCATACTATAACTGAGGGCTGCAAGTGATTTGACACATTCACCAGTGTCCATTCATGGCATTATTCTGGACCGTGTCATAAGTCATTCCAGAGGCACTGGATAATGGCTTTTTGATGGGAGCATGTTTGATTTCTTCTGACATGGGAATGGGGTGTCTACTTTTTACCAATACACAATGTCAGATTGACAGAAATGTATTTTTTATTTGGATGGAATAGTTTTTACAGAAAGTTGCTGCAATATATAATCATGTCTCAAGAGAAGAAACAGTAAGACACATAGACAGTGCAAACCACAGACTGAATATAAGTAGCCAGGACCACCCTTATACATTCAGCAGAAAGTGGTCACATTTCTCATTGGGTTCTCTTCTCCTGTCAAAGGTACTTGACTTGTCACAAAAAACAGAAAACTTTGTGTAAAAAAGTAAACATAAAATGTATTTTTTTTTATCTCAGTAAAAATTTGTTCTGTTTGCTTTGAATCTCACATAATTTCACATTAATATGCAGGGTACAAAAGCCGGAGCTGGGGTGGAGGTGGGTTTTGAAAGCCCACAAATAAGCAGCTATCTTTAGAAGAATTTGGAACAGACAATTGATTCTGGGAGTAAATAAGTGCAAAAACAAAGCTCTTTTTTATTTTTTATATAGCACTTTTCCACCTAATAGGCACTCAAAGCTCTTCAATAGATACTCTTGAAATCTAACTATTGCATGCATGAATATAGGGCTAAACTATTCAAAGTGGGCTGGGCTGCGTCATAGATTGAGCAAGAAACAGCATTTTTAAAGTTTGAACAGCAACAGGTGCCATTTAAAAAAAAAAAAATCACACTTGGCGGTGCACCTCATGAGCAGTGCAAAATGGCATGGGTCTGTTTCCCAGTTTATTGCTGATAACTTTCTTTCTTCATCTGATTTTAACATTATCATTTTTTATTTATTTATGTATGTTTTTGTTTTTGACCTCTGAACAACATTAGTTTTCTGTTTTGCCATAAAAAAAAACACTGCATATGGGCTAAAGCACAGGCGAAACATATGAACTAATGGCTTTGACCTATGTCCTTTTCACAGTTTGGAACTTTTTAGATGAAAGCACTGAACACTTTAGCCATAAAGCTATGTCTAGAATGTCTAATAGGTTCATTATGATATTATTATGTATTATGTTAAGTTAAATTTAAAGAGACACATTTTTTGACTAAGAGATTCTCTGAGTGCTAATGTACTGCTATAAACAAACATGACAAAGCATAAAGCTTAAAAGTTGATGAGGTGTAAAGTTGTATTGATATGACTGGTTAAGGTGAGAAACATGGCTTACCTCTGCTTTACACCAGACTAGTAAGCTGCACATAATGCCAGCTCAGTGTCTCAGTTCCCATCTCACTTGTCCTAGTTCAATTTCAAGATCTGTCCGCTGGAATTATTTGTGGAGTGTGTTTTTTTTTTGCAAACTTCTGCAATTCTGTTTTGGAAAAGTTATCTTGATGCCATGAATTACACTATACAGAGAGAATTCTTTTCAAAGTTAATGAAGGTTTTGAAGACAGTAGAAAAAGTAGTTATTAAGATGATTACAGCTTTCTTCTCCCATTCTGCTCCATGGCATTTATATAAAATCAGAACAGCGACCAAGTAGAAATCTATTGTCTTGGGTTGCTTGACTGCAACCCTGTTCCCCCGGAAAAAAAACGTGAACGAGATGCTGCGCTTCAATGCTGCACTGTCGGCATGTCCGGACATCCTTTCAGACAAAGTTAACCTAAAGACTTTTCCGCGTCACGTGTATTTAAAACCTCCAGTTGCGCTCACACCCATGTGCGGGTGATCATGCTACGTCACCAACAGAGGTTATTTAGGCAAATTTTTGGACACACGTGCTTCAAAAGCAGTCACATACAGAGTGTTCCCCATAGCGTATTTCTACACAGCATCGAGTGTAGCTTTTGAAAGGGAACAGACAAAATGGCCTTTGTCAACTGTGCAAGTTGTGCAACGCTGGGTAAAGCTAGAGTTACAGTTAAAGTTACACAGTGAAGTATGTGGTTAGATGGGTAAAAGAAAACCACTTGGGCACTAGATATTTTAATGATTTTGTATTTTAAAGTGAAAAGTTGCATAGTGCTGATTTGTGGCATATTTTATTTTTATTTCTATTTACTTCAGAGAGCAGACCTGGCTGTGGCTCCTCTCACCATCACCTACATGCGCGAGAAGGTCATCGACTTCTCTAAACCCTTCATGAGCATGGGCATCAGCATCCTGTACCGCAAACCCAACACCACCAACAGCGGCTTCTTCTCCTTTCTCAACCCCATGACTCCTGACATATGGGTCTACATCCTGCTCGCTTACTTTGGCGTTAGCTGTGTCCTGTTTGTCATTGCAAGGTAAGATGGTAAGACAGCAAGACGCACACTTTCTGTCCTCTCCGCCCTTTTCTGGCCTACTATGAGGTCTTTCAATAGACATAGTAATTTACTCTATTATCATCGCAGGCTGTGAGTGGAGTAAACTAGACAGTCTTGTATACTGTGTTAGCCGCTGGGTAGTGATCAAGGCAGTTATGTCTGCATGGGTTTTCTAGCAGTGGGAGGAGGAATACAAAAAAGCTCCTGTCGAGTTGCAGAGTCCAATTCAGGGAGCAATTTCTTTGCTATGTGAATTCTTCAAACTGCAACCTATAATGATGCACCTTTAAAACAAAAACAATCTACAATCACTGCACACAACTGTAAAGAAATGCACACCTGATAAGTCAAAAAAGGATGCTATTTATAGTTAATTAGCAGCATTTGCATAAAAATGAAAGCCATGCTAAAATGTCACAAGATAATTATGGATGAAGATAATCTGATTGGTTGGAAAAGTATCTCACTTGGAATTTTTCTGGTCATGAATGGGTTGAATATCCTTTTAGAATGATTGTCAGGGTTTCCTGCTGCTTGTCATGCAAAGTGGTGCTTGAGGAAGTGGTAGAAAGCAGGCGTTAAAAGGAGTTCAGGGCCTTGAGAGCAAACAGCTGCACTCCTCTATCTCGAATCGTTTTAGTGAGACCAAACAAATCGTGGAGAGGTTTCGCACAAGTACAAAATTATCTTAAATTGTTGCATCAGTTTGTTGGAGGCCAGCCTAGATTGCGGAAAAGCTGCATTTCTAAAAAGTGCACCATGTGAGTACGGAGTCAGTAGTGAACAATAAGAGAGCAGCTTGAGCACAAGTAGGTCATTCTAAATGTTGGACACAGATGTCAAGACATTAGCCACCAAGAGTAACTTTAGAACAGCTTCATGTGCCATTGACTTCACTGAATAGATTCTATCTATAGTAAAGTTTACATACAATATTGCATTAGAAATTATTTATGGTAAAAGGTTAAATAGGGTAAATTGGGAATTGGAAGTTTGGGTCCTGTTGTGGAACGACCCTCACATGTCTACTTTAACAAGAGCTCTTATTGTTGCCTCCATATGGCAGGTTGCCAGGTGCCATTAAAGGAAGAGTCAATGTTTTTTCTTGATAAAGTAACCCTGCTTAACTTTTAGATAATAGCAGTGCGTAATTCTAAACTTAAATAATAGACATTTAATGATTTAAATGTTTTTTAGACACGCAATTGGTAGAATCATACCTATTTCACTGACACAGTACCCTCAGCTGAACAGAAAACTCTGATATAAATGATATATAATTCCGATCCACCGGGATGAGCAGACCTCTCCTAAGTCGGCGCGCTTAGCAACTCAAACAGAGGCAGAAATAGGCCAGTAGAGTTGTATTTGTACAATTTGCACTAAAATGACCCTACCATTTCAGAAGACATGTTTATTTCATACAAACTTGACGGTTTTGGATCATTTTCTCTCAGAAACAAACAACACAGTCTGTCTGACAGTCTTTTAGCCACCAGGGGATCTGCGCCCCGAGTGGCTAAAAGTTACATAGTGTCGCTTTAATAGTAATAGTTATAGTAACTATCCTAATAATCTCTATTTTCCAAATTTTACTTCATATTCCCTTTTTATTTCATTTCTTATAATTTGATCATAGTTTGCTGATGGATTTATCAACAGCACTTTATTGGTATGTTATTACCAAACTGGTATATGAAGTGCCATTGATTTAGCAATGAGAACCAAAACAGAAAAGATTGGAATGAAAGACAGGAAGTTTCATGGAACAAACTGGCCTGAGCTGAGAATCAAACCCAGGCCTATCCACGGGCCTATTGGGTTGTATGTGATACGTTCTGTATGTGAGTGCAAAATCAAAACAAAAATGTTTAGTATGTATTGTGGTCTTATTGTATTAGATACATCTACATTTTAAAATGCCAAAATGATCAAATCAGTGGTCAATTTCCTTTACCACTTACAAACAGCATCTGTGACAACCTCTATATGAAAAATCGTGTCTTAAAAAAATGTGTGGACAGACACCGTTTTCACTTACACTTACGCCAAGAAGAAGACGAAATAAAGATAGAAACTTTATATCAATGGAAAACTTCCCCTGTGACTGAACAAACAGATTATTTTTGGCTTCTAAGAAAATCATCAAACAGCATATTATTTAGAAGTGCAAAAGGCCAACTCAGTACTTCAGCACATCAATGTGTCTTAAAGTCTATAAATTCTATCAAACCTCAGATAACATCACTTTGGTTTTACACGGTTCAGGGTTAGATACAGAGAAGACGTTTATAGTTGAAGTTGATAAATATATTATAAATAACAGCACCAAAGTGACAAGTCTTCATGTATAATTTAGAAAGTGGCAAAGAGGGAAGGGGTTCAAATAAGTGAAAACTCAATATAATCTCTGTAAATGCAAACAGGGCACTTTTGCTTTATGTAGTGTTTGGATGCCAAGTCATCTGCTGATGTGTAGGCTGAACTCTTGGCTGACAGTTAATATGTGTTTAGCAGACAGTTTAGTACGAGGCCGTTGAGCGACCGTCTCCAGCGAGCTGAGGGCTTCTCCTGCCAGCACAACCTTTTTAGACATTAGCCGTGAATCAGGGGTTTTAAATCTGTGGGCAAAGTGCACACCAAAATGTCAGTGTCAAAATGTCTTTATTTGAGTCCAGTATTGGTTTAGTTGAAATGCACTAATATTAACACTTTTTTGGACATGGCAGTCAATTTAACATAATTTTAAATCCAAACAAGTCTGTATTCTAAAAGTGCCACAAATGTTGATGACCTTGTTGGAGCAAAAGCTTTTATGGGTTGCAATGTTCCCTTCCACATGCACTTTATATATATATATATACACAGCAGGTAAAAATGGACCAATCCATTCACTGTGTCACTGCATTGAACAGATAGACATGTGGATGCAAAATTGAACTAATCATCTTTGGGCCACAGAAACAAAGAGAAAGTGTCAGCAGTCACCTCGAGTCTCTTTCTCTAAAATCTAAACATCAGGTTAGAAATCTAGGGGTCATCATGGACTCAGACTTGAATTTCCACAGTCACATTAAGTCAATTACATCATTTGCATTTTATCACCTTAAAAGCATTTCCAGAGTCAAAGGGATGATGTCTCAACCAGACTTAGAGAAACTTATCCATGCTTTTATCTCCAGCAGGTTAGATTACTGTAACGACCTGCTCACTGGTCTCTCAAAACGAGGGTTAAGACAGCTGCAGCTTATTCAGAACGCTGCTGCTCGGGTTCAAATCAAAACCAGGAAGTACAACCACATCAGTCCAGTTTTAAAATCTCTGCACTGGCTTCCTGTTGCTCAGAGAATAGACTTTAAAACAGCACTGCTGGTTCACAAGTCTCTAAATAGTTTAGAACCAGAATATATTTCTGACATGCTAGTTACTTATGAACCTCCTCGGACTCTGAGAACATCTGGGACAGGCCTTCTGCTCGTGCCCAGAGTTAGAACTAAACAGGATGAAGCAGCGTTTAAGTTTCACGCAGCAAAAACCTGGAACAGCCTCAACTTTAACAATGTTCAAGGGGAGGTTAAAAACCTTCCTCTTTAGCTCCGCCTACACTACAACCTAAAGTGTTTTTTTATCTGCACTCTTCTTTTAAAATGTTTTTAATTTTTTTTATGTTTCTTAATCTAAATCTTGTAAATTGTCTTTTATTCCTGTAAGGCACTTTGAGTGTATGAATTGTGCTATATAAATAAATTTGCCTTGCCTTGCCTATATATATATATATATATATATATATATATATATATAGGCAAGGCAAGGCCTATATATATATATATATATATATATATATATAGTGTCCTTTTAGTGTTGACACTGTTTGGTAAATGATTCCTTTAAACTGTCAAGAAATAATGACTTCTAGGTTACAACATTACTTTGTTCTGCAATCTGGATATAAGCAAACAGCAGGTCAAATATTTCTCAATTACCACTCAAATTTACGAAAATACAGCAATTTTCAAAGATAAGATTAGATTATTGAGTCTATTTATTAAGGAATATTTTATTCCTTAATAAACGGATTCCAGCCAAACCTTATCACAACTTTATCATTAGATTTTGCCTTTACATCATTATATTAGACGTAAAAGATATGGCATATTTGAAGGAGATTATATCAAGGACACATCAATGCATTTTATTTGAAACTAGCCTTGCAGAATAGACAATGATCTGTAGTCTGAATGTAAAAGTACAAGGCTGAAAATCTTGTATATAATGATTTTAAACCTACTGGCACACAATTTATTAGTATGTATGCCCTGTTGTATTATTACACGACAACATGACAATCCAACATGAGTTATTAGTCTAAAGAGTCTAAAGCACAAGACAGAATTATGAACGTTTTGTGTAGCATTTCCTTATTCAATTATCTACTTTTATGAGTATGTGATAAAGTTGTGTAGTATATTTTTAACATGGCACTCAAAGTTTAATTTGGTTCACTGCTCAGGTTTTACTATATATAGTAAAACTATAGATATAACAAACTATTGTGCAATGGTAATCAGAGAGGAGTGCATGTTACTAAAACCAATGATTTTGAAAAAGTATCAGCCATAAAATCCTGTTTCATTCCACAATGTAGAAGCCTAACTTTTTGCATATATTTTAGAGACAACGTCCTGTCCTCAAATATTTTTAGGCTCTGGGATAAAGACATTCCTGATTGCCTTCAGTTTCAAAAGGATGACAGCTGTGAATGCATCTGTAACCTCCTGTCTCATTCCCAGGTTCAGCCCGTACGAATGGTATGACGCTCACCCTTGTAACCCGGGATCTGACGTGGTGGAAAACAACTTCACTCTGCTCAACAGCTTCTGGTTTGGAGTGGGCTCCTTAATGCAACAAGGTACGGCGCTACACACTCCCACTTCCCTGTCACAAACAATACCATCACACCACCCCTTCCTCTCCTCGGCACCACCAGCTCTTACTTCCTCCCTCTTTAACTGACAAGCTCCGTGATTTCCATGCCGCCGCTGTTTCATAAGACATTTACCTGTCAAGTACAACCGGAGAGCTCAGTCGTACATGACAAAGAAAGCCTGTTGTCACCGAGTTGCTGTTTAAAAAGGGAAGTGTAGGTGCCAGGTACTTGTCAGAGATTGGCAGGTAAGGATGGAAAACATAGCAGCATTCATTTTCCCATAATGCACTGGCTGGCCCTGCTCGAGAGTTGTGTGTGGGGACAAAAAGGGTAAGTTGAGGAACATGTCTGACAAATGCCAGCTGTCAGCCATGCTACGACGCTCTGCTGTGATTTTCTCAGAGCTACATCACCCTGAAGAGTGAACTGCTGCAGAGTATCCAGATGTCTCATTTATATTAGCCCAAGAAGTAGCAATTAAGTACACATGCTAATGGCAACAAATTAATTGACTGGCTGCTAAATTCTATCAGGCTCCAGACCTTTGACATGTACCACTGTTTTTAATTATATTTTCCAGGAGCAACTGGTAACGCATAAGAGTAGTGTCTAGTTTTTTGTAGTGGTTTGAATTTCTGGGAGTTTTTAGCTGGCGTTATTATGAATAAACTGCTTAAAATGAAAAGGAAGAAGAATGCTGCATGTGTATGACAACCATTGACACAAATGCAAAACAACAGCATACAACAGTATTAAACTGTAGATGCTGGGTGGCAGTATAGATAAACATAATTACTAAAAACCAAAAATAACAAATGACAAGAAAACAGAAGAAAAGCATTGTATGGTTAGTTACTGTCATGTAGTCAAACTAGAATGCCTTATAGTTAAAACAGCACCGCATGACTTTTAGCGCAGATTCCAATCAGTCAGTGGCACAATATTTGTTTACAAGTATAGACAATCCAAACCGGCAAGGTTGGAAAAAAAAACATGTCTTCTGCAACGGTAGGGTAGTTTTAGCATATTTTGTATAGGGCTGGGCGATATGACCTATTCTCCGATTTTTTTTTTTTTTTTTATTCAATTTCCGATTTTTTTTCCCATTTTCCCCCCTACTTATTATTAATTAAAACCTTAGACCCCAGATATGAGCTACCCAGCCGCAAGTACTTCAGTGAGGGGGTTACATTTGTCTTGCTTTTAAATAAAAGCAAAATTTGCTTTAAGTTGTCTGCCGTTTGTACTTATTGCTTTTCTTAATCAAATTAATAAACCCAGTCTTCTCCACTGTATAAATGGGTACCATGTCTTTGGCTATGTAGAAAGTGACCGCTTTAGTGATTGTTCTCCACCGTGCCCCTTTCCTGTCATATGCGGTGCCGTGTGAAAAGGATTCGGCTACAGTTAGCTAAGGTTTGTTGGTCACTGCGGGTTTGTTCGTCTCGGAGAGACTGGCATTTCTCATATTCGGCTGGATGTCAATGTTTCATGTGTTGGAATAGGTTTGTGGTGCTGCTGCCTTTGACTGCGATGGGCTTTAGACAAATGTTGCAGCGTGGGGTCTCTTGATCCACGTCTGTCGCAGCAAACCCATACCAGTTCCAAACAACAGATAATTTTATTCCTTTCTTGGGAACAAACTTCCCACTTTCACCGGTAGCCATGTTGCTGTTTTGTGTGTACTATGATGTTGTTGTTGTCGCTTGCCGTACTGCTCTTCTATGTGAAACTAACGCTACGGAAGCTCCGGGGAGCCAAAAATGCGCCGTTACACAAAAACTCGATTTACTTATTTTTTAAATCGCCCGCCACAAAAAAATCGAATTAATTCATTCAATCAATTTTTCGCCCAGGCCTAATTTTGTACAAATACAAATCCAGTGTATAGATAAATTTTCTATATTAATGCGTAGTGTGGTAGAGCTGGTCACTCATGTAATCTCTCTCAATAAAGGTTATATCGGAGGTTTCTGTCCAGCTGAGGATATGTGTCATTGACATAATCTCTTGTCTTAGAACCATCAAAACAATATTGAGAGCATGTAATTTTGAGCTAAAAATTATGGGGTGCTGCTTTAACTTAAACTAAAATTAAAAATGCCAACTGTGCCTAAACTCTTACTCTACTGTAAAAGATCAGAAGAAACAGAATAGTGCTGCTTCTTAAGCCCTTTATTTCAACCCAAGCAGCACAACTCGCTCTGCAGATGTAATTCAATCTTTTGAATAAAACACAACGTGATACAAATAGATTTCCACTAGCAATGTGTCCCTTAAAGCAAAAGGTAAGCAAATGATGGGCCCAGGAATACCATAATGAAGTCAACTGTGAAGGGAAAGACCTGAGTAATAAAATGTTTAACCCCAGTGTAACAAGACAAATCAAGGAGGCTTAGTGCGACTCGGCAGTGGATCTTTGCCTGTAAGGATAGCAAACACGCTCGGCAATTCATTAAGCACACAAGCTCGGCTGCTCTCATGAAGCTCCACAGCCGCTCTGCCAATTTACCGGCTCCAGCTGAAGGATACGGCAGTGCGCTGAGAGACAGAGAAGGGCAAAACAAACAGGGCGAGATAGTGGCCTTCATTATTAAGCGAAACAGGGGAGAACTGTCCATTAGCATCTTGCATGTTTAAGAAGAACAAGCCATACATGTCTGATGCCTTACAGCGGTTACAGTGAAAATCTGAGTAGGTTTTGAACGCATTAACCCAGATTGTGTATTGTATAGCAATATGCTGCAATCACTTGGTCCTCAGTTGATTTATGTTTCCATATTATGAAGATGTTTGTTGTTCATGTCTAAAAAATTTGGATCATTAACTAGTTACAGACCAACTGATTATTAGTCAGGTATGTTTGTTAGCAGAGCTTACAAGTCAGATATAATGTTAGCTTCCTGGTCTGTAAAGCTAAATTCATTCATTCATTTTCTGCCGTTTAGTCCCATTAGGGGTCGCGGGTGACTGGATCCTATCCCAGCAGCTTTGGGCCTGAGGCGGGGTACACCCTGGACAATGGCCAGTTAGTCGCAGGGCTAACATTTAGACATAGACAGTGACAAACAACCATTCACTCTCACATTCATTCACTAGGGACACTTTTAGAGTTGCCGATTTACCTGTACATGCATGTCTTTGGACAGTGGGAGGAAGCCGGAGTACCCGGAGAGAACCCACGGTCGGCCGAGAATGTTTTGAGTCGGCCGGGTTTTGAACTCACGACCTTCTTGCTGTGAGGCAGGAGTTCTAACCACTCTGCCACGTGCACCCTAAAGCTAAATGAATACTGCAATATAGCTTTAACTTATGTATCTGACTGTTAAGTGTTGAATATTATACAAGTATTATAAGAGTAAACAATAGCATTTCTAGCATTTACCGATCACTGTTATGTTTGTGATCATCTTGGACTGTAAACACTGTTTAGGCAAAACGTCAATGTGCAATACGCAAATAAAAAAATGGTCATGTTGGTGAAGCCAGAAAGTTAGCGAGTTCTTTTTCTGACTTGAGCAGGCTTTATGTGCATTTTGGGAAAAAGGGGTTCTGAGTTTACAAAGACCACATGACCTCATCATTTCAAAAATTCAATAATTCCAAATATTGTGTACTACTTAAGGCCCCTTATATATAATGTACATTTCTATTGGTAAAAATAGGTGGTAAACAGAATTGGGCAATCACTCAGACTTGTGGTACCCCTATTTGGCAAGCAACCATTTCTTTTTTTGTGTTGGGGGCTAATGACTCAAACTGTTTCCTATACTAATAACCCATTAGTAAAATGCACTACACCCTCATTGTGGAGTGGTACCCAGAACATTTATTTTTGAAAGTAATTTAATTCTTACTAAAACATGTCTAAACTTGACATGAGCCAAATGTGTGTGTGTGTTGTGCATAGAATGTGAAAACATGTTTTCTACAGTTTTTCCATTGATTTATGGTTTACCTCCTAAAGCTTGATGGATGTCCCTCTTTGTCTCGTTGAAACATATGGCAAAATGGCTTCCAGAGGAGAAGTATATTGTGGCCAAAGTGGGCCAAATGTGCAGCTCACATAATACACTGTGGGTGGAACAAGAACAAAAGACTACATTCTGTCTGTTTTTGCACCAGAATATAAAATATTTTCATTTCCTTTGTAAAATCAATTGGTTCAACTTTTATTATAAGTGTGATTGTACAAGCAACAATAGACTGCTTCTTCTCAGAATGTCAAATTTTGGTGTTGGAACACAAACTTTCTTGTTTAGTTGCAGGTTTTTTGTGCAATGCCACATTAAAGAAAAAAAATTTAAAAGTCACCTGATGTATTTTACATTTATATTCAATAATTCCAAATATTGTGTACAATGTATAATGGAATGTTTAAAAAAAATAAAATAAAGTATCAAAAATCAGTAAGATTAAAACCAACCCTATACCTACTTAAGTTACATTATAAACTCTACAGTCTTTAAAAAAAAAAAAAAATTACAGTGAGCAATAAAAAATAATTGGAATGTATGCATAAAATGACAGAGCTGTTACACTATGAAAACATAATTAGTTTTATAATTTCTCCCATTATACCCGTGGATACTGTGCACAAACCCACCGCTCCTATATAATTTAAAATGAAGCATTGTCAAAGAGCAGTTGGCAGTGGTCCTGGACATATAATTTGTGCAACAATGAGTGACTTTGTGCGACGCCCTCGTGTGCTGCAGCGCCTTGTAACACTCAAGGCAGTGGCGTCTGCGGCGAGGCATTTGTCTGTGTCACGTAAACAGACATACCGTCCTCGTCTGCCAAACACTGTGACAGCAGCCGAGATGGAAGCCATTTCCTTGACATGTTTAAAATGCAAATGGACGTGTTTGAGGAGATCCAAAATAAATAAATAAATAAATAAAATCTAGCAGCTTGTTTGTGGGAGAGAGGTGTCATCCACAACACAAAGAACACAAAATATGAAGGTGCAAAAAGCAAACACGTTCTGTGGTTCAAATGCCTTCCTGTGCGTCTCAGTAGGCTTTTGCTCACAACAAACATATGTCTGATGCTTTCCCGTAAATTGGTTTCCCCATAAAAAAAAATTACTTTTGAAACTGTTTGATTTAGATGTCGGCTTAGTTTGTTTGTTTTCATGCTCTGTGTTGCTATATTCATTTTCCACATTGTATTTCTCCAGAAAACAAAGCAAATGTATTGTTATTATAAGCCATATGTTCCATTATGTATGAGCAACTTCATTTAAGAACTAAAAGTGTGGCATTTTGCTTGTCTGTAAAAACTACACTTGTCCTTTGCTCTGCTATGAAATTCACATGAAGAATGCGTCATAATGGCATAAACATTTCCATTTACTTTTTTAAGTATCATAATTTAAAAGCAATTATTAACACAGAAATGCTTGGAGCCCTGAATGGCAGTTCTGTGGGTGGACTTCACAGGAAGAATACTAAGCGCAGGTAATAATTCTCATGGGAAAATCTGGTTTCCTCATGTTCGGGGGATGCATTGCTCAGAAAAGCAGGGCATTGTGTGCAACACATTACAGTAAAAGTGTAGAGTACAACCTTATTCCCAGACTGAATATTCAAAAAGCATGCAAAACCAGTTATTCTAATGAGATTTATAAGAAATAAGTGACTATAGTAACTTTGGTGTGTCATAGTGCAGATAGATACTACATAATGCATTATGTATTACACTTCACTATTTATTATTTAGAGTTTTGCAGGTGAACAATAACATGCTTATGGTCTACAGACTTTGAACTGTTTTTCCAATAATTGTCTGCTATGTGGGCTTCTGGTTGGTTTTGATGGTTTCTAATGACCTTGTTCAGACCCTTTTTTTTCACAATCCAATCACAGTAGCCCGAACCTTGAGTCCTTCTGTTCAGACATGGCATTTACTTACCACTCTAAATCATCTAACTGCACTACTTGTTATGCAAAACTACACTCTGACTGAAAACAGCCATGTAAACTTTTAAATGGTTATTCTAGATTTTTAGATTTTTTTGTTGGCACTTGTAGATACAAAACAAATCTTTTTTGTGCTGTTCCTCTGTGGAAGAAGATTTAGCCAGTGCTGTAATAGACACTTTTCTTAAAGGATTTTTAGCAATCAGTGATTCAGTGTTTACAATCGAGTAGAGCAACAGCCAATGGGACATTAATTTGAATGTGGAAGCATATGAGCAGACCTGAATGTATGCAAACAGGACTGGTCAAAGCTGAACATTCATAGCCCTGTCTGTTTAAAGTATAGTCTAATTCTTGATATGTAAGTTTGCATTTTAAGTCACTCGCTACAACTTCAATGTTTGCTGGGGCAGAATTTGTTATTTATTGATTGTGTCTAATGCTCTAATTACTGCTATGTCTCTGATGTGTGAAAATATTTCCAGCAAAAAATGATCATCATGATATGAAGTTGTGTGATGTAAGTCAGGATGGATTCCAGTCCAACTCCTGCAAGGTTCCTATCACAAGTGACTAGAATGAAATAAGGATCTATTAGGATGCATTAAGCATAGGCCACTTCACAGGCCACTCAGGGTGCATTTTAGTTCCAGGTCTGAAAAGGGCCAATTTCGACATCTGTTTTAATAGAGGTTTTAATCATTGCCTGCTCTGCCTCTTTCAGAGTGGAAAACATTCTGTTCAGATGCACGCCTAATTTCAACCAAGAGCAGAGATTTACATGGTACCCATACACCCTTGGGTATGGCAATATGAAAGAGAGGGTGTGTGAAACAATGGAACTGCATTCACATGCTCTGACTGTAATGAAAACACAAGAGAGACATTTATATTGTTTATATTGTTATAATGTTACAAACTAAACAAAATATTAATGCTGTTTACTATGATAATGTTTTTGCAAATATAGTTGTTTAATTTAATTAGTGAATGTCTCATATTAAATGATTTAAGGTGCACACCCAGTTCTTAAAGTTACAGATAGAACAGAAACAATAATTAGTTAATTTTTTATCCTTAAGCAAATTTATTGTAAAAAAACTGTGATATGGTCTCTAATTACTGCTATGTCTTAGTTAAATGCAGTGAGACAGAGTGATCATCATGTTATATGAGTGTTGTCCTCCTGAAAGATTATCTATGCTTCTCAGTCCAACTCCTGCAAGTCCTTTCACAATTGACTAGAATGAAATATTGACTCTAGGATGCATTTCCATAGGCACTTCACAGGCCACTGCTTCTGTATTTATTAGACTGTTCCAGGTCTGTGAAAAGGGCCAATGACTGGCCAGTCAGGCTTTATAGTGTGGAATTCAATTGAGTTACCCATAGCTTCGCTTCATTTTTAGTACAAACACCGAATGGATGTGGCTCTTCCTCGCTGAAGTCACAGTGAATTAAGGGATTGCACTGTCTCGCCTTGTTTGTAACCACGTGGTCTGTGTCAAACCACAGAGGACAAATCCAATCAAATTTGGTGGAAGAGGTTAAAGAGCTGACCAGTGTGGATTTGGGAGGGCTTGTTACTCTTCAGAATTGCCCTCATAAATCTTCCCAGTAAAGTAACCGAGTGCACAAAGCACAAGGGTATTTTAAAGGTTGTCAGAGATGAGATATAAAGTAACTTTATGACACCAGTCAGTGAGCCATTGTAAACATAAGATTAGTCAGCAGAGGACCGCTCAAAGTCAAGGCTCATGCTGAGGTGGACTGTCACTCCAGTTTTGACATTAGGTCTTGTATAGAACAGATACAATAGAACAGATAGAACAGAAACAATAAAAAAAATGAATACTTGGTTATCCTTAAGCAAAAGGTTGTAAAAAAAAAACTGGATATGGTCTTGCGCAGGTTTTAGTTAAATGCAGTGAGACAGAGTGGTTTTGTTATTGAGTGTTGTCCTCCTGAAAGATTATCTATGCTTCTCAGTTTTTAAAGATTTCTGTCCTTATTCGAAGAATTGTATGACATATTGACTCTGTTTTTATTTCCCTGGCACCCTATGACTGATCTGCTTCTGTATTTATTAGACTGTTCGAAGGCTGTGCCATATACCGCTCTCTGCTGACGACAAGGCTTTATAGTGTGGAATTCAATTGAGTTACCCATAGCTTCGCTTCATTTTTAGTACAAACACCGAATGGATGTGGCTCTTCCCTCGCTGAAGTCACAGTGAATTAAGGGATTGCACTGTCTCGCCTTGTTTGTAACCACGTCGAGTCTGTGTCAAACCACAGAGGACAAATCCAATCAAATTTGGTGGAAGAGGTTAAAGAGCTGACCAGTGTGCCCCCTTCGGAGGGCTTGTTACTCTTCAGAATTGCCCTCATAAATCTTCCCAGTAAAGTAACCGAGTGCACAAAGCACAAGGGTATTTTAAAGGTTGTCAGAGATGAGATATAAAGTAACTTTAACACCAGTCAGTGAGCCATTGTAAACATAAGATTAGTCAGCAGAGGACCGCTCAAAGTCAAGGCTCATGCTGAGGTGGACTGTCACTCCAGTTTTGACATTAGGTCTCGATTTTCAATAATATAGATACTTTGTTGACTTATGCAACACTAACTAATTCAGGTAATCTATCAATAACACAATTGATATTATGTGCAAAGCTTCAAAGATTTGACCACTTTTCTCTGGGTCCTGCATAGCGATTATAAATACTGTGGGTAAACACTAACTTTATTTTGCTAAACAATCTCTGGAAATGGAAAAAATGAAAATAGGAAATGGATGATGAAGCTGTTTAAAAATAAATATGAAACAATACATTCACCTTTATTTTTACCGTGCTACTATCATTTTCTCTACTACCATTGTCACATTAATTATTACTATCACTTTCATACCATTATCATTAACATTATTACTATGCATCAACAAACAGATCACACATACATGGCTTTTATCCTATTTATAAATTTTATAAATAAATACTATTATAAATACCCATCCTTATTTCCTTTCCTTGTATCCGTGTATCTGTGAATATTTGGGCATTGCTTGAGTTGTTTCCCCAAACCATTCCAAAGTTTGACACAAACTTTTCACTGACTGTCTATGGTAGAGAAATCAAACAATCCAATTAAGTTGTTGGCAGGTGCATATAATTGTGGAAATAATTATTCTCTTCATCCTTTGTGTCGCTTTCAGGCTCTGAGCTCATGCCCAAAGCACTGTCAACCAGAATCATCGGCGGGATCTGGTGGTTCTTCACACTCATCATTATATCGTCCTACACAGCCAACCTCGCAGCGTTCCTCACAGTGGAGAGGATGGACTCCCCCATTGACTCGGCCGATGACATCGCCAAGCAGACCAAGATTGAATATGGTGTAGTCAAGGACGGTGCTACCATGTCTTTCTTTAAGGTAGGGAAGAGAATATTCAGAGAATATTTTTTCATACTTTTTTAGTATTCCCCAGGAGCCAAGGAGTTGTATGGAGCATATTTTTGCACATTGGACTTGTATCCTCAAAAGGGCTTTATGTATAACCTTTAATATGTATGTTTAATCGGTAATATGTTGAGACATGATACACTATAATAAAGGGGTTCTAATAGAAAGCTAGTGGCAATGACTACAAAAGTAACCTGTTGACCTCAACATGACCCCTATCCACCAAGTGTTTTACATGAACTTTACATTACCGGGTAAGTTTGAGCTTTTAAGTTTACTTTTCTACATTTGCTCTACTTCTGCTTCCAAAGGGAAGATATCAATAATATGCCACAAAAGAGATTTTTATTTATCTATATAAATTCAGTAAGATCTTAATCCCCTCAGCAAAGGCAAATTCTTCAGCCTATCTACTTCCTTACACTGTTTGATGTGTTCCATAATGATTTTTTTATTCCGAACTTTCTGCGTTTGCCTGCAGGGTCTTTGCCTTTTTTCATTATTTTGAGCTATGCCTTTAGATTCTCTGCTGCTGCCTTGGTGCAGAGTAACACATGTAACCGAGATATGCTTTTTCCGGGTTAGAAATAAGAACCCTTCACATTTCTATCGAACAAGTGTATAAAATTCAGTAATGAGTAATAAAAAGTGAGTCTTCCAGGGCATCAGTCTGCCCTAGTTTTATGCCCCCAGAAGTTCACTTTTAAGGATTAAGAAGTTTTCTGGTGTAAATACTAGATTTTAATTCTGTAAAGACATCCCACGCTTATGGCTCTGTAAAAGAAAGTTAATGACACTGGAAGTCTCCTGTGCCTGTTTTTTTACTACTGTTAATGTACTACATGTTCGGAAAGTTCCCAGCTGCTGAAATGGTAGCACTAGCATCTGTTGGGCTTGTGCTTGTGGCTACAGTTGTGCTCATAAGTTTACATACCCAGGCAGAATTTGTGATTTTTTTTTTTGGCCCTTTTTCAGAGAATGTGAATGATGGTGAGTGGTTGGGTGAAGCTATTTATTGTCAAACAACAGTTTTTACTCCTTTTTAAATCATAATGACAACAGAATCTACCCAAATGACCCTGATCAAAAGTTTACATTTTGGCCTGATAACATGCACACAAGTTGACAAACAGACTTGAAGCTGTCATTGATGTTAAAGTGGCAACATCTCATCAGGCTTCTGTTGTCATTAGGATTTAAAAAGAATAAACACAGTTGTTTGACAATAAATGGCTTCACCCAACCACTATTTATGTGTGAAACTATTTTATGTTTCATTCATATTCTCTGAAAAATGGCCAGAAAAAATCACAAATTCTGCAGGTATGTAAACTTACGACTGTATAACAGGATATGCCGTATCATTAGCAGTGAAATTATTGCTTTTGAAAATTACCAATTTTTTAAATTTTGTTCAAAAACTAACTTTTCTTTATTTTTTTTTCAACAGTATACCGTTTTTCTTGGTTATAGCCATAGACTAAAAACACACCTGTTTCAGAAATACAATGTCTGGCAGTACATTGGTTCATTTAGCCAGAACATTGTTGACATAAAAATAAACTATATAGTGCTTATAAGCAGTGAGAAGGAGAAACTGGTAGCTGCCCACAGTTTTCCTTCAGGCAATTCTGAAGTTCCACTGTAACCTCTCTGATAACATGCAAGTCTTTATGTTTATTGGCAATTAATACAATGCACCTATTTTTAGTAATACTCTTTTTATTCACTATTCAAACTTTTGTTTCAAATTTTAAGAGAGATGGAGATGAAACATGACTTATTCAATGCACTGAATGTCTTGAATATTTAATACCCTCCTAACATAACCAGACGATCCAATCTCAACTCGTTGACCTTTCTAAGCGCTCCAAAGTTCTCCCAGTGCACTTCATATACTTTGATAGGCCTGATTGTGGTTTGATACATAGATGAGAAGAGACACAGGTGTTTAATTACCTCATCAGAGCTGGAGGCTCAAGTGCCCTCTGCTCCTTTTTGACACAAAGCAAGGCCAATGATGTTGACTCAGAGCGAAAGGGCCATGATGAATACTACCATGTGTGCAGATGCATGGGACTGGGAGGATTTGGCTCTTCACATATGATATGCTGACGCAACTGACAGACAGGCTTGAATGCCTGCACTTTAGTCCTGGAATCTGAACCATCATAATTACAGTTTGAGGCGAGTCATCAAACATGCAGTTCATGCAAGACAGTCCAAGAATTTACAGGAACTGGACGCTTTTTACCAAAAAGAATGGGCAGCTTTACCTTTTGAGAAAATATAGAACCTCATCCACAACTTCCACAAAAGACTTGAAGCTGTCATTGATGTTAAAGGTGGCAACTTTTTATCAGGGTCATCAGGCTTCTGTTGTCATTAGGATTTAAAAAGAATAAACACAGTTGTTTGACAATAAATGGCTTCACCCAACCACTATTTATGTGTGAAACTATTTTATGTTATCATTCATATTCTCTGAAAAATGGCCAGAAAAAAAATCACAAATTCTGCCAGGGTATGTAAACTTACGAGCACAACTACATATGCTGTGCCTATTAGCAGTGAAATTATTGCTTTTGAAAATTACCAATTTTTTAAATTTTGTTCAAAAACGAACTTTTCTTTATTTTTTTTTCAACAGTATACAGTTTTTCTTGGTTATAGCCATAGACTAAAAACACACCTGTTTCAGAGAAAAATGTCTGGCAGTAATTGGTTCGAGCCAGAACATTGTTGACATAAAAATAAACTATATAGTGCTTATAAGCAGTGAGAAGGAGAAACTGGTAGCTGCCCACAGTTTTCCTTCTGAAGTTCCACTGTAACCTCTCTGATAACATGCAAGTCTTTATGTTTATTGGCAATTAATACAATGCACCTATTTTCAGTAATACCCTTTTTATTCACTATTCAAACTTTTGTTTCAAATTTTAAGAGAGATGGAGATGAAACATGACTTATTCAATGCACTGAATGTCTTGAATATTTAATACCCTCCTAACATAACCAGACGATCCAATCTCAACTCGTTGACCTTTCTAAGCGCTCCAAAGTTCTCCCAGTGCACTTCATATACTTTGATAGGCCTGATTGTGGTTTGATACATAGATGAGAAGAGACACAGGTGTTTAATTACCTCATCAGAGCTGGAGGCTCAAGTGCCCTCTGCTCCTTTTTGACACAAAGCCCTAATGATGTTGACTCAGAGCGAAAGGGCCATGATGAATACTACCATGTGTGCAGATGCATGGGACTGGGAGGATTTGGCTCTTCACATATGATATGCTGACGCAACTGACAGACAGGCTTGAATGCCTGCACTTTAGTCCTGGAATCTGAACCATCATAATTACAGTTTGAGGCGAGTCATCAGTGGTAATGATCAGATGAGACTTTTCCTCAGTGGGGCTGTCTCTCCATCTAAAATGCATTTTAGACACTTATTGTTATGGTTAAAGGAAAAGCATCTGGACCTAGTTTTCAGGCTGATAACGTTTTGTCTCTAATTCCAAGACTTTATCAATTCTGGTAAGTGAGCTAAGCTTGACCAGTTGATCTCAGAATTGATAAAGTCTCTTGGAATTAGAGATGAAACGTTATCAGCCTGAAAACTGGGTCCAGATGCTTTTGCTTTAACCTTTTATTCAAGATGACCTGGATGACTGAGACCTTCACAGACTTGTATCAGTTATGTTCATCAGTCATGACTACAGGAATATGGAACCCACCTTAAATTAGTATCAGTCCAGAAACTCGTATGCATTGAATCAATCTCATGATGCCTGGTTGGCCTTCTATTCGGTGTTGTCATTCACACATTCTTTTTATTTTGCTTATTCCTGTTAGGGGTTGCGGGTAACTGGAGCATATCCCTGTAGCTTTGGGCTTTAGGCGGGGTATAGCCTGAACAATGGCTAGTTAGACACAGGACATATGTGTTTCATTACAGGCTTTGCCAACCAAGATAGCGTAAACAACCCAACCTATTTTCTGTTTGATATTTAGACTGAAGTGTTTAATAAAAATATGCGATTTAAAATTATTTATAAATAGAATTATACATATTTTATTGTTTGCAAAGAGTCTTTGTTGTAGCTTTAACTGTGAAATAGTTTTAGTTCATTTTCTGACTAAACCTCTCTACTGCCATATGGTGTTTCTTCAAAAGTATGTACATTTGGTCTAAGTATCCAGGCTTTCTTTCTGCAGTGCACACAATGAGGGGGCTTCCTCAAAAAGCACTTGTCACAATTTGAAACAGCTTATAGCCCTTAGACTGTAATTATCTAAGATTAGGCATGGCATAAATGTGACCCCATATAAATTGCATGAAATACCACATTGCTTGATGCAAGACTAATGGAAAGGCATTCGATTACTGCAGCATTATGTGTACCCAGGTGCAAAAAAGGCTTTTATTGTTGTGTTCTAGGCCTGTATAGAAATTGGTTTGGTAGCTATAGGTCTGATTCAAGTATTATAGACCTGTCAACCTCTTGTTTTGTAGCCTGCTAATATTTTGCTGCCCATAAAAGAGTAGTCATTTTCCATGCTTTGTATTTTCAGATTTCCTAGTCTTGTAAAAGCCCTGTACAAAACCATTTAATGCAACAGCTTATTAATTTTATTTTATTTTTTACCTTTATTAATCAGGAAAATTTCTTTTGCAAAGGAGTTGTGGCCAAGAAAGGCAGATCTAAACCTAAAGTTTTGTGAAATAGCCAAGAAAAGATACAAACCTGTTTTTTAATGTAAAAATGCTGCTGGTTATCTTTTAAAATTCCCAATGTAGTATACTTTTTAAGCCCAAGAGGATATAGCAGCACTTCATGGTTAGCAGTTTTTCATCTTTTACACCTTGGGCCAAAACATTTGAAAGGTATTTTGTGAAGCCAAGCCTTTCAGTTGTTAAAGCATTGTATATGTATTTCAACTACTTTTCCTCAACTGCAGCAAAAAAAAGCGCTTGTCCAAATGATGTTCAAAAGCTGATTTTGAAAGCAGGCTTTTTTGCTTTCTTTGCAGAAATCTAAGGTTTCCACTTTTGAGAAGATGTGGGCCTTTATGAGCAGCAAGCCAAGCACATCGCTGGTGAAGTCTATTGAAGACGGCGTTCAGCGGGTGCTAAAGTCAGACTATGCCCTCATTATGGAGTCCACCACTATCGATTACATCACCAAGAGGAACTGTAACCTGACGAAGGTGGGCGGGCTTTTCGACAGCAAAGGCTATGGAATTGGAACACCTCTGGGTAAGATCCAAGAATGACCATTAATGATATTTTAAAAAATCTGCTCTCTATGTTCTGCCTTTTAAAGATTAGATGAGATAGTTCCCCTTTAAGCCAATGCACTACCACATAAAATTCTTCCTTCCACAATGTGTTTATGGACCTTATTATCACAGAATCCAGCTGGCATTTCTGACACACTAAAACAGACCTCGTCTCGCTTCCAGGCTCCCCATACAGGGACAAAATCTCCATAGCAATTCTGAACATCTTAGAGGACGGGCGCCTACACATGCTGAAGGAGAAGTGGTGGAGTGGGAGCAGCTGCTTGGATGAAGAGCGTTATGAGACAGGCCCCATGGGGATCCAAAACCTGGGTGGCATATTCATCGTGCTGGCATCTGGCCTCGTGTTGTCTGTTTTTGTGGCCATTGCTGAATTCATCTACAAGCTGAGGAAGACTGCAGAGCGGGAGCAGGTATATAGCTCTACAGATTACTCACAGCAACCTAGAAATTCAAATCCTATGTGTGACATTTTCCAAAAATTACAGATTACAAGAGTTTAGTGGGGAAAAAAATAATACATCACAGATTTTGTCACATGTTACACCACATTTGCATAAACAAAATTTAACTCCAAGGCATTAGTAATTAATTATAGAAATAATCAAATTTACAAAAAAAACTACCATAAAGTCTGTAAAGTGTAATGACAATAGTTTTTTGTTACAGCAAAGAACACACTCACCTTGTCAACTGTGTAGGTATAGTAATAACACTATTGAAACATAAAAGAACTTATATACAATATGGTTCCATCCAGTGATGGGTAAGACCTGAAGTAAAAAAAATAAAAAAATTGTGGTGCTTCAGGTGCCTTACTGAAACACAACTATGGCTAAACATGAGATGCCAATGACTTACTGTTGGGACTATTTGGATGATTGTGTTATAATCATCCAGCACCATCACAAACATTGGCACCCCACAGGGCTGTGTACTCAGCCCCATCCTTTACACCCTGTACACCTACGACTGTGTCGCCTCTCACAAGGACAACATCATCCTGAAGTTTGCCGACGACACCGCAGTGATAGGACGCATCGCTGGCGGTGACGAGGCAGCTTACAGGAGGGAGGTGGCCAGTCTGGTGTCATGGTGTGAAGACAACAACCTCACCCTCAACACGGACAAGACAAAGGAGATGATAGTGGACATGAGGAGGGAGAGGAGAACGCCTCAGCCACTGTTCATCCGGGAGCTTGAAGTGGAGAGGGTGAGCAACTTCAAATACTTGGGTGTCCACATCAATGAGGACCTCACTTGGACACCTCACATCACACAGCTGGTCAAGAAGGCTCAACAGCGGCTGTATTTTCTGAGGAGGCTGAGGAAGTTTGGCATGTCGCCCAAGATCCTCAGCAACTTCTACAGCTGCACCATTGAGAGTGTCCTGACCAGCTGCATCACTGTGTGGTACGGCAGCACTTCTGTCATGGACCGCAAACGCCTGCAGAGAGTGGTGAAGACTGCGCAGAAGATCACCAGGACTCCACTGCCCTCTCTGCAGAGCATCTACCACCGCAGAGTCCACAGAAGAGCTGCTTCCATCCTCAAAGACCCTCCCACCCCCAACATGGTCTGTTCACACTTCTACCCTCAGGACGGAGGTACAGAAGTGTGAAATGCAGGACTTCCAGAATGAAGAACTCATTCTTTCCTCTGCCATAAGACTCCTAAACAGCAGATAGGAGTCTACAATCACAATCACAACAGTACATGAACAATTGTTTACTACTGCACTACCTCACTTTATCACTTTATCACTTTACTACTTTACTCTTTGCCCTGTTATATTTTTTATATATTTTTTTAAATATTTTTATATTATTTTTTTTTTTTTTTATCTTTATATATTTGCTGCTCTTTATATTTGCTGCTCTTTTATTACTTATACTTATCTTATTTTTATTTTTAACTTACTTGTGTGACTTACTGTGTGACATTTTACTGTGGACGGCAAAGTAAGAATTTCATTGTACAGGGAAACATGCTTTCTGTCTGTACACATGACAATAAACACTTTGAATCTTGAATCTTTGAATCTTGAATAAGCACTTGGTAGAAACGCTTCTCTTACCGTGGTCCAGTGCAAAGTATGACCTATAGTTTCATCAACAAGCAAACATATTTTTTTTAAACATAACCAACAAAATCACTGTTGTTTTCTGAACAAATGCTCTTAATTCTTGACCTTTAAACACCTAATCTTCTCGCATGGCCAGTCTGCCTTTTACTTATTGACAAATTGCAAAAAATATATATATATATATAAAATGAATAAATAACATTTTTTGTGCTTGAAATATTGTTCATTTATTTACATTTAACAAAAACATAATGTCAGCTGAGAATGGGTTGCATCCTTATTTTGATCTTAATAAGGATAAATGGAGCAATAACAGTGCCTTAATTTAATTACACCCACTATATTAGTGTAATTCAGTGTTATTCAGCCAACTAGCTGTTATCTGTGTCAACTTTGTGATGATACTTAGCCCCTAAGACAAATCTGTGCACAAGACATGGCTTTTAGTTTAAACAAGATATAAAGGGATTTGGACGCCTTTGGCTAATCCGCAGGAGTGGTTGGCCTTAACACCACAACATTTATTTATTTTAAGAGGCATAATTGCAAACTGGAGCATGGAGAATTAATTCATTATTAGTCACTGGAGATGTCAGAGTATTATGAATGCTTTCACTGTTTAAAGTTAATTTGTTGAGTGAGAATGTGCATGGATGGTCATGTGTATCACTAGATTCTGACACATGCAGAAATCCCGCTTTTGGTGGAAAAATCTACCATAGCTGAAAGCCATATACCAGCCTGTGATTTCACCAATACATGCATGTGTCTGGATGGTGGAAACAGAGAAATCCCGGGTAGCAAGAGGAGAACAAGCAGAATTCACACAAAACAGTTTGTGGAGTGCTAACCTCTAAACAAATCAAAATGAGTTCTGCTACAAATGTGTGAGCTTTTATTTTTACACATTAGCATAAGTAACTAGGTAAGTTTTAAACTATGACGCTTTATGCTTCAGAACTCTGACCTTTTTACGTTTTTTAACTCTTGCTGTAAAAAACTATCATTCCATTTTTTGTCAATAGTTCCATAAGACCATGTGCTCTTTAAACTAGGAATGCACAATATAACACAAATCTATTGTTATATCAACAACCGCAATACCCATATTGCTAACAACTTGTATGGCAATAGTATCATAGCAGCATGTGAAAGAAGCAATTAGTGAAAGTAGTTTAGAAAGCAATTTGACCAGTGCATGTGGAAGCTTGTGTAGCCTTGTATTTCTATATATTAATCAATTAGTGTTTTACTATTAAGTGGTTTTAACTGTCACAAGTCTTTGTTATCAAAATATTTAACATAATTATCAGATATTGCATTATTTCCTTATATTGTACTGTACCCTACTGTAGACTGTCAACACTATCTGCAATCAGAATAATTAAAATCTAAGGCATTTACCCCCCTTTCCCTTCCCCCGACTTCTCCTTGGTCCTCTCCTCCCCGCTATTTCCCTTTTCGCCCAGAGGTCTTTGTGCAGTGCCATGGTGGACGAGATCAGACTGTCGTTCACCTGCGAGAGGCGGGTGAAGCACAAACCCCAGCCTCCAGTCATGTTGAAGACGGACGCGGTGATCAATATGCACGCTTACAACGACCGACGACTCCCGGGAAAGGACAGCATGAGCTGCAGCACTGGGATGACTCCTGTCTTTCCATGACAATGCGCTCCCCCCAGGCCAAGAGCCTCCTGAGCAACATTTCAGGGGCGTGCCAGAGACTAGAGACAATGGCATCGACGGGATCACCAGATTCTCCATTAACCACAGTGACATAGGGACGCTAACCAAACACGGGCAACTCAAAATGGCAGCATCAGCCACACAGGTATGACATTATCCACCACTGTATTCCAAACCTACAAAGAGAAAAGAATGAACTTTATACTACAGAAATCAGTTTGAGGCTTGATGCTTATGTGTGCAACACTAAAGACATGACAGAGTTATAACAAATATGAAGTAAAGCAAGAAGAAATGGCAATAACAGGCAGACACAATGTACGATGAAACAGCAGCTATAAGGATACACATAAGCCACAACAACAAAAGCTTTTCCAGGTGATATACTCCTGAATGGCCTTTGACAGCTTAAAATGTTACCTCAAACATGTCTGCCCACACACAGGATGCAAGGCAGGATCTTAGAATGCACGGTTTGCAGGGACACGTTCAGTACTTGCAGTAGGCATTTGTTGGTCATGGAAACCTTAAATACCATGATATATACATCTAAATTGGTGATGTGTAATTAGCTATATTGTTACACTCCAGCAATGAATTATTAATCCACAAAGAAAATAAACCGTCATCATGTCATGGTTAGGTTTATTTGAGCAAAAGTTCATTTTATGTCTGAGACATTTTGTACATGATTCTAATCTGTTTAAATATTGATTGCCAAAGATCTAAGCATTTAACAATATACTATGGGTCAGGACTGCTCATTTATCATTTATGTGAATTCAAGTTGATTGGAGTGGCTCAAGAAAGGCAATAAAGGAATCTTGACTTTAAGAGTAATGTGCATTCAAAGTAAATTATATATGGACATGGACTTGCTCCGAGTAATGTCAACACGCAGTATGCAGCAATCATTGGTGAAGTCATGAGACAATTCATGTAATGGATAAATCTCCCCATCGATTGCCTTCGTAAAGCAGTTCTACATGTTCATGCTTCATGTCTTAATTTTACTGATGAAATAGAACAACTGTATTTACAAATGGGACATACAGCATTACTTCATGCAGCACAGTTGTATTGTAATAGAATGTAAGTTATATATAGTGTGGGAGCCAACTGAAGACCAACTGATGACCAAGACTTTGGGGACCAACCTCAGCAATGATGTTGTCACATAAATGTGTTTTGGCCATGCCAGGTCTTGAGTAAGAATCTTGAGACCGGTATAGTTCATTCTAAGACAAAAGCAAGATCTTTAAAAATAGATCTATGACAAGACAGATCTTTAGTACATTAATACTAGTCACGGAGACAAGAGGGAAGTGACTGTGATCTTAATTCTCATGAGCATATTTTGTATTTACAAATGTCCATCTACTGCCCATGCAGATTTTTTTTTGTGTGCCCACAAGTCCAGTGAATGTCCCAGTATGTCTAAAGGCACAACAGACGGTTGAAGCATGTTAAAGAGACAGGCCTCCTTGCTGTTTGGTCAGCCAATGTGGAACACTGCACTGACAATAAGACACACATGATGATATTGTGTGGTACCGTAATGTCAAAAGGTGTGGTGGCATTAAATAATTCAAGGAGTATATGAGTTGCTGTCACAAGATAAATGAAGAGAAAACCTCTATGAGGTTTATGCTGATAAACATTTAAAGAAGAATTGGAACTCTCTGTAATTCATTGAAACAACAGTCTGTAAAATTTAGCATTGGTTTAGTAGAGTGTATAATTGTTTATTTAATCCCTTCTGAAAAATAGAATCTGTAGATAAGATCAACAGGAGAAAATGTATTTTGCTAAATTTATACCTTATGAATACATTTTGTTCACATTTAAATAGATCTATTTATTTCTTAGAGAGGTCACTTTAACCTACTTCCTCACTTTAGCCCTGTTCCAACGGCCTGGCCCATGTCTATTTATTTTATGGAAATGCATTATATTATGGTATGTTGGATTAATAACAGTCAGGTGGGAACATATATGTACATCTGATTTTAAGATGCCTCATATATTTTACAAGTTGGACGTGAAGAGGACATATTGAGCTTTCCTTTGAACTAAGGGGACTCTTCTATAAAGTAGTTATGTTTTTTCTAATTGACTGGACTCTTCCCAGTGAAGCCCAGTTAGGACCTGATTTACTCTTGTGTGTACTGTAGCTTCTCATGCAGGCGGTGTCACTACACACGTTTACTTGTACTTCACTTCTGTAATGTGAAAAATAATAAAAATACACTTAATTGAAATCAAAGTTTGTTGGAATTGCTACAGGGTTTAGGATTGGCTGATTTTGTCAGTTTTCTTCTTGAATATAAACATCTTTTTTACCAATCAATGTGAATAATAATGTCATTTTACACAAAATTGTAAGAAATGTGAGAGAAAAGTAATGCAACAATGTAAGCTACATAACCTGTGTTCCATTAGCAGTGTGTGGTATGACTTTTGATTTTCAGCAATCACAGCCTTTTTATGTATACCTTTTATGTTCTGTTGCACAGCTTTGGCAAACAATATGACAATAGCTCTCAAACAATATGATACATATGTTGGTGCCAACCAGGGTTTTCTTTGTGGACATGCAGAATTTCTATGAATATAGTTTTTGTAAGGTTTTGTAAAAAAAGAAAAATACTTTGTTTTCCTAGTAAATGTATGTGTTAAGAGAACATTAGAAAAAACAAACATCTGAGTAAATCATGGGGAAGTTCGAAATATTATATAATCCTATTGAAATATTTTCTTTTTAACACACTGTGAATAATTCAATTGTACAGTTTGCTGTATGGGTTATATGAAGTTTTAAATAAAAAATACAAACTACCTATATCTAGCACAAATCTACTCATTTTGACATTGATCATTAATACATCAGTTCATGCACAGTTTTATTGACACAACCATGATGTCAAAGGTAAAAAGTGAATAGACCGGGGGTACTCAATAGGCGGACCGCGGTCAGGATGAGGACCTCAAGAGGCTTTGATCTGGACCGCAAGACATTAATTCATAATTACAAGCGCATTGTGTAAAACATATTTTTGAACCGGCACTTCTAGGACAGCTACGTCTACACGCGGGTCCTCAGTCAGGTTACTATGGTTACGGACAGAGCAGCGGGAAATTTTAACATGTTTAGCGTACCCTGATTATGAGTTAGAAACGACTAAAATCTAAAAGCTGAGCCTTGGCAAAACATAACGAAGATTCACTGACATTATGGACGGAGAGGGAAAGTTTATTTTAGTTTATTCAGCTCCTCAGCTCCGTGTCAGTGTCAACAGCCCTTTATCCTCTAGTCCCGGCTGCTTTGATAATCAGAGAATGAATCCAGAACTGAACCAGGACTGGACAGTTTTCATGTCAGGATTAAAAAGACTCTAGCTCAGAGGGAAGTGAGGACGTCTAATAATGTGGTGAGTTGTACATTTGTCTGTCAACTTCTTTATTCTGTTGTAAGTTAGGTACTTGACTCGTTTGTCGCATATTTGACCTAATTTACAAACGTGAGTAATTAGCATTCACGTACATTTAAACCTAACACATGTTCATTTGGGTGATTAAAAACAGAAAAGGTGTGAAAGGAGGGTTTGGAGATGAGTGACACATGTTAAGTCTTCCTTAAGTTGTGTCAGTTTCTGTGTGAATCCTAAATCCTGTTATAGAACTAATCATAAGCATTTTAATTAAAATATTACCCCACACGGGGAAAATACAGGAAATAAATCTTTCTATTCTAAATTTTGTTTTAAGATGAACCTGCAAATTAAACAGTAACAGTTAATTATTGGCAATAGCTAATGCTAAAGAAATGCTCAGTACTTTTTTCCTTGTTCCTGTTGTTTTTTAGAGGAATGACAATAGAAAGAGATCAATTATGACAGGCATCTTTGTCATATTTGTTTAACAAATATGTTTTGGCTTGATTTGATGATTTTGTATTTAAAATGTTCTCATACATGTTTTAAAGGAGTATTAGGCATTATATGCAGGATTCCAGGCTGTAGTCAATAAACAACCAGGTCTTGAGCTTTAGCCTCTTTTGATTTTGTGGTATTTTCCTTTTGTCTGTGAGCTGTGTTTGGTGAAAACTAAACACTCAAACATCCTCCTCATGGAAACAAAGAATAAAATACAGAAAATAGTGGATTATCTACATTCATCTCCATTTTGTTTAAGAGGCTGTAGGTGTGGAATAAATGAGACTTTACTTTAAAGAATTATATTCTAACACATATCCTTTTATTTAAATTTTTCGGACCCCTCAGTGAGGAAAGTTACTAAGCGGACCTCGGCTGATTTTAATTGAGGACCCCTGGTATAGACCATCAAATTACAAACACAAATTGTCCCACTCCAATCACATTAATGTTAAAACCAATGAATGATATGGGACTCAGTATTTGCTATTAGGAAACATGAATACAGTGTTTAGTGTGGGTTTAATTGTGCATTAAGTATATGTATCAATATGAAGATCTCACGATACGGTATTGTCACAGTATTTACTCCACGGTGCGATATTTATAGACAGTGCTATTTTAGCACAAGTTTAGTTGCGTTGCTTGCTTTTATCTATCAAAGTATTGCCTACACCCCTCTGTTCTCTGTGTAGTTAGTTTATTCAAATTATTTCAGTGTTCGTTTTTCAGACAGAGCGGCCTGCAGTGACAAAAGGAGAGAGAACAAAATGAGCATTAACATGCACTAAGAATTACTGATTTGCTGATGTGCTTTCTTGAGCTCTTGTGCTGTTAAGAGTCAGTTTTTGGGTCTGATGGAACTTTTATCTGACACCATTCCGAAAGCGTGAGAAAAAGTTGTCAGTGATTCTGTCTCTCTCTTGTGGTAACGCTCTGTCAGCTATAGCGGACGCGGTGACTTGTTTGTACTTAATAAGCAAAGAATGATGGTCTCTGTAGTTCCCTGTGCTAAGTAAAACTGCCGCTGGAACAAAACTAGATATTTTATGCACAGGAAAGAAGTTTACATACCCTGGCAGAAATTGTGATTTTATTTTTATTTTTTTTGCAGTGATCAAACGCTAATAAAGAAGTGGAAATTTAGGGATTCTGTTGAAACCAAACCAAAATCTGGTAGACCAACAATATCTTCAGCCACAACTGCCAGAAAAATTGTTTGGGATGCAAAAAATCCCAAAATAACTTCAGCTGAAATACAGGACTCTCTGAAAAAAAGTGGTTGAAAAATGGGCTGAATGGTCGAGTCGCCAGAAGAAAGCCATTACTACACAAATACTACAAAGCATCCCGCTTACAAGAACAGAGACAAGCCTCTAGAACAAAGTCATTTGGAGTGATGAGACCAAAACTAAACTTTTTGGGCACAACCATAAACGTTACATTTGGAGAGGAGTCAACAAGACCTATGATGAAAGGTACACCATTCCTGCTGTGAAACATGGAGGTGGATCGCTGATGTTTTGGGGATGTGTGAGTTACAAAGTCACAGGAAAAGATAAATGCAGCATGTTATCAGAAAATACTGGAGGAAAATTTGCACTCATCAGCCCGAAAGCTGCGCATGGGATGTACTTGGACGTTCCAGAAGATCCAAAGCACAAGGCCAAGTCGACCTGTCATTGGTTACAGCAGCATAAAGTGAAGGTTCTGGTCTCGCCATCTCAGTCTCCTGACCTCAATATCATTGAGTCACTCTGGGGAGATCTCAAACGTGCAGTTTATGCAAGACAGCCCAAGAATTTACAGGAACTGGAGGCTTTTTACCAAAAACAATGGTCAGCTTTACCATCTGAGAAAATAAAGAGCCTCATCCACAACTACCACAAAAGACTTCAAGCTGTCATTGATGTTAAAGGTGGCAATACACGATATTAAGAACTGGGGTCATTTGGGTAGTTTTTGTTGTCATTATGATTTTAAAAGAGTTAACACAGTTGTTTGTTAATTAATGGTTTCACCCAACCACTAACTATAAGTGAAAGAAACGTTTTAGTGTTTTTATTTATAGTCCCTGAAAAATGCCCAAAAAAATCCCAAATTCTGCAAGGTTATGTAAACTTATGAGCACAACTGTATGTGCCCCATTATAGTGTTCTCTTCTGTACTGTACACTCAGTGCACCCAGTTTAGCGGGGCTAACCTAGCAAACACAGACTGTGAAGAATGTGAAGAATCACATTTTTGGCAAGTGAAGGCAGTGAAACAATCATTTGTTCAGCCAGGTTACATAAATAACAAAACACAAATAGCAGAACAATGATTCATATTATGACCACAGCGTGGGCTTAGTGGATTTGGTTTGTAGGATTTTTTTCAAATGGAGCTACTGACATTTTATGGCAAAGTCAACTGTGGATGACGTTTCTCTTTTTCATTGCTGGTTAATACAAAAACGTGCATGCAACATGTTAAAGCCACTGTGTTTAAACTTCTGTTTCTACTAAACGAGCTGTGAAAGTGTATATGAATAAAGCTCTTTAATTTTCGAGCTGCGGTCTGAAGACACTTTATTGATGGCACAGAAAAAAAAGCCTGTCATAAATGGCTGCTGTATAAGCCACACACAGATATTAGTAACGCATCAGTAAACAGTTTATTTTTATCTGAGGTTGACATAGTAACAAAATGTGTTATTTTTTCATTCAAAGTAACCTAACGAGTTACTTTGAAAGTAACGCTACCCAACACTCGCTTATTGTGCCAAGCCTTTTAAATATCATTTATTTTTAACACATAAAACACAAAAACACCAAATACCAAAAGAAATAACAAAAGGAGAAGCTACATTCATTCAGCTTTGTATTGTGTGATCTTTTTACATTTATTCATTTAGCAGACCCTTTTATCCAAGCGACTTACATTAAGCTTCTATTCACCAGTGTTACAGCTGGAACACCACTGTAGGAAAGGTGGATTAAGTGTCTTGCCCAAGGACACAATAACAATTTGAACAGTGGGGAGAGCGGGAATCAAACCACCAACCTTTTGGTTATAGGACAACCACTGAGCCACTGCGCCCCTTTTCTTTTTAAATAACTTCTTAAAGCTAAGTTTTTAGTCCATCATTGAGACTATTCCACAGTTTTGAATGATGGTAGCAGTTCTGAAGTGTTGGAACAGGTTAAGTTCACCATAATTTGTTTTGCAGTAATGTATAATTAGTTCAAACAGATCCAGGCAAACTCGGTTCACCGCTGCTGTGGTTGTTGTGCCCGTTACCATGGATACCTGCAAGCTCAATACACACATTAACAGCCGTAACATCAGTGCAGATATTTAAAGTTCTCTGTTAAAAAATCTGAAAATAAAATCTAAGAGATACAAAGTAATTTGTGCCTATCGTTGTACATGGTTCTTACATACATATGTAAAACTGACAACTGATGATAAATTAATGTTTATGCTGCCAGTTTTAACAGTAAAATATACTGTATAATAGTATAAGTAAATGATGGTTAAACTGGAAAAAAGTTCTCTTGTTATACATTTTTACAGCTAGTCAACATGACTAGTACTGAGTGTACGACCATAAAAACCTGTGCATGGTCCACATAAGGACAACATTACACCAGGCACACTCCCCTCTGTTTTAAACGCTACTCTAGAATAGACAACACTCTCAGCCCCCTTGTTCTTTTAGTTTTTGTATTTCAAAGACAGATCATGACTTAAAATAGTCTTTACTCATTGACCTACTTCCACAGATTGTTATCCATATTATTGCACCAGCAGTAAAGCCCCAGAGTTTTGCTATTGAACACAATCTTGTTCTTAAAAGCACATAGTTCAGAGTGCTGTATGAGTCTTCCAAATTCTGTTTTATGTTCCTGAGTCTCCCATAGACATTTCAGCTTCGTTTTATCTTCAATATATTTGCTTTTATATTTGTTCCTCTGCTCATCTAATTTAAAAGATTAATGATGGTAGCAGTTTGAAGTGTTGGAACAACGTTAAGTTCACCTATAATTTGTTTTGCAGTAATGTATAATTAGTTCAAACAGATCGAGGCAAACTCGGTTCACCGCTGCTGTGGTTGTTATGGATACCTGCAAGCTCATTTAAAGTTCTCTGTTAAAAATCTGAAAATAAAATCTAAGAGATACAAAGTAATTTGTGCCTATCGTTGTACATGGTTCTTACAAACTCATTTAAAACTGACAACTGATGATAAATTAATGTTTATGCTGCCAGTTTTAACAGGAAAATATACTGTATAATAGTATAAGTAAATGATGGTTAAACTGGAAAAAGTTCTCTTGTTATACATTTTACAGCTAGTCAACACTAGTACTGATGAGGTACCTTCAAAAACCTGTGCATGGTCCATAAGTTTGACAACATTACACCAGGCACAAAATGCTAGAATAGACAACACTCTCAGCCCCCTTGTTCTTTTAGTTTTTGTATTTCAAAGACAGATCATGACTTAAAATAGTCTTTACTCATTGACCTACTTCCACAGATTGTTATCCATATTATTGCACCAGCAGTAAAGCCCCAGAGTTTTGCTATTGAACACAATCTTGTTCTTAAAAGCACATAGTTCAGAGTGCTGTATGAGTCTTCCAAATTCTGTTTTATGTTCCTGAGTCTCCCATAGACATTTCAGCTTCGTTTTATCTTCAATATATTTGCCTTTATATTTGTTCCTCTGCTCATCTAATTTAAATTTTTTGCTTGTACGTTATACCAACTACCTCTATTTTGCTCTGCTCTTTTCCTACTGCTATCCGTTAATCTTTGAAATTGGTATTATCTGCACATCATTGCCTCATTCTCCTTGGCTCTCCCCTTCCTATTCTCACCCCATCATCTTTTTTCATTTGGCCCCAATGCTCCAACTGCCTCCACCTCTTACGTCTGTTCACATCTCACTGCTTGGCTCCCATCCTTCGTCTGTCTCTCTTTTACATAGTCCTGGTGCACTCCTGCTGGCCCCGGTCTGTCCGCAGGGATTAATTGATAGTGAGAGATAATAAATCTTCCCATTAGGAGCGAGGCCCCTGCCCATCGCTCATTATGCGCCTGCTGCTTCTCAACGTCATGGCCTGGGGTTTTCCTTGCTTTTTTAACACACATGTCTGCCATTTCCACAGCTGCAAGGTTAATCTTTCCGTATTGCAGTTGAGCGGCTACCTCATGGCACAGAACATACTATTTGGTGCATAAAGACAACCTATGTCTTCTAAATAGAATGTATCTATGGAACATGTTGTTAAATGTGGATAATAACATTACATATAAACACAATTAAAAGTGGCTACAATAAGCCTGCTGTTGTTTATGGACAAATCTGGTAATAGGTCAGATGATGAGGTCACTTCAAAACTTTTGAAACAAAATCTATTTAGTTTGTACATCTGTCCCGAGCCTTCATGCTAATTTTCCCTTTTCAAAAAGAAACACGGGCATGCATCTCCTCCAGCAGTGCTCAGTTTGTCCTCTCTGGACAGGTGTAGAAAGGGGCAAAAAAAGTAATGAAACTTCCACTGGGTTTTTTAAACATGTTTTTTCCTCACTCAGTGCACCTTCCACCAACAACACCATCAGAAGGCAAATATTGAAACATTAATAACTTTTAACTAGATTTTAGTAGTAGTATATTCTATGACGAAAATATTCTTGTTTTTGTTGCGATTTATTTTGATATTTTTTTACTATCCCTTTATTATCCATGTGGGGAAATTCATTCCATGACACACCCCTGTCAGTTCACTAACTGGAGACTATAGTATGTTTTTTTATATTGGTGGGGAAAACTGGAGTACCTGTAGAAAACCCACTCAAACATGGTAAATGGTGCATTTATACTGTGCAATTTTTGTACCCTTCTTGGGCACCCAAAGCCCTTTACATCATGCTTCCATTCACTCCATTCACACACATTCACACCTGGGGACGGACAGAGACCGGCCCCAACCGGCCCTGGAGTTGTGAGACACACTGTGCCACTGTACCGCCAGATTACCAGTTTAGAATAATTATTTTGTTGTCAATACAGTAGTTATAGAAAGCAATAAAGTAAATAACCAACAGGTCAGTAGCTCAGTGGTAGAGCAGTCGTCCTTCGACCGGTAGGTGGGTGGTTCGATCCCCGCTCAAAACATCCCAAAACATCATAACATCCCGCTTTCCCCAAAGTTCATGTCTTGAAGTTCATGACACTTGATCCACCTTGCCTCCAGTGGTAGCTGTAACACTGGTAAAGTGCTTTGAGTGCCTACTAGGTGAACTTTATTTAAAAAAAAAAAAAAAAAAAAAACAACATGAGAATCAGCTTCAATTCCATCCTGCACAGTAAACCCTGTAAATGTTTTTTTTATAAATATATGCAGTGGTATTCAGAGCTACAGTACATGGCTAGAGGGTCCACGGTAATGTCCAGCGTAATAACATTAAAAAATAATGAACAATTAATGAGTGTGTAATTACAGTACACAGTAATGCTTTAATGAAGTGGGGCCATTGAGAGAATGCTCATGCATATTCTAGCTCCACTAATGAGCTTGGCATTGCATGTATCATGTTTGTACAGAGGGACACCATATGGCCTGGTGTCAGAATGAGAGAAAATCTATTGTTTATTCCAGACCCCCATCCTTTGTATTACAAATCACTGACACAACAATATCAGAGCTTTATCTTCACACCATCATGTTGAATTATCCATTTGACTTTAGGTGAAATAGTCCAATAAAGACACGGCCCCTGAAATGCCTTAGTGGCTTGCTCTTTCTCTGCGTCTGACCCTGATAATAGCTGCAATACAGTAGAGGCTTTTCATGAATATAAATACAGAACAGAATGAAAGGCATTTTTGTTCAGTCTATTTAAAATAACACTCTTGAGCTTTTGAATGAAGAGCAATTATCATCAAGACTGAGCAGCACTTCACTGGAGACGGTCAACATTTGAATCAAAATGACTATGCTTAACTGGTTTACTATATGAAATACATTTTCTCTTAAATAAAGTTAATAGACGGTATAAGTCTATCATATTCAAACTGCTGCTTAGCCTGCAACCTTTAGCTCTTGTTGTCTTCAGAGTCACATTCATCCCCAAAGTGGTTCTGAGAGTAATTCTTGGTTGAATTGCAGGTTATAAGGTTCACGTGGATATAATAAGTGATGGATGATTATCAAGATCAGACTTTGATATGATCTCTTATTAGAGATTACGGAGAATGACATGACTCCTAATTAGGCTATTGTTGCAAAAGTGTGGCTAAAAGTACACTGGGGAGTTGTTTTTCAATACCCTGAACCCTGACAGTGTTAGGACAAAGTAGCAAATTAGTCGAGGCTAAAATGACAGGTGAGAAGCATGTGGTTAGCACTCCTGCCTCACAGCAAGAAGGTTGTGAGTTCAAAACCCTCGGGTCTTTCTGTGAGGAGTCTGCATGTCCTCCACGTGTTACTGTGGGTTCTCTCCGGCTTCTCCGTCAAAGACTTGCATGTACAGGTGAATAAATGTGAGAGTGAATGTTTGTATGTCACTGTCTGTCTCTAAGTGTCAGCCCTGCGACTAACCGGCCTCTGCCTCAGGCCCAAAGCTGCTGGGATAGGCTCCAGTCAGCCGTGACCCCTAATGGGACTAAACGGTAGAAAATGAGTGATAAAATGAAAAACAAAAGAATACCAGCTGGATATCATTGATAATAGTGGGTGTGTTCGTTGTAGATTTTGTTTCAGTGGTTTTATCTGTAATTGTAAGATGGTATGCAGACATTTGTATCTTTCCACTTCTATACTTACTTTTTATCTTTAACTTTGTTCATTAAAGCCTTCTTAATTGAAGGGTTCCTTGACAGGGCCAAAAGTCCTCCTCTCAGAGTCAGTGCCAGTTAAGCCGCTGAGAAACTTCATTAAGTAGGTTTAGGCAAACACGCTACAAATTCTTAAATTTTAAATTAATTTGCCTTCCTTTGCCTTTTTTTTGTTCCCAGTGTTATGAGTTTCTGCCCTATTAGTAACAGCCATAACTTGTGAAAGTCCAAATATCAAGCGATTATGTTGATCAAGTCACTTAATTTGACTAACCTGATTTTTTGTTCCACCACAGTGCATCTACACAGATATACTACTAAAACATATTTTTGTAGTGGATGTGTAAAACACTTTTACCTGAAGAGATGTGTCAGTGTTGCTTAGTGCCCATGGTAAGGCTGTTTGAAGTTCTGTTCCAGAGGGGGATAAAGTTCACTGTCAGATAATTTGTTATTCTCTATCAAATTCCATTCCTATATTGCAATCCTTCAAGTTGGGAAACCGCCCTCTGCACTCTCCAGTTTGCTTTCATGTAAACCCCAGAACAACAAAGCATTAACTATAACTAAGTTCAGAAAATGTTTACAGCTAATGCTTGATTTAACCTTGACCATTTTGTGTGAATTGCTTTGTTGTACTTCTCTGCACTTCTTTGTGGCCTCAAGTCTTGTCACTTAAGGCCACAAAGTATATTATCTGAACTCTAACTTGGCACCAATGACACATTTGGCTTTGTTTAATGTTTTTACTACTTCAGCATAACAGTTTATTATTTTTTCATTGATAGATAACAGCGCTCTTGAGGCACAAAAGGCAAACTGTCTCTTCTCTCATGTCTGTCGTACAAGAGGACGTTATATAGCGTGTCCACAGGGAAGGTGTCAGAAAGTGTCTGGTATGTACAGGAGAAAGTTTATGGACTGTGAAGGCCAATTTGAGCAGCCTACAGATAGAATCCAAACCACCAAGTCACCTTACTCTCCATCTCTCTCCAACAGAACAATGGAGGCAAACAGCCAGTATCACAAAGAAAACAGAACTTCTTTTATCTATAAGTGGCATTTTGAAAGGAAGAGGCATACATTTGCCTAGACTAAATGGCTCATTAATATCAAATCAGGAAATGACCGTTAGACGGACTGGGCATATGCTTCTGGCACCTCAAACGGTTTGATGGCTGGGCACTTTGTTTAACTAAAGATGTGGCGTTTAAGTGATAAAACAGCTGCTTGGGACCTCTGCATGGAAAGTTGCCACTCTGCAGTGTCAAAGCAACACCTAAAAACCACATTGTATTACATTTAAATTAAGGTCTGGACCTCGCTAAGGGTATCCTTCAGAAGTCTGTTGCCAAGAAGCAGCTCTCAGCCTTTATTTTTTATTATTAGTTGTGTCAGTGAGACAAAGGAATACTTTCACATCAATGTCAAATTTAGTCCTTTTTTATCTCTCTCTCCCTTTTTTTAAGTGATATTGTAAATTATATGTAGTATTTTGCCCTGACCCTGTTATTTTGGAAACTACACTAAATGGCTTCATTCAGACGGAGGCATGAGTTCTAACCTGACTGCCAGATAGAACAGCGCCACAAAACATAACTTAACACAAAACATACAGTAGTCTGTTCCACAGTACCATCTGCAAGAGCTCCCGTTGAAAGTGTTTGCCAAATGGCAGGTACTTTTAATGAATACATGGTCAGTGATTGGATTTATTAACTGCAGTTATCCAATTGTTAAACGGTCGCTACATCTTTAAACCTAAAACATGTCCAGACCTGTCAGTACTGCCACATCCTTGGACACAACAAGCCACACTGGATATTCACAACTAGACTAAGCTCCATGTGGAAGCATTTGCATTCATTTTATGCCTGCGTTTTTCAAATAATATTGCATTGAAGATCCCCATTCACTTCAAAAAGTTATAATTAACAAGACCATTAAGAGGGCGCAGTGGCTCAGTGGTAGAGTGGTTGTCCTTTAACCGGAAGGTTGGCGGTTTGATTCCCACTCTCCCCACATTTCATACTGTTGTTGTGTCCTTGGGCATGACACAATCTACCTTGCCTTCAGTGGATGTTCGCTTTGGATAAAAGCGTCTGCTAAATGACTAAATGTAAATGACATCTTAAAGCTGTTGTGTGAGACATGTTTTAATATCTATGTAAAGCTGCAAACTGTTAATGTTTCATGTCATATTTTGTCACTCTTTGTTGTCTGTATTTACGATAATGGTAAAATGTAAAGTCAAATTTTATTATGGGGCATTATTGCTCAATGAAGCTTTGTAAATGCAAGCTGGTGCCTCAGATATAAAAGATAAAGACAGCACCTGTTGCCAAAATGAACGTAATGGGATGTTATATTGCTATATTTTTATGACTACACAACATGGACGATGGAAAACTATTGTTGAATCTTGTTTTGTCTTGTGGTACAGTGAGAATTAGGACAATTAAAAGTGTAAATAGTCCACAACATTAAAAAGAAACATTGACATTTTTGTTTCTGTAGTGCAATTATAATATAAGCCAGGAAAAGGCTCTTTAAACACAAAATCTCCAACTCAAGTCAACTCTGCAATAAAAAAAACAGCAGCAATGGGAGTGGGTCCAGGACCCCCACAACGCTTACACTGCACAACATTTCCTTGCCTTTGCTTTCTTCAAGTGAAAAACCGTTAGGAAATGCTACTTGGCACAACGCAAGTGGCACAGGCTTCGTTGGCGGTTGGTGCCATTGTATATGGGGAGTCCTTCAAAGTCAGCCGTCGTGCCGCAGGCAGCATTCTAATGAGGTCATCAATAACCTGCAACAGCTGCTCAGAGATAGTAGCCTCATCTATTGAGCTCTAGCCACCAGTGACTCCGCTGTAACCGAACAAACAGCTCCAAAATAATGAGAGCTATTCCACATGCAGCGCTGCTTTACCATCAGCCATTAATTGGTGCAACCGCAGTAGATTTAGAAGTGACAGCAGTGACAGTGACTGAGAAGGTTGCACCTAAATCCCTGGGGTCTGTCACATAGTCCGCTATGTTACTTTTGGTAAAATTAGCTTCTCAAAACAGCAGTAAACATGTCAGCCTCGACAAAGGATGCCACTTCAGGCAAATCAGGAGAAAGCAAACTCTGCACAGCCCCTTACAGATGGCTCACAGAGACATAACAGAATACAGGATGAAAACTTCACCCAGAAAACCACATATTCACAAGGTCTGCCATGGGACACATCATTTTGTTCAGCTTAAATAAACTTACCAGAAAACAACTTAAAAGTTTGTAATCATTAGACTAATTTTAATACTGCAAAGAAGCAATAAAAAAAATGCATACACAAATAACACACACACATCAAGTTTGAGGAAATACAGAATACAGACAGTATATTATAATGTCATATGCATCATGCAAATGTGACAAATAAAGTCGGCATGGGACAATATTGGAATTTTGTGTCACAATTATCCTGGCCACAAAAATTGCGATCAACAATAACATTGGGATATCTTTTTCTTAAAATCACCAGTGTGACCATAGTCTTAAGGCCTAAACATCTCACTCTGGACAGACTTTAGCTTTGGCTACGTCAGTAGGCACTTTGGGACGTTCAGAGAAAACTAAGGACTGCCCGAGCAAGCGGACAACTGTTAATGTCAGCTGATGAATGATCTTAAAACCAGATTATTAAAACAAATATGTCTGGCTGTCCTGGACTGGTCTAGGCGAGTTCAGTCATCTTTAGTTAAACTGCAAGTCAGTGAAGAAAGGTCCAAGTTGAGTCCAATTCAAACCAAAATGAGTCACAAATCTGAAAACTGTAACTTGTTTAAGCCTTTTTCATTAAACACATTTAATGGAGTTTTGATTGTGGCATATCATTTATGGCTTTTAATTTTGTCACAACAAAAAATGGACCCATGCGCAGACGCAGCCAAAACAGTTCAAAAGGTTTATTGAGCAGGTAAGAAAGTAACCAAAGTAGCAGGACCGAGACCGTTCTTAGAGGAATCCCAAGAGCCATTGGAGGACCAGACAGGAGAAGGCAGAGGCAGGAACAGGAGGCTGGCGGGCACAGGTACTGGAACGGAGGACAGGAAACAGCAGGTAAGAATCAAATGATCCACACAAAAATTTGAAATCGCAGCCTGCAATCTAGTTCACCACAGACATAGACTGACAATCTGGCAGAATCTGAGGGGAAGGTCTAGGTTTAAATACACTGCATACTGATGAGAAGATTGTCGACAGGTGTGCCAGCCAGCCTTCAACAGGCAGAGGTTGTGTGATGTTGTCAGAGCGTGACTTGCGAGTCCTTTGTGCTCAAGTCTGAGTCTAAGTCCGAGTCATCTGTTCACAAGTCACAAAAATGAGCCTGAGGACTCGACTCGAGTCCGAGTCCAGGACTCGATTACTCCATCTCTGTGACACGCTACTCATCTAAACTGGAAGTCTATGAGGACATAATGGCATTACATGAATACGCAAAAAGTGGAAAATGTGTTGAGATGACACGCATAATTGCATTATTTAGGCGTGTCATTTACATGACATTTGTTGAGACCAGGTTGTTTTTCTTCACTATAACATGTCAGTGTCAGGTGTAATCTTTTGTGCCATGCTGTACAGACCACTGTATTGGCTTTAATCATCATTGCATGCTTGATCCTCCACTTGATCGCACTTTTGGAGATGCAATCTACTGTATTTGTGTGACATTTTTAGCAGGACTCCACAAACCTGAATGGCTCTCATGGCTGATAGAAATAAGTCGTGCGGAAACAACAACAACCCTTTGTCCCTCAATGGTGGACACAGCTCACAGTTGTTGTTGTAGTATACAGAAACGGTCAAACATAAAACAGGTGGAGCATGCTAGTAACAATATGTGCCAGCCTACATAAAAAGCCTTTCTGGTGAATACCACTCAGGTTTTATGAATATCTATAGGAATGAGTCTGTACAGCTGTGTTTTATTCATATGCTTGTCAAATGAACACTGCAGCTTTGAATTTTGAGTTTAACTTTCAATCCCAAAAGGACTTAAGGTAACATACTGTGATTTATCATGAATCAGAGGATGATTATCTGGATTAATGGTTCATTTCATTTTTCTGCTCTACAATTATAACAACTTGGTTTCACTCAGAACCTAAGCAGCAGCAGTGTATTACTGGCAGTGACAGTGTTTAAGATTTCAAAGGCATTCACCTTGCAAGTTATGCATACTGTGACTGTATGAAAATGAAATAGTCTTTTTTGGTCAAACAGATGAAGTGTACAAGTGATAAACAGTGGAGAATGAAGTTGACGGGCTGGCTGCATAATTCTAAAGGTAATCTTGGTGTTTTACGTCTTTAAATATATGCTTCTAGAAATCCAATTCCAGTCAAAAATGGACGCCGTGTGCCATCAGTGGGAAGTTTTATGTGCCCTATATTCTCTTTGTAGAACTATGTATTTGCAAACTGTGCAACTATGCACAAGACGTTTCATCTTAACAGAAGCAGGTCTCAGTGATACCATCTATTATGGAGCTGTCAGTGCACCATGCCACAGAGTGCACTGCTTTAAAATTAAAGAGGGGAGTGATTTGATTTGCAATGCTACATTCTTCTACACCCACTGAGTTTCCAACTGTGCCACAGGTGCTCTGTGCACATCTGGCTACAAAGAACCAAATATAGAGCAGTGGAAATAGCACCTTCAGAGGCACTGAGGCAGGAGTGATCACTTAGTCAAAGCACAGAACTACAGAGTTATAGAGAATATATTTAATTATATTTTTCCCAGCACTAGTATCTGTTAATTAGCTCTTTTACAATCATTTTATTTGAAAGATAGATAACTTTTATGCAGAACTTACGACAAAACCCTAAAGCTTGTAGTTTGAGTATGTGTATGAGCCCTGCTATTAAAGAGCTACATGTTGGAGATATTAAATTACAATTTACTGCTTTGATAGGTCATTCCATATTAATCTTTGTTGTCACATTTTTTCCTAGTTTAATGTACAGGAGCTGAATTGAATGGCATGAATCAAAATAAATCATAACTTATTTCCTTTATAGTCCTGCCAGGACTTTAGACACATGCAGAGAAGGAGGGACCACTGTGGTGACAGGTTGGGCAGATGCTCCTGGAGCATGGCCACAAAGTAGATTTGAAAGACCAAGTTAATTATAAGAAAAAGCAGCTGACTCTAACCTGACCATAGAACTCAGGAGTCAATGAATGTAACAGAAATCTTGAAATGTATTTGCTTTGTCATGCAAAAGATAAATCTCTAACTGACACTTTCAGTTATATCCCTCTAAACTCCATTATCTCATTTTACTAGTGGTTCTGTGGTATTAATGTACCACATCTGTCAATTAATCACTTTGATTATACACTTATTTACCTAATAGAATCCATTTAGCCCTACCACTCCTCTTCACCATGATGCATTGCTCTTATTGATGGACTTATTTCTATAATCTGTGTTCCCTGTAATTGCCCTCATTGATTCAGTTTCACTATCTTGTCACAAAAGTCTCCTTTATTTAGCCTGCACATTTATTTTTGTATGGACGTGTGTCAGGCCTGTTTTAGAACAGGCAACAGTACGGCGTTTTCACCCATCTATTTTCTAGATTATCTGATACTAAACTGGCAGGTATCTTCATAATTTCAGGTTATAAGATTGTTATGTGCATGATATGATTTTTAGATGCAAAAAATAAAGGGTTTTTTGGAAACCACTTGAACACAAAGCAAAGTTAGGCCAAAAGTAGAGTGTATAATAAAATGACACATTGGATGCAGTTGAGCAAGCAAAAAGTAAATGTAACACAGTCTGACCTCTCCTTGTCCTCTCGGTAACTTCAGCAATAGTTAACATCATAATGCTGCTATTTATGGCACCTGTTAAATAAGGCAATATCTCCAGATTGATTTTGCAGCCACACACTCTCGCCTTTGGCAACCTCTTTCACCACACGTTGGATTTGATAACTCAAGCTCTATTGATTTTTCTTTATGGAAGTATAAGCAAAACTATTGGTCCACAAATTTTACAGAGATCAATATTTAAATATTATTGTTGGCAAAGAGCTTGGACTGATTGATGGAAGTTGATTGACTCACTAAAACTGCCTGCTCTCATCAGTTGTTTAAAGTTAAGACTAATTGTTAAGAATAGAATGTGTGAAATGTAAAACAATTTTTACAAGAAATGATAAAGTTGAACAAATGAGATTTATGCATTGAGCAGTGTAGACCAATGGGGAAAAAGTGTTCATGTCAAGGATGCAGTTGAGTCTTGACAACAAACTTGAACTAAATTGTGAAACCACATTATTTTAAGATAAAATAAGCACCCCAAAAAGAACCTGGCATATTTTTTAAATAGATTTCACATCTAGTCAAATCAAGTAAAAAAGGCAACTTGGTATGACACTTGAATGACTCTGATACAACAGCAATGTAGCAGTGTAGCAGCCATATGTCTTCGACAGTGAGAGGACAACGTTGTTTTGGGCGGACTATGCTTCTAGAATAGTGACATTTCTTTGGCAGGAATGCTGTCAAAATGCAAATAGTGCTATAAGCAGCAAATATAGAAAAGTTATTGGCATGACAGTATTTGGAAAGGTCTCATGGGAAGGGGAAAAAAGTCTTTGGAGACAGAAAGAGAAAGACCATAACATTCAAATGGCAGATTGGGATCTGGCTCCTGAGTTTGGGAGAAAGTGACAGAGACTAATGGAATTCTGGGGCTGGTGTGATTAAGAGGCTGTACTAAACCTGAGATAATGTGCTGATATGTGCTGGGAGCTGCTTGACACTTGCTGATTGTAATCAGTGGACCCAAGACAGCTGAGAATCCAGTCACCTCTCTGTGCAGTGCTCGACTTAGCCTGCATGTCAGGTCTAGTTACATCTACCAAAAACACCCATCTTCATTAGAACATACGAGTGTGGACTAAAATAGTGGACTAAAGTTGTACTGCTGATTCAACTAAACACTTTCAGCATTGTGCCACAAATATAGAGGCAGTAATCTTCACTGGGAGTATGCTATAAAAAGGAGAAAATAGCAATATACATGGTTTCAACAACAGAGCAGAGTTTCAAGCTCCAATTTAGAGGCGGCCAAACTTTTGAGGAAGGTCACACTGGACCATGTAAAAATGCCTGGGGTTGTTTGTAAAGTTAGAATTAAAAACCTCTGGTCTATACCAATTTTATTTTTAGTAGCACAATTGGCATTTCTTCAAATGGCAAAGGAACTAAATAAGAACAACTCAGGTGTGAACAGGTCTCAGTGAAATGCCAGATACACAAACATGATTCTAATAAAAAGTGTATCTTTCCCCAAAGTTTATTTTTAAAACTTACAAAAGGTAAAAGGTATGAGACTTTTTGAACCAGATACATGGAAGAAGATACTAGATTTTGAACCTGTATTAAAAATGGAGTGCTTGCTGATTACTATGGAAGATTATTAGGATCATATGATACAAATTAAGCTCCTGTATGAGTCATTGCATAAAGCCAGATCCATTAACCAAATGGTTACAACTAATCAAAAGGTGGTTGTGAGGGAAAAAAATTCCAGATCCATTTTACAAAGGGAATTTTTGACAAAGCCAATAGGTATGGTTGGCCAGGCTACAATACAGGGGAAATATAAATTAGGGGCAGAGGCTCAGTGGTCTCCACAGTTCATACTGTTGTTGTGTCCACTTAACCCACCTTGCCTCCAGTGCCACAGCAGTAGCTCAGTGATAGAGCAGTCGTCCTTCAACCGGAAGGTAGGCGGCTCGATTCCCGCTCTCTCCACAGTTCATACTGTCGTTGTGTCCTTGGGCAAGACACTTAACCCTCCTTGCCTTCAGTGGTGTTCCAGCTTTAACACTGGTAAATGGAACCTTAATGTAGGTCACTTTAAAAAATGAAAGCATCAACTAAAATGTAACACTGTTGAATGTAAGTCGCTTTGGATAAAAGCGTCTGCTAAATGACTAAATGTAAATGTGTGAGGTCGGGGAGCTGTAGGTGCAAAATGGCTGCCCCGTCTCTGTCAGTCTACCCTAGGGCAGCTGTAGCTACAGAAGTAGCTTACCACCACCAGTGTCTGACTATGGAGTGAATGAATAATGTGAGTACTCTGGAAAAAAGCACAATATAAATCTAATGCATTATAAATGATACTCTAAAACACAGGCTGCAGGCCGAATATAAGACCAACCTCTGGGCATCTCAAATAAGAATACTGTTTGGCCTCCCAATTTTAAATGTCTTAAATTTAAGGAATTTTATTAGATTTCAAAATGCCAAATAAATCACAACACAACTTTAATCAGTTTCACCAATTTTGTTCCTTTTTGTAGAATATTAAAAGTTTATTTTAGGATATTATACAATGGAAAGTTTTTGAAGACCTGAATAAAATTTGTTTGGGAAACACTGGTGGCTGTATTTGAACTATACGACCAACAAATCTGATTTATTTGATTGCTAGTGACACTTAGTGAAGAGCGTTGTTAAAATGTCCCAAAAACCATGAGTGTGCCACACCTGCATAAATATGAGTCTCGTCAGTTTATTCCATACTGTCATTACTGCGTAACTGGTCCAGTGGGACTACTTTACTGCAGAATAACAAGTCCCTGCATCGCAACAACCATATGCCCGGGCCTCCCACGGGACAATGCCTGCACGGCACAGATCCCCTCTCCCCGCTGTCAACTGGCTTGACAGCTATATGAGTGCACGCTGATGGAGTTGATTGGGATGCTTCATTATCTCATCAAAGCAGAAAAATAAAACCAAGATTAGCCTGAAAATCTCACTCCAATTGTGTGGCAATGTTGTCACAATAAACAATATTTTGTAGACAAGTTGAAGCACAGAAAATATAAAATTGTTTGGTGTTTCCAGACAACTTAAAGATGCAATATATAGTAAAGGTTAATAACCAAAAACTCTCTCATACATTGATATTCTTGACATACACTTTGTCCCACTGCATATTTTTGATAACTAATACTAATACAAACTGTATTATAATTATCTTGTTTTAAAATTCATTCATTTTCTACACATGGTATATAGCTAAATGTATACCAGCTACACAAAATCGCAGGGCTAACACTTTAAGACAACTATTCATTCTCATACTGATCCACTATGGGCAATTTAGAGTCACTAGTCCACAGTTACATTCTTGTCTTACGACAGTGGAATTAATTTTCTAAAATTTAAACATACTGTATATTCACCATTCAGACATATAGGGTCACAGGAAACAGAGTTTGTTTTACAATTCTTAAAAGTTATCCTAAAAAAATCAAAACCTCACATGTTATTTCCTCCAACTGACTATTAGGCCACACAGTACTGGGGGTTGGGGGAACAAACAAATCTGACAATTATGGATTCTATCCATTTCTCATATTACATCCATGAAGCTAACTTGAGAGAACTAGTTGCCAGTGCTCATGCATAGTCATTTTTTAAGAAGTATTTTCTTTACACTGTCTTTGAGCTTTCAATATTACAAACTTGGCATGCACTCACATATACAGATTTAGAATTAATTGCACAAATGAACAGGATTGCTTGTTTATTTGTTTTTTCTCCTCTTGTTCATTATTGAATTAAATGACACAATCCAATTAGTAGTGTGCATTAGCCTTTTTTGCAGTTTGATTAAGCAACTAAAATGTTATGGGTGATGCTCAGCCAAAGAGTGCTGCGTTACAAATTCTCCAAATTACAAGGCTTTTTATTCATCTGAAACAATAATATTCTACAGAACAAGCTGCAGACTGACCTACCCAATATAATATTTTTTGTCTCCATTTTGCATCAGGTGTCCAAATAGATTTATGCTTGCTGTTTGAAAATGTCCAATGTTTCCATTGTCATAGAAGCTCTTCCTGTAATAGTTTTTTTTTTTTTTTTGGTCATATTGGAATGTCAAGACAACCAGAATTTGAATAGGAGTGACCTCAATTTGGAGGAAACATTTAATTTGGTTGGTGGTTGAGAGTTCATGTCTGGCCTGCGGAGTAGATTCCCATAGAACCTAAAAATGTCTTGGTGGCATTATCTTCACTATAACCAGTGTTGGAAGTAACGGCGTTAGAGTATAACGGTGTTACTAACATTACTAACGTACTAACGAGTTTATTTTTCAGTAACAGAGTAATCGAAATAATTACTTTTCCCATTGTTGCAATGCCATTATCGATACCGAGAATAAAAATGGTAGCGATACTTTGGCTACACATCAGCTGCTGCTGGAGAGAGCAGGGGTGGGGATGATGACACTGTTGCAAAAGCGATGATTGGCTGACGCGGTCTCACTGAACACTCTGACTAAACTCAAGACAGCGTCAGCGACAATGGCAACAAGCTGAGGAAAATTCAAAGGTGGCGTTCTCGAACTGGAAGTCACTACTTCTCATTAATTGAAATTAAAGGAAAGAATGTTTCTTTAACATGCTATGTCCAGGAAAAAGACTTTATCCACGTCTGCCTCAAGCAACTCAAATCTTATGAAGCACCTCACATGAACACATGCTAACACGACACTTGTTGCTGCTGTTAACCCAACCCCAAAGGCAGCTAGCGTGAGTTCCAGCGAAGGAGACAGAGCCACTGTTAAAACGCCACTGGGGCGGCAGTGGCTCAGTGGTAGAGCGGTCGTCCTTCACCCGGAAGGTAGGTGGTTCGATTCCCGCTCTCCCCACAGTTCATACTGTCGTTGTGTCCTTGGGCAAGACACTTAACCTACCTTGCCTACAGTGGTGTTCCAGCTGTAACACTGGTGAATGGAACCTTAATGTAAGTCGCTTTGGATAAAAGCGTCAGCTAAATGACTAAATGTAAATGTAAAACAAGCAACACGGCCCAGCAACAGGTGACCAAGCCAGAACTGAACACATTGATTGCAAGGTATGTTGTAATCAATGTTAGTTGTTAGATGAGAGGAGTATTTTAGTATAGATTAATGTGTGACTGTTTAATGAATGAATAATTGATATGTAAAGTGTCTTCGCGCAGAAAAGTGCTATATAAAATTTATGTAATAATAATAATAATAATAATAATAATAATAATAATGTATTGTTCATTTTAGGCCTGGGCGAAAAATCGATTGAATGAATTAATTTTTTTTTTTGTGGCGGCGATTTAAAAAATAAGTAAATCGAGTTTTTGTGTAACGGCGCATTTTTGGCTCCCCGGAGCTTCCGTAGCGTTAGTTTCACAGCAGAGCAGTACGGCAAGCGACAACAAAAACATCATAGCACACACAAAACAGCAACAGAAAGCGACAACATGGCTACCGGTGAAAGTGGGAAGTTTGTTCCCAAGAAAGGAATAAAATCATCTGGTGTTTTGTACTGGTATCGGTTTGCTGTGGATCAAGAGACCCCACGCTGCAACATTTGTCTAAAGCCCATCGCAGTCAAAGGCAGCAGCACCACAAACCTATTCCAACACATGAAACAGAGACATCCAGCCGAATTTGAAAAATGCCAGTCTCTCCGAGACGAACAAACCCGCAGTGTCCAACAAACCCTTAACTAAAAAACAGCTAACTGTAGCGGAATCCTTTTCACACGGCACCGCATATGACAGGAAAGGGGCACGGTGGAGAACAATCACTAAAGCGGTCACTTTGCACATAGCTAAAGACATGTTACCCATATATACAGTGGAGAAGACTGGGTTTATTAATTTGCCCATCCAGGGCAGGGCCTTTCTGCCTCACAGCAAGAAGGTCCTGGGTTCGATTCCCATCCAGGGCAAGGCCTTTCTGTGTGGAGTTTGCATGTTCTCCCTGTGTCTGCGTAGGTTTCCTCCGGGTACTCCGGTTTCCCCTACCACTAAAAACATGTACAATATAGGACTACAGATGGAAATTAGCTGTTAAGCTATAATCTGGTACAAGCATCTCTGCTCTGGCTTAATGTAGACTGTACGCTGTCCTAAAAGAAATAAACAAATCTAACATCCTTAGACCCCAGATATGAGCTACCCAGCCGCAAGTACTTCAGTGAGGGGGTTACATTTGTCTTGCTTTTAAATAAAAGCAAAATTTGCTTTAAGTTGTCTGCCGTTTGTACTTATTGCCTTTCTTAATAAGTAGGGGGGGAAATCGGAAAAAAATCGTAAATCGAATTAGGTCATATCGTCCAGCCCTAGTTCATTTTCACTGAGAATGAACAACATGTTAATCTACAGAAATAGTTGGATTGTGTTCTGTTTATTGTGCAATAATTTACAGGTACAGAGATTTGCACTACTTAATGGCCAGGTCTCCCTTTGTTTCTTTTTACACAAGTTTACATTTGTGAGACTTAATTTTGCCATTGAATTTTATTTACAATATTTATTTTTTATGTTTTTATTTCTATGTATATCATATGGCAGACTGCAATCTATTGAGTTCAAAAAAATACCAAATGTTCTAAAATACTATATATAATATTTTTATCTTCAATCAGTTAATATAAACATCTTTGATATTAAAGATGTTATAAAACGTAATAGCGTTATAGAACATAAAAAATAACTTCAGTTACTTTGCATAGTAACTAATTACTTTTACAATGTGGCAACTGAGTTACTAACTCAATTACTTTTTGGGAGAAGTAATTTGTAACTGTAACTAATTACTTTTTTAATGTAAGATGACCAACACTGACTATAACGGGTGTAGAGGATGTTTTATTTTTGACTATATGCTTATTTTGGAGCTGGTGGTTCTGTGATAGAGACAGATGACATCACAAATTGCACTCAACAAAACACGCCATCTTTAAATGGCACACAGAGTCTCAATAAATGACTCCATGTGCCTTAACATATGTTAAAGCAGCTAGTTATCAGGAAGAAATTAAGATTATTTTGAAATCCTGGCTTTTGTTTTAACAGCTTCGAGAGTAGAATTGATTTTTTTGAAATATTGATCAAAATCAGAACAATTGCAATTAATTTATACTGAACAAAAATGTAAACGCAGCTCTTTTGTTTTTGCCCACATTTTTCATGAGTTGAACTCAAAGATCTAAGAGTTTTTCTATCGCACAAAAAGCCTATTTCTCTCACATATTGTTCACAAACCTGTGTAAATCTGTGTTAGTGAGCACTTCTGCTTTGCCGAGATAATCCATCCACCTCACAGGTGTGGCATATCAAGATGCTGATTAGAGAGCATTATTTTTACACTGATGTGCCATAGGCTGGCCACAATAAAAGACCCCTCTTTTGTTATACAAACCGATTGTTGCAGCAGCTGTCGGGGTGGATGGTCTCAGAGGATCTTGGAGGCGAAGATGCTGTAAGTAAAGGTCCTGGGCTGGTGTGGTTACACGTGCTTTGCAGTTGTGAAGCTGGTTGGATGTACTGCCAAATTCTCTGAAACGCCGTTTAATTCATGGGCGACAGCTCTGGTGGACATTCCTGCAGTCAGCCAACTGCGCGCTCTCTCAAAACCTACGACATCTGTTGCATTGTGATGTGTGACAAAACTGTACATTTTAGAGTGGCCTTTTATTGTGGCCAGCCTAAGGCACACCTGTGCAATAATCATGCTCTCTAATTAGCTTCTTGATGTGCCACACCTGTGAGGTGGATGGATAATCTCGGCAAAGGAATGTGCTCACTAACACAGATTTGGACAGATTAGTTAACAATATTTGAGAGAAATAGGTGTTTTTTGTGTGTGTGTGTAACAGAAAATGTCTGATTAAGTGTTGCACTGAAATTTTTGTTCAGTTGTTTGTCAATGAAGTAACATTATGTCAATTTTTAACAGAAATTACACGGCCTCATGAAAATATTTTGCCTCGGTTTTTGTGGGTCTCTGACATAAAAAAAGAAGAATAACCCCTCTAATAGACACAGTAAACTCATTCACAGACGCTGTGTGACAGAGAACGTCACCATCTGTGAGAACACATCTTGCCAAATGAACACACATTAACACAGTCCATACATCTGATATTTATAAAATATATTTGACATAATACAAAGACATAATAATATCATGAGTTTGTCAATCCTGTATCCAGAACTAAACCCAGGATTACCGTTCAGCGTATGTTTCCATGGAGATCTAGCTCAATAAAAAGTGAATAAGCTTTGTGACACTAAAAACCCAGGGTAAACTGTGCAGTGTTTTGTTATAGCAACATTGAAATTGCGTACTGATGAAACAATGAAAAAGAAAAAGAGTGCATCCATTTACAATAATAAAGTGCAAATACAGGAAGGCGCCCCTTAATGGAACTCTTCACTGTATCATTCATTGCTGAGGCCCCCCAAGGCTTAGCAAGATTGAATACACCATATGTTTATCTGGAGCTTTTCCCTCAGTGGAACTGAAGGCATAGTTTTGGCAATACCCTCATCTTTCCCATAATGCATCAAGCCAGAAGCCCATTTCAGCGTGTTGTTCACAAACACAAAACACAGAAAGGGTATGACGCTTTTATTTGTTGAGGTATAACTTCTACCCATCCATTTTGTTCATCTTGTGTAGTATCATTTACCTGTATTTTCTATGTATAAAATACCAAATACAATGACGGCTCTGGCAAACACATGCTTATCACTAGATATATCATTCTGCTGGGGAAGTTACTCAAAATCAGAAGCAAGCAAAGAAATAGCAAACAATTATTGTTACTTAAGTGATGCCTCAGTCAAAGATGGGGTGTACTGGGTATTGTGCTGCTTATGTACTAGACACCCCTGTTATTTCACACCTATGGCTCCCTTTGTAACATGAAGGTAAGTCTATATTGCCATGTAGCATTTTGACAAGTTCGGAAATTGGCCTGCTGCTAGGAAGCTGACAACATGCTTTAAAGGAGAAAGATATGAATTATGGCACTTAGCCCTCACTCTGTTCTGAACTCTCTTTTATTCAGCTGTTCTAGAAAGCATTATTAGATATGGAATGACAGCATGGTATGGTTGTATCACAGTCCAGCAAAAATACTAACTTCAAAACATGGTAAAAGTAGTAATGAAAGTGATGTGAATAAAAGACTAACCTTCTCTACAGTCCACCTGTGAAGGCACAGTGTCCAGACTGGCTCACAGGATCTTAAACAATCCGTCTCACATTTTATTCTGCCACTAACACTACACAAGAGGATGCTATGAGGGTGTTTTCTGAAGCAGCGCCAATATTTTTGTTTATAGGGTACAAAGTCCCTTTTTTCAGGAAAACACAGCAGGTATCCTAAAAGTAAAATGAAAAAAAAAAACATCCTCAAGGCTATAATCTTATATAAAATGTTTAATAAATAAGGGTTGTATTGTTTGTGTAGAATGCCAATATATATTTTTTGAAAATGTATCATTTATCATTTTGTCTATGATTCTGACATTGTACTGGTAACTATACTGAACTAAAATTTTAACACAACACTTTTGTTTTTGTCCCCAATTTTCATGAGCTTTTCAAAGATCTAACACTTTTTCTATGAACACAAAAGGCCAATTTCTCTCAAATACTGTTCACAAATCTGTCCAAATCTGTGTAAGTGAGCACTTCTCCATTGCCGAGATAATCCATTCACTTCACAAGTGTGGGACATCAAGATTCTGATTAGAGAGCATGATTATTGCACAGGTGAATTATGAATTAAATGTTCATTTCTCTAAGCCGTCTCCAAAGGCCTTTTAGAGATTTTGGCAGTACATCCAACCGGTCGACAGACCAAATGTAACCACACTATTCCAGGACCTCCACATCCAGCATCTTCACCTCAAAGATCCTCTGAGACCAGCCATCCGGACAGCTGCTGCAACAACCGGTTTGCATAACCAAAGAATTGAGAAGCATTGTGCTATAATTACATGTTTGTGTTGAAACCGTCTCTGCCTACTAATCTCTATGGGAGTGAAAGGAACTCTCTATCCCAATCTCATCTCACCTTGTAATGATATTACCATGTCCTGCCTCAGCAGCCCGCCCTTTTTCCCCTGTTACCCTGCTGCTGCCATACAGGCCATTTTTAGCCCCATAATTTCCTTGGCAGTAAGCTCCTGATGAGGTTGGTCAGGGATGAAGACTTCTATTAACTCAAATGTTGTAGATGAAGAGAATTGCAGACCCATAAAGCAAGGTCTTGTCAGTCTCTCAGGTGAGCTGTAGCATGAAGAACATGGCCCTGCTCCCCTCCCACCGGCAGATCTGCCTGCAAACTTTCACAGCCCGAGGGGAGGATAAACTTTGGGAAAAAGGCTGTTTGATTTTCCCCTTCACTTGTCTAGCCTTCATGTTAGGTTTAGTACCAGCAGTACCAACATTCACAGGGACCAAAAAAAATAAATAAATAAATAAAAAGACAAAATCTAAAAAAAATAGCACATAAACCCTGCCCATTTTCGATAAAACATTTCGATTGGTTGGTCATAATGAATTTAATGGAGGTCCTGGTCAATGAAAGAGGTTACAGACCCACTTTATTTAAGAAAATAAAAGGACCTTGCTGCCCAGGCTAACTTTGTTAGCCCTTTAAAAAAAAATGCCACTAAGCATAACCCAAAACTGTTATTTTGAAACTGAGCCAAATGTGAATCAAGTAACTAAGCATGTGAACTGGATGTAGCATTACGCCCTCAGTGTAACCCATCTTGAGGACACTGCAGTAACAAAGCATAGCCCACACTCTTCTGAAAATGCTAAAACGAAACCCACAACAACAAAAATATGTTTTGAATGGCCAGTCTGTAACATCACATTTGGAAACATGGCAGCAGGTATCTTCACCAATACATTTAGCAAAGAAACCAATTTTATTGACTTAGTAAAAACTAATGTTGATTGGTGATGGTTTCTCTGTATTGCATTTGCATTTATGGCCAGTGCCAAGTGATTTATGTGGGAGGATACACAAAATCCTGTTGGCAGTTGCAGCAGACCTTAATGCATGAGAATATACTCAGGATCCCAGTTTGACAGGCTGCAGAAACAGTGTAGCTCTTTTCTCTGGTTTGAGATAGAATGGCAATTAATGTGCTGAAGAAAGTGTGTGCTTATAATGTGATGTAACAATTTAATAAAGAATTGCAAATGCCTGAAGGGTTGAGAGAATTAAAATCCTTAATTTTAGTCCTGAAGTAAGAATTAAACACAAGGTTTGTTCTGCTTTTTGTACAAGGCATACATTTGAGCAAAACTGTGTTATCTGGGGCAATAGTTCAACAATAATATGTTAACTGGGTTATGTTTACTATTACACAATTTTGCTAATATTTGTTTTCCATCCACTTACTTTTTACTTGAATCTACTGAGGTTACATATACTACACATTCTCCTAAACATCACGGCAGTAGCTCAGTGGGTAGAGCGGCCGTCCTTCGACCGGCGGGTGGGCGGTTCCATCCCCGCTCAAAACATCATAACATCCCGCTGTCCCCCTACATACTGTCGTTGTGTCCTTGGGCAAGACACTTAACCTACATTGCCTCCAGTGAGTATTCTGTAACACTGGTAAATAGCTTAATGTATGTAAAGTGCTTTGAGTGCCCACTACAGTAGGTGGGAAAGCGCTATATAAAAATAAAGATTATTATTATAATAGATATTATTTTCATGTCAAGTAATGCATGAACTTATAATTCCTTTGATAACCTGCTCTGGTAACATTCCCAGTGAGGTGGATGTAGTGTAAACAACAGTGATTAAAGTGTGTTATCCACTCTGCCTTTTGACAGTGGGTTAGGAAAACACATGCTGCCAGGCAATAAATCTTTATTTCTTCATTTTCCTAACCATGTTTACATACATGGCTGAAGAGGAGGTGTCAAGCCTCATCAGTGTCAGTAGCTTTTCTGTAAAGGTTGCATTTGTACACCACTACAGTTATTATAAACAAAGATTAACAAGGCACTTGTATAGATTGGAATTATACATAAACACTTCACAAAGTCAATGTTTAAAAATGAGATACAAATAATAATAGTTTTCTAAATTCTAGGTCTTTGCTGTTTCTTTGCAAATACATGTATGTATATATGAAAACTAAAAATGCTCACTGCAGAAGGTTGTAGAACAAAAAGGACTTGTTGCTTGGAAAGCGATATACATTATTTGTATTAAAAACATTTACAAACCCAATTCCCAAAAAGTTGTGACACTGTACAAATTGTGAAAAAAAAATAGGAATGCAATGATGTGGAAGTTTCAAATTTTAATATTTTATTCAGAATACAACATAGATGACATATCAAATGTTTAAACTTAGAAAATCATTTTAAGGGAAAAATAAGTTACTTTAAAATTTCATGGCATCAACACATCTCAAAAAAGTTGGGACTAGGCCATGTTTACCACTGTGTGGCATCCCCTCTTCTTTTTTTATAAGCTGAAAAAGTGTGAGCACCCCTGGAATAGACAGTAGTAGACACTATGTCTCCACAAACATAAAACATTCAAACCAACTAATCTGAGTGTGTTGTATATTGAGGTATATATGTATTTCATGTTCAAGTTTTTTTATTTTATGCATTGTATAAAAGTGAAATGTATCTTGCTCTGGCCCACTTTCTACATCATACAAACCTATTATAAATTAGTATTTATATAGTGAAAAATGTTGTTGAAATAATTTTACCAAATGATTATATAAAACTGAACAACTGAATAACTGTAAAATACTATGAACTGATCAGCATACGGTCATATGTAAAGAGCATACTTTAATGAGCCCTGGGCCCATGGGCTGTTTAATCTGGCCTCTGAGTCCAGATGAATATTATGATTAAGAATATGACAGAGCCACTTCCACACCTTGAGAAAGTGATGATTCTACACGTGTTGGATGTCGCCTTGCGTTAAATGGTTGTTTCATCACTGTCAACGACAGATGCTGTGATCCCCCTCCTGCCACTGAACTGCTTCAAAGGAGCCTTGTCACAACACACTAACATGATGGAAGCAGAACTTTACTGAATACTGCCTATTATTCTGTAAACGCTATCAGTACAGCTATATGTTTTTATATAGAAGACATTGTATCATCTTTAATAACAAGTGCCCCGGTGTGTGGTTGGATTTGGTGTCACAAATGCCTCAGACAAGAAAAGAGACCATTTACAAGCATGTTCCCAGCTGCAAATGGAACACTTGGTGTAATCCATCACATGTTGCAATGGAAGTGCAGTGCTTCTGGCCATTTAGACCACTAAGGGTTTAACCACAGCCCAGCAACGAGTTTTATTCATAAACTATAGAGTGTAATCACGTGGATCTATATGAGCAGGTGGTGCACACAGTGATGGAGTGGCCAGAGTCCACTAAACCTCGGACTCAGCCAGAGTCAGATCATTTGGACGTCATGCTGTTGAAGAGCAATATAAATATAGATTATTATGCTCGCTGTAGGGCCAAATCTTTACGCATGACCCACAAGGCTTTGATCTGGCTCTAACTTATGACCAAGGCCATTGTTGTTTGCTGAAGGTAAAGAGAGCAATCTTTAAGGGAACGTAACCTCAATGGATTTAGCAGGTTGACTGGTGATTCAGAGGCGGGTCAGGGCAGGGAGGAGAGTGCACTACAACAAAGCTGCCTAAAGATGACTGGTGCTTGTTTGACCTCTACCTACCTTGTATAGTCAGTGTTTCTTTAGCAGTTTACTTCACTTTAAATTCTATCTTTTATGTAACTTTCTTTTGTACTATTTTGTGTGGCCTTATATTTTAGGAATCTGTCTGAATAAATAAACATGGTATTTGGTTTATAGCAAAAACCCATGTGCATATCACTATATTTTACTTAAAACCAATCATTTGCACAACCTATTACAAATTCAGTATATCTGCACTTTGGATCCTTTTTATTCCATACTTATGTATAAATGAACAGGCTATATTTCATCCAATGCCTGACCATACCTGTATTTGACGTTTCTCAGTTACCAATATAGTAATTGTATGATTGCTTTTGTATGCAGTGGCTGTTAGTGTTGTGGCCCTAAATCTGTAACGGTCATTCTTTTTTCACTGCAGCTTGATTGAGAGTGAATTAGAGGTTATCCAAATTCAGTGAAAGTGCCCATAAACAAGCAGGCCAGCGAGGTTAGCCGAGTAGTAAGTGTGAACAAGAGCCTTTTGTTCTGGGGACTGAACTCCCAGTGAACGTTGACATAATGATGGAGGGTGTCCGGATGGGCCCTTATCAACGGCCACGGCACCATCCCCACGGCGGAGGAGGGGTCCACCGCTCTGTCCGTTACAGAAAACAGGGTCAGTGGGGACTCCCTGTGCTTCGTCCCACATCAAGAGATGAGACACACAGGCCTGGCTTTTACAGGGAACACGTTCACGGAGCTCGCTCTAAATGGGGCTCTGTCAATTTGCCAAAGTAGCTTTGGTGATTAACATTTGAACTGTGGCACATCAAGAGCCCCTTGTGGATGAATGGTCATTCTATCAGCCTCATTAGGGGAAACCTATTCAAGGATGCCAAGCATAAATAGCCCAGACCCAACTGTTAAGCATGGTTGGAGAATGACAATGGCCACCCAAAGTAAACAGTCCTGCTTCATAGATCGCTTAAATCTGCCCGTAAACAACATTCAAATCCAAGATAAACAATGAGCTTCTTAAACTGATCGAGTCATTTGTAAGTCGCTTTGGATAAAAGTGTCTGCTAAATGACTAAATGTAAATGTACATGTAAAAAAAAAAGAAAAGAAAACTCTACTCTGAGCTTTTGTATCAGATCTTTGTGGGATTTGACTTTTCTGGCGTTGGCTCTATTTACACAACCAATCTGTTTTTCTTTTATTTCTTTTTTTTACTTTGTCTAGCTTGTGTTAACTTAGCATTCAAGTCATGCATGGGTTAACAACTGGTTAACTGAAGCTTTAATTCTTCAAGGCCAAATTTATTAGGCTAATTATTACAAATCAATGACTTTAATGCACACACTATTTGTCTAATCCACTGAATTGTTGAAAACAAACATTACATTGTGGTACAAGTAGCACTGAAGTAGTGGTGCTTAAGCAAAGTACATGAAATAATAGATTTTACAGACTGATCATTTGTTTAATCACGAAAAAGAAAATGTGGTAACCATAAATGAATTCATGAGGGTAACAGCCATTTAGCAGGAAATGGCTGCTATTACAGATACAGAAGCGCTCTTCCAAGTTCTAAGTGGGACCGTTGTCATTTTGGCATAGAAATTGTTCACGCTTAATGATTGCTCTCTCATATTTGTTTTCCCCTTCTTTTCTGTCTTCCTTAAAATCAGCATGATCGTGTTTGATAGACGTGTTTACCCAAGCTCTGGATGGAATTCATTAGCCATAATTAAGCATTTACTTGATCAGGAGGGTAAAAAAAAAAAAGGATTATGTGAAGTCAGATTAAAGGGAGCTGAGTGAAACCAACGAAGAGATTATCAAGCGCTGCCAGGCAAGCAGGCTGCCTTTGGAGCCGGGCCCGCTCTGATCACTATCTCGTTACTGCTTTATTCGTCAAGCACAAGCTAATGCCTCACACAAGCTGGCTTTTCATCCAAATTCCCCAGCAGGAGTGGAACTTTAAAGGTGACCGACTGGCGGAGTGGACGCACTGTGGGACTTTGGTAAATTATGAGCAGTCATCTGTCCACATTTGTATGACTAATTCTAAAATCGTGTTATCTGTCGACAGAAAGGGAATATTCATGCTTTTTTAGAGTGAGATAACAATAGTTCTTCTTAAGAAAATAGGCAAAGTGAAATCCATTTTGTTTTTAATTCTTTATGATAATGAGAGTATGCATCTGGCCTAATAGGGCACTAGGGTTATGTCCACATGTTTCAGGAAACACAATTTACAGACACAGGAAACTGTCCTGAGATTTACCAATTTTAAAAGCTTTTACTCCCATTTTCAGCTTCTCCTATTTCAGACTGTCCCTGGTATTCTTTTCTTTGAGAAAATGGTTCAAACCCTAAATAGTATATTGTCAAAGCAATCATTTGTGAAAAAACAGGCTTTATGAGGCCACCTACTGTTTATTATAAAAGATTTAAAGAGCTGAGAACTACCCTGGAACGGCAAACCTTGGCCAATCACATGCTCGCAAAACCACATACTCCAAAAAAACGCTCCCATTGGTCTATACCGGCTTGTCATGTGATGTGCCAGGAAGCTCAATAGCAGAGATAACACAGCAAAACAGCTCAAAAAATAAAAACATCAACAAAGAAAAGGGAGGCAGGGTGAAACGGAGATAAAGGCTGTCAGTTCAATAACGTAATGTTTAACGAGGTAGAAATAATTATGTATACTTCATGTATTAGTATTTTGTGGAGGGAGAATTTTATTTTTTTATTCAAAGAAAAGCAGGAGAGGACCCTAGGCTGCTTTTGAGACGAGACAGGGACAGCAAAAAGAAAATCAGGGAGTGGAGCTTTAAGGCTACCATGTTACTGGTTGTAGTGCGTTATTATTATAGCTGATTAATAATCCATTTTGGAATTTGGGATTACATCTGATGGCATAGTAAGTAAGTAAGCAAGTAAGTAAGTACATTTTATTTTTATAGCTAAAAATTTATAAAAAGAACAATAAAACTATGATAAATTAAAATTAAAACCACAAAATAGTAAAACATAAAATCCCCAATCAACTAAAAGCTTGTTTAGCAATTGTGCTGTAAATGGGGGGCCTGTCAAGGCTTTCAGGAATTTCTTTAGAAAGTTTTTGACAAAAGCAACCTTAGTATCTTAAGTTGAACAGTCAAACTGATTTATTAACATCAGCATACATCTAGTTTCTGAAATTAAATTTAGATGTTTTTTTCTGTTGTGTTGTTATGTATTTAATTCTACTTGTGTGGCTTGTACTTATTTAACCAACTGTGCCACTATACAGTATACTGCATGTATCCAGGGAGCCTTAGCCCATTACGTTGTTGCACATTCAAGCTATTTTCTTATATTGCTCCTTCAGTTTCTTTGACCTCTGACAAATGCAATTGATTGATTCATATTTTATTGCAGTAAACAATAAATGGAACATGTGTGTGAGCTGAAATCTGTCATGGCGGACAAGGCGCAGCTGCCCCTAATTCATCTGTCCATACAAGTGTGTTTGTGAAGGAGATGAACCATTGACCTGTCCAGTGACCAAGCTGCCGTGACGGACTTCTGCTTGAAAAGGCAACAAGTTTACATGGACCATTAGCTTCATCCTCAGAGACCAGCTGCGAGTCTGGCCTTGCGCTCGCCTAATTCATACATTTTGTCTAATTGTTAGTTCTAAATTAAAACTGAGAGACATGTACGAAGTGTTCAGAAGTGTAGTTTGGTTCTGGTTTGGCTTCCGTCCATTTCCTGCAGCACAGCCACCCTGCCGACATCAGCACTCGTTTCCCCAGCGTGTTCACTTTTGCACAATGTAATGTTTGCATGCAAGCACACACAAATAAGGAAATCCAATAAGCAAACTACACGAGGCTATAACAAGTTTGACTGTGTGGCAAGAAAATAAATCAGCTTGTACGTGAATATCTGCACATCAGAGCAAAGCCTTTGGTTATTGTAATTACAAAGTGCAATAAATCAAAATAAAAAGTGAATGCGTTTGCTGTGGCTTTTTCTTTCCAAGCTGATTTTTTTTTTTCAGAAGATCCTGCTGCTGAGCCAGCTTTTCTAAAGACAACAAGCCCTGGAGAATCACGCATGTCTCAGCAAATATGAGAAATTGACATTGGGGGTAATGAGGTGACTGAGATAGGACTTCAGGACGGGCGTGTGATGTATTTTTTCCGTGGATCAGATTTTTAGTACAGTGATTATTATGTTAGTGATTACCTCATGACTCATACAAACATGTTCTCATTCCCAAGGCATGATTGTCCCGATGTTATTTACTGACCCATCAGGAGCATCTTGCAGTCAACATTTTTAATGGTCTCTGGCATTGCTGTTAAACCAATACCCACAAAATGTTTTCTTAACTTAGTCAGAGTTCCCTCAAAAGTAACCAACAACAAGTCTCCAAGAAGGATTGATAGTTTTTGCTATCACAGCATGGAACAATAAAAAAATTAGCAAGACAGCCTGACTTTTCCAAAGGAGACCCATCTTAAAGCTGCAGAACTCATGTCAAGCTTCCCTTACACTTCTAAACCCCTCCCACAACATCATAGTGACCTGGACTTGAATTGACCCTAAAAAAAAAAAAAAAAACTGAAGATATTCACCACATCAAAATATGGTTACAATACATCAAAACAAAAGTTAAGCACTTACCTTAAGTTTACAATACGATTCTGCATTTATTTCTATAATCACTCGTCCCATAAAAGCATGTATTTATCAAGAAAATGGATGAATGAATGCATGAACATTTGAATAAGGAAAATTTGTCAGTATTTTTTTGTATTACTTTGAAAATCCGGATGTTGTGCACGTACAGTTTCTGCTTTGGATCTGTTCAGATTTATACGGATTGGTTGCGGTGTCCGGCAAAAATAGAACTGCTGCGTATCAGTGCGGACTGTAGCTGAGCGGAAACTGTGTAAATTATCTTATTGAAACATATTTGCTACGGAGTACGAGGCGGAGTGGAGCGGCATGCAATGTAAAATGTACAAGGCCCATCAAGGTTTAATTCAAAACTAGTGCTCAAATGACTGTATTAAAATTCAGGTTTAATGTTAACCTAATGCAGTAAGTAACCTAAATCACAGTTTAAAATGTAGTTTAGAATTTTAGTGCCAAAGGTTTAAATTTAATCTTGGTTTAAAGGGAAAACTAAATTTAAACTTGCAGCAATGGAAACAGTACAGTATATTAAACCATCATATGAGACCATTGATATCCCAGTATATGCTGTCTTTGTTTCCACAAAAACATACATATTCATAATTGTGATAAAGCGTAATTCTCTCTTGATTGTCAGTGTGTAGCAGAGGTGCCACAGTAGACCTGTAGGGTGAGATAACAGGCCTTAATGTGACTTACAGCCTGTCATCCTCAGCACCAGCCCCAAAGTGACAAATGTAAACCAAGCCTTTAAAAACAAAAAGTGCATGTGGCTTTCCAATAAACCAGCATTCTGCAATAAAGCTACCAAAGATTGACATCCTATTCCGCTTTCCGCATTTAAAACTGTCAGACCCATTTTGCTTGCCACACAGAAAGAAAGCAGTTACACCTCGATAAAGGTAAATAAAAAGTGCCTCACTTGCTATTTTCACTGGCATCACTGGCATCCTACAAAAGAACCAAGTATTGCATTTTAACATTGGATGAGTGGTAAAAGAAATATATTCTTTTAGAAGGTGAATGCATCTTGAAAATAGGATCCCATATTTCTGCAGCAAGGGAAACAGAATATGCAGACTGAAATTTTCATCGCTGTAGGGTACATGTCAGATTAGGTTAGGTGGCAGAGAAAATGCATGGCTGGAGGTTTACAACGTTTCATGTCTGGGGCTGCAGCCACAGCGGGGTGGTACTCAGGAGAGCGTGCTGCCCTTCAACTGGCCCCCGGGTCAGCAGCTGTCACCATCACTCTGCTACAAAAGTCAATGCTTCCACTTTGACTTGTGCACATTTCAGAGATTCGTCCGGAGTTTTTGCAAACCGTCAGCACTCTATGTATGAGTGGAGGGTGAAGGGTTGAAAGCATTTTATGTTGCAAGGCAAATTCGTTGTTCATGGTGTAAATCTGGCTATTTTTCATGTGGCCTTACATTTTTGGCATAGTAGTTTAATGGCAATGTATTTTTATTTTTTTTTACCATTTGAAAATGATATAGAAAAAAAAAAACTTTTTTTTTCACTCATTGCTAGTGGTTTGGTAAAGCCATTAATTGTCTTTCTTTCTATTTTAATCATAATGACAACAGAAACTACTAAAATGACCTTCATCAAAAGTTTACATAGCCCAGTTCTTAATACTGTGTATAGCCACCTTTAACATCAATGACAACTTGAAGTCTTTTTTGGTAGTTGTGGATGAGGTTCTTTATTTTCTCAGACGGTAAAGCTGCCCTTTCTTGGAAAAAAGCCTCCAGTTCTTGTAAATCCTTGGGCTGTCTTGCATGAACTGCACGTTTGAGATCTCCCCAGAGTGGCTCAATGATATTGAGGTCAGGAGACTGAGGCCAGTCCAGAACCGTCACTTTATACTGCTGTAACCAATGACAGGTCGACTTGGCCTTGGGCTTTTGATTGTTGTCATGTTGGAACGTCCAAGTAACTCCCATGTGCAGGTTCCCGGGCTGATGAGTGCTCTTCCTCCAGTATTTTCTGATAACATGTGCCTTTGTAGCTCACTCATCCCCAAAACATCAGCGATCCACCTCCATGTCTCACAGCAGGAATGGAGTACCTTTCATCATAGGCCTTGTTGACACCTCTCCAAATGTAACGTTAATGGTTGTGGCCAAAAAGTTAAATTTCTCATCACTCCAAATGACTTTGTTCCATTTTTTCTTCAGGTGCCTTCTTAATGTGCATCTTGAAACAGCCACGCCACTTTTTTCATAGAGTTCTGTATTTCAGCTAAGTTATTTGTGGGGTTTTCTTTGCATCCTGGCAGTTGTGGCTGAAATTTTTGTTGGTTAACTGACCACTTCTTAATTAGCGTTTGAACACTGCTGATTGGCATTCTTAATTCCTTTGATATGTATCTTTTTATATCCCTTTCCTGTTTTATACAGTTCAATTACCTTTTCCTGCAATCCCTTTTTACAATTCTTTTGCTTTCCCCATAACACAGAATACAGAAACATCTGTGAAGCACTGAATGAAAGATGCAAGGGTCTGCCAGGAGCCCAGAAACTCACTGACCTTTTATACACACACACTGGTTACAAGTAAACAGATCACAGGTGAGGATGGTTACCTTAAGTAACCATTCAAACCTGTTTTTGTCAACTTGTGTGCATGTTATCAGGCCAAAATCACCAGTATCACCAGCAAATAGACAAATACTTAGAACTCCAAATAACACGGTCAAAAGTCAAAATGTCTTTATGGTTCACATACGTTTTCTTGCCATTGTAGATGCAGGCCATTGTGTGATGTATTGAACACAGTGTAGGAAAATGAACAGGAAAATAAACAGCAATAAAAAAGCTCAAACACTTTTCAATTTGCCTGTTATCAGGTTTTGGTGTCATGGAAAATATTTTTAAAATGGTTAAACTGTTTTTTCCTAATGATAAAGGGCAGATTAAACATTGCTTATCAACTATAATCAATGAAATGTATTGTCATGTCTATGCAGATAATAAAATGTATCCTATTTTTTATATAAATAATATAAATAAAGTACTAAACTAATCAATAATCAAGTTAAATAAATAATCAAGTTTAACCTCACTGTTTTTCCTCTGAACAGTTTAGCAGTAATTTCTAAAAATATCACAGCTGTTGTCTTCTACAAACAACCCTGATTTTTCTGAATAACTGCTCAGTCTGTCCTTGTTAAAGTGCTTTATTTAGTTTTAACAAAAGCTTATGATGATGGTAAGTTATGATGAAACATGGGCTCCTCATGATCAGAACAGGTTTCCATGGCAACCAAAAGATATTATTTGGAGGAGCTGAATTGTCAGTCTCAATTACAAAACGGCTGATTAGCATCAAGGTACTTGTGCAGGAGGAAGTACTAGAGGCTTTCAGATCGGCAGGCAGCTGTGCCACTGAGGGGCAATCAGAACGTGTGATTGCAGTCACTTCATAAGAACCCTGTTTGTTTTACAAATTAGCTCAGAATTACTAAGAGGTCAAAAATGTCTTGATTTTCAAGTGACAAGTTCCACTTCGGTGCTCCAGTTTTGTTGCACCGACTGTGAACTAGTTTTCTTCACATCCACATCTTATTTCATGTTTATTTCTCAAATTTTCAATGAGATTCCAAAATGTATTGTCAGTGTCTAACAACTGCCCAAGGAAAATAGACAAAACTCCTAAAGTTTCAGATATAATGAAGATACAACATACTGGAAGAGGAAGATACTTTCAATTTATCTTACCATAGAGAACTGCTCTGTCGTTTTGTTTGGGTTGAGCAGAGGATACAATCGGGCTAATGACTAAATTTGCCTTGATCAAATCACTTCTGCCTTACCGGTTCATGACACTCCAAAATTTGGAGCCCCCCGGAGCCAGGAATACACATTTATGGGTAATCCATAGTGAGGCTGAAGTTAAATTAGCTCTGGAATTTCATGCTCATGCTTTTAGTGTATTGCAGGGGGCCCTTTTTAGAGTACTATTATCATTGTGATCTTAGCAGAAACCATTGACTATGACAGCACACTAACTATTCCATTGCCATTTTAATTAATTGTACTGTACCTAAATGAAATGGAAGCTAATGTAAACACTGGCCTTAGATTTTGGTCAAGGACTGCAGCTTGTGGAAGAAATCCACAACTTGGGATTGGATGTGCCACAGTCTTACCTCAGTGCAGCATTAGGTAGGCCGGCCCAACTTGAGAACTGCAGAACTCTCACTCTCCCAGCGGGGGCTCATGCTCCGTGTCAGGTGTCAGGTGGAGTTATCTGTGTCCCAGAAACAGGACTCCATTGTTTGTGAAAGGCGCGGTCATTGTCACAGTGCATCTCTTGCCGCAAGGTGAGATGGAACAGGAAGGTTTCTAAAGTGATCTGATTCTCTGTTAGAGGAGGTTACTGCGAGGGAAACATGGTTTACTTCTGCATTAAGAGTGTGTGTATTTAGGAAATGCATCTTGTGTCTGTCACCAGTGAACATCCACATAGTGTTGGAGTGGGCAATAAAAGTTCCTAAGGGGCCGCATGAGCTCCTTGGAATTTTCAGGAATGCCAGACAAATAGGAACTTTTTGTTCTGCCACATATGAGTTGTATTTACTTTTAACTAGCAACCTCTATTATTGACTGTTATGGCAATTGTACAAGCAATTCAGATTTTTAAGATGACAAAATAAAAGGCATTATTTAGGATTTAAGTAATTGTTCATGGGAATTTTAAAAAGTCATATCATAGACATATTATACTTTTAGAGAGAAATTCTAGTTCCTTCCATTCACTGAATATCTGGCACTTTTCCCACCACCATTTCTGGACCTAAAAAATGTTTGTTTAGCTCCCATTACTGTACAGATCAATCATACTCTGTCATTAGTTAAACAAATGACATTTTTTGTCACTTGGACATGAAGCCTTGTCATTAAAACCTCTTAAAAGCCATAGCCTACATTTAAAACTAAATTACAATATATGTTTATTAGTCTCTGGGGAAAATAATAATGTAGGGCTTATGATGTACAGTGTAGATGTGCATTTAGGAGACCGAAAAAAGAGGCATTACATTCCAGAGCCATGTCATGAGTAATATGCAGTCAATGGTCTCGCTGTAAACACCATCAAACAAAAGTTATCTTAATTAAAAGTATTAACCCTTTACAATTAGTCCTCATTAGCCACATCTTGGGATGATTGTGGTCCTAGAGCACTGCTATACTCATGCAATACATTTTACGTGTGGTTGTATGTTTGTGGTTCTCCTGAATTTGAAATGTTAGAGACATCATGAATACGGACAACTAAGCAGCAGTGAATATAATCACTGTCACGCTTTGTTTGTGGCCTTGTCGAATAGAGGCGAGCACCTCGGCTGACATGTGCTTATTGTCATGTTGCTGCAGTCACACAGTGCTCAGAGGTTAAAGTGACCCGACTTTGAGCGCTTGACTCTGGGCTGACCCTGTTCTAAGAAGTCTACCCGACACTGCACATCTATGATTAATCCAACATAAAGGAGAAAAATAAAAAGGGAATCTGGTTTTGAATTGAAAATGAGGGGCAGCACTGTGATAACTCATAAATTGAGGGATGATAAAGCAGGGTGTTTTATTCAGGGGTTTGTGAATTTACAGGGTCACCTTGCTGCAAGCGCAACAGCGGCAGGAATTCATGTGGCAGCTGCTCTTATCGAATTCAGGACTGGGGCATTTCACTACACAAGTGTTTTTGCAGAACTCGGTCTGCTTTGCTATCGAGGATATTTCAGATTGGTCAGAAATACTGTCTATATTTTCAAATAAACACTTTTCAGAAAATTCATTTTGCTTTGTTTTTTAATTCTATCTCTAGCCCCTTGGTCTTGTAGTTCTGTGGCTATAAAATTGTTGGGACATTTGATTTTGCGTATTTTACTTTCTTTTCAGGAAAAAATAAACTGTCAAGAGTCATATTTAAACACATTTAAAGGAAACTTGTTTTGTGATGTTACGTCTAACATCACGTGACTTCTGAGGAAGACTGCAGGAAGTTTAGCAGTCGAAACATGTCAAGGAAAACACTTAAAGACATTGGTCTTATAAGAAACCAAAAAGTTAACTTTCAAGGAAGTATGCATTTAATTGTGTCTTGTCTGACTTTATTAAAACCCTGAATGTGATTTATTACAATTCCTAAATTACTCAGGTAATTCCACTGAAAAGCTTTATTTTGTCCTTGCCTGACATAGGACACATTTGATCCTTCACAGTGGGACAGTAGGACAGCAGTGATGTATGAGCAAACTAGTGGAGACTTGCAGAGTAATTAACAAATTATGTTTTGGCTAACAAAGCACGGCCACAATGGGGGTGCATTACTTTCACCGAGCCCCACAGCAAGACCGCTCAGAGGATACCACTAAATGGACCTAGACAAATGGACTGTGACACAGGCCGAGCAGGTGTAGCTTCACTGCTGTAGCCCCACCTAGACCCCTGCAGAGGCCGACTCACGAATGCAAAGCCCAAGTATACACTCGCAAATGCAGTCACAGGGCCTCAAAGGAAACCGTGCACAGCTGCAAGGTGACACATGGCACAGAACAGTCCAATTATCCTCCAGACAGATGACTAAGGTTGTGGGAGGCAGCATCTTTTTTCCTGCTGTGGTTTGAATCCCTGTTGCAGTCGGTGGTTGACAACTGGCCTCCTCCACTCGGCCCGGTGTTTATGGCGGTGTCAGCTTTAGGAGAGCACTTACTGTCATACTGTTGGGATGCATTGGTAAGCACAGCGGCCGTTATATGTACTGAGAGATGAGAGATGATCACATTGCTGATAGTAATACGTCACAGAGCGTAAACTTCATTCAACCCAAATATTTTACATTTACAAGAAAAACAATTATCAAGGTGTTTAGTAATTGTGTAGTTTTATGGTCTTGGGAAAAACATTAGATAAAACACAATTAGATAAAAATCATTAATGTCCTATAATGTTTTGTTTTGTAAAATGATTTCATCGAACAATGAAATTCGAAAGCATTTTTACGGAACATTATTTGAAGAGCATTGCATTTATTAATTTTTATAGGTTTTGTCATAGCCAGTACATACATTTTCTTTTTGTCATTTTTTAGCAGACACTTTTATCCAAAGCAACTTACATTAAGCTTATATTCACCAGTGTTACAGCTGGAACACCACTCCAGCCAAGGCAAGTGTCTTGCCCAAGGACACAACGACAGTATTAAATGTATACCCAGATTTGAACCTTTTATTTATGAATAATCACAATGCACTTGCTAACTATGTAAGTTAACAATAACTTCTATCTCACAAGTGTATAGTTGTGTTTAACCCAAGCCTCTCCCATGGTACCTCTTAAATGGTCGTCGTGTAAGGGCGCCGCCATACGGTGATTTTACAGCAAAATACAGCGATATACATCCGTCCACCAGAGGGCAGGCTCCAAAAGCGGAAATATAAGGAGAAACCCAATGGCGACTTTACAAGAGTAAAACTCATGTTTACAGCCTGGTACAAAAGATGGCTCCGGTCTCTAGAGCTAAGTTTTTACTACGTGACAACTCTGAGGGGGGTGAATTTTTGAAAATTACGTTGGTTTATGCTATCTAAAAACTATTGTTTTACTATGGGGTAAAACCCGAAAAGCCCGGATGTAACGGCCATTTTATTGCCCATTCGTAATGACAATATTGGTGAATAGGGGACCAATGGGCGGATATCATCCATAATTATACTATCTATGGTTTAACCAAAGGGGCTGGTACTTGGTCACCTTTACCAGTTGATAAATTGGGTCATTCTGTGTAAAATTAACAAATTTTAAAAATTGTTTCTGCATGACTATTTTGACAAATTTTTGATTTACTTCAGAAGTCCTGATATAAAATGTAAATGTATGAAAAATTATTTCATACAATGAGTTTAAATATTTACCTAATAAACAACCCCAGGTTTTTCAAAATATGATTTAAACATAAATATGATCATTTCAAACCATATTTTATAATTTTCTCGCTAAATTTATTTTTTTCTCGCTAAATTTATTTTTTTCATAGTATGATGCTATCCACTATGAAATCAATTAAAAACCAATGGAAGTCCATTAGTAAAGCTCAAAAACAATTAAGATGACACCTTGAAGAAAATTATGTTACTCCAAGATGGTGCCCATAATGCTGGGTCTTAACCAGCCCAACATGGTTCTTAAACAGAGCAACACAATGCATTTTCCACGAGGGGTCTGCTGTATGAATGCTGAGCATGACAATCGTTAAAGTAAATCTACAAATTAATTCAATGCATACATTTTTTTTCAGTAATTGCAATTAATGTTGTTTTCTCCAGCAAAAACTCAGAGGACCAAGGTGCAATTATAGGTGTATATGTTTTTTTTACTATTTTCTTTTAGTCAGGATGCTATGTGAAAACGCAGCAAGCATTATAAAATTACAGAAATAGGTAAAGAAGAAGCTTGACTTCTTCTTTAACTATTTCTGTAATTTTATAATATATCCCGATCCCAACCCTCCTACACTGCTCACTGTTAATAATGTGGCCGTAACAATGACATGAGAGACAAAACCTTAAGCATTTTGCCTGGCTGTTGATTTTACACTGGTGAACAACTTGTTAACTATCATCAAACAAATTAGCACACATCCCAGTTATACACCATATTAAGAAGTGTAAAATGTCGGTTATGGCAGCAACTTCAAAGGCTCTACGCACCATGACCTTTGCCTGGTGGCACTGAGATGAAACACAGACAGAAAATGTATTTCTCAGTTAAATTTAGTTAGTGCTGTAGTCATATATAACCACGCTAAATCTTTATAGACTGAGGAAAGACCAATACTAGTGCATGAAGGCACAATTCTAACATTCAGTCTTACTACCAAATGACCAAATAAAGGGCTGGTTTGCTAGTCTTTGTATAAAAGAATGAGAAGAATGAGCAATGAAAAAAGCACTATAATTGTGCTTAAATTTGTTATTTGTGATTTTGGCAGGTCTTATATTAAAACTCATAATTGTCAGAGAGTAAGAAAAGAGCAAGTTAAAATGTATTTAATTATGAGACCAGGGCCTATACAAGGCGGTCACAAAACTGTTCTGGAGCACAGCAACACAAGTGCAGACATCATATTAAAACAGAAATGCCCATTATATGTTATGGTACAGCCGCTCCTGTAAGGGTTAATTCTGATCCTGCCTAGTAGATATGGGCTAGCATATTTGACATATTATGTAAAAACGTGATGCATAATGCAGGAACAATATGAGAGTACAATACAGAGTGACCTGGGGATTTAATCTACACAATAACACGACAAGTTGCTTAGTCAATGAAAGATTTTGGAATAAATTATCATAAGAATTTCCCTGGAGGACTTTTCTAATCAGAGAATACTATCGCTTTCAGCTCGTGCTTAATGAATCATACGAATTATAGTCATATTATAAATGGCAAGGTTTTGCAGGGCTATTAGTTTGTTTCTTTAGGGGTCTAATAAAAGACATGCTTCATTTAGGGCCCTGTAGAGTCCCGCAGCAACACAGAATGAATTGCATTATTTCCAACAGCTGCCATTTTCCGATGATCTTATCAGGAGTGCGCTAACATAATGTGGCGGAGGAAGTTATAATTCCACACCAGCCGTCTCACTTTCCCTCCATAATAGCATTCATCTTCGTGAGCAGCTCTTTTACTTCCAGCTTCCCGTCCTCGGCGCACATTTGCCACACATTCCGTTCTTAATTACAAAAGATGGATTCTGTCAGTAGATACATTCCTGGTCAAGATTTATATGCAGCGAGAGTTTGCCTTTAACTTTCATTTTAATGCTAATGCCTTCTGCTTTATTAACTCCCCAGTGTGTAAAGCTTGTTTGGTGGAATGTGGGAGCGGCTGAATGCAATAACACCTCATTCAATTCCTTGATTAAATTTTGGTGCATCTAAAGAGGTGTCTGTAGAGATTTCCCTGGATGGGACAAACTTTCCTTCATCACGCTACTGGCTCCGGGCTTACCTTTCCTTTTTGTACTGCTGGGTATCTGTGTGTGTTGTGCTCCAGTCTGTGAGTTGAGTACATCTGGCAGGTACGCTCATAGAGGAAAATAAGCACTTTTCACTAGACATGACATACAGAGCCCTAGACATGCACTTATCACCTTTATTTTCCTGCACACTCCATTTTTGGATAAACAGAGTACCCCAGATAATTGCCTTAGCACTAGTCATAAGTCAAAACAGAAAACAAATGTGTTTATTTCAAGTTTAATTCAATAAACAAGAAAATGAAAATGGCCAATTTCTGTGAAGAGTTTACAATGACCCTTGCAAAAAGGTCTAAGGTTACATTCAAAGTTCAAGATTTGAAAAGTCAGAAGAAGTGCTCAGCAATAAGAGTCAGGTGGCAGAAGCACTTTCTAAACCCTTTAAGTCAATTTTGTATTGTTTAGTGTCAAATGAAAGCAGTTTTAAAGGGATTATTTAATACATTTTCTTGAAGTAATACCAAAGATGTAGTGTTGCATGACAAGGATATAACAGAAGACTCATTGTGTTGCTCCAGACAGTTAATCTGTACCACTAGTTGGCGTCAAGATTTGCTGAGATATACTGTACATTCTGGTACATCAAGGATTCCTTTGTCACATGACACTATTAGACCGTCTGCCGGATGGTGTAAAACGAATAGAGACATTTAATAAAATAATTTTCTCTCTAATAGATTCTCTCAGCTGACTGAAATGTAAAATGCTTAATTAAAGCTAAAATATTATGTGTGGACATTGCTTCTTCACTGACCCACTCCTGTCATGAAAAAAATCTCAGCAGTACTATTAGTCGGTGTCAAGCGCTTCTGCGACATACTACATACATTTTGGAGCAATAAGTATTTCTTTATCACAAGGAGTATTAGAACATCTTTCTGTTGGTGAGACACAAACAGAAACTGTAAACTCTAGAGTAAATTCAAAATTGTTACTGCACTTGCTGTTCAAAAAGACTGAAATGTTACCAAAATAGGGCTTAGCTTTGAAATGATTTTATTAATTTAAGATAAATATTATGGGTGACTGAGAGGGTGTGCCTTTATATTACTTACAGTGCTATTAACAATCAATACAATTCAAGTCAACTTATCAGAACATGGTTAATATTCTCGGTTATAATATATTTAGAACTAACTGAAGAGAGTCTTATTATAGACTGCAATCAAAGTCTTACTTCATGTCCAAAGAAACACAATACCTCTGACTGAAAAGTAAACTTCTGTGCAAATGGGAGCAGAGAAATGCCTGCTGCAGTGCCAATCAAACAACTGAATATTTCAGTCTAAAACACAGCCTTGTAATTCAACATTTGGATGAAGCGGCATGTCAGGGCTTCAGCGCAGAATAACAAACTTCACTTCTAGTGCTTGTTTGTGGATGAAAGCTGCTGCTCATGACACCGATGTGAGGACATTGTTGTCTGATTGCTTAAATAATACATGAGAAATAGAATGAACATATTCAGAAAGTGGCAGGTCACTCATGCGTGTGGCGGCGACTGTTGATTAAAGTTTGCCTGTTTGGCATTTGAATAATGAACAAACACGGAGGAGAAATAGCAGCCATTAACCTTTCATCAAGTCGCCTTTATTTTAAACCACAGCGTCACGGGACGTTACAAGTCCTGAGTCCTATTTTCCACTACATTAAGCTTAGACAAAAAAAATTGGTGTCCCAGTCAACAAATATATATGACACAAGACTTTAAGTTATGACCATTTAACAAGTTGTTATATTGTCACTGGAGAAGGCCTTCTGTAACGACAGTCACCATAAATCCATCCTCAACATCAATCAATTTATTTACTGTATCTGTCTTCTCTGTGTCTGTTACCTGTTCACTTTATTGATATCTTCTCCCACTTACAGAAACGGCTTATATCTGATATAAACCTTTTAAACCTATATGCTTTAATGAGTTACTGTGTGCATAGGAAGCAGGAAAAAAGGCGTATATTTGGAAAAAAGCAAGACTTAAAGGCCAAAGAAAACTGTAGCTGTGGTCTCAGCAGTTTTGATGCTAATGGCCAATGAAGAAAACTTTACTTTTCTAACATAAAGTAGTTAAACACACTTTAAAGAGTCACATTTGCAGTAAAGGAGTCTGCAATCATCCTTTGATTAAGTAAAGAAAATCCCATTGTCACTGTTAGCATCAGAAAAGTGATTTACTCAGACCTTTTTATGTCTGGATGTCACCCTTAGGCAGAAGCAGAATTGTGGACGTGACAAGGATAAACACATTGATTGCTATTTAAATAAACTTTGCTAATAAATGATTTAAAACAGAATATTTACATACTCTGACTTTGATTCCTCAAGTATCTGCCACACAATTAAATGCCATAGTTCTCATCAACAGTCGAGACATGACAAGAAGACCCAAACTTAAAACATTTAGTATAGCATCATAGAAATGGGAGTTAATTGGAGCCTGGCTTGTTTGCAGCCAAGCTTCACTTAAGATGCCTCTACTGAATTTAATTGCATCGTCCACTATTCATTTACCATCTATGTCTACTTTTGCAAACTTCAGTTTCAAAAAGTGGCCTTGGTGTTTTTCTGGCCCCTTTCAGCTTGTAAGATCCCTGTAATGTTGCAAATGGCCATGTGCCTTTATTCAATCCTCCAGGAAGTGGCACTGAAGCTTGTTAAAGATGAAACTAAACCAAAGCGCCTGAGTCATCTTCAGACACTAAATCTTTTGCTGGCTCTTTTCATCCCAGTGCAATAATTGAAGAGGAATGTTTTAAAAAGCTGGAAGCACAGCCCACTGCTTTAAATCCCACTTGAGTCCAAACAGCATCATTATTGCTTTTAAGGGGTTTGTAAAATAATTTGCATCAACTTATAAACATTGCTTGTGTGAATGCTCCCTGCAACTATTTTTTTGTTAAACATTTATTTCCAATATACAGTTATGAACTGGCAGATGGTGGGAGTGCATAAAAGCATCTGCAAGTAAACATTTGTCTAAATGACACTCAGGGAAGCATTGGTATTTATTAGGTTGGAGTGCTTTTACCGGTGATAAAAAGGAAGGTGGAGCGTGATGGGGATTGTAGAAGCAGTGACAGAGGTGGACCACAGAACGGGCAAACTGAATTATGTAAAATGATGGCCTTTATCCAAATAAAGACATGTAAGGATGTCTGAGGCTGCCAAAATGATGTGTAAGATTTTCAGCTTCAGCATATGGTCACAAACAGGAAGTAAGGGAAGTGTGCAAATCAACAGCAGAAGGTGCAAACGTCTGTGAACAACGACACATGCTGCCATCTGTGGGATACTTCCTCTTGTCACATAAAAGATAAAATTAAAGATTAAAATTAAAATTGTTTATCTTATAATAGTTAAAGGTTTAGTTATTTTTAGTTGTAAACTCACAAAATGTATCCCCAGCCAAATGGAACATTATATAACTAACATTAAAACATAAATTAGGATAATACAGTAGCTGCAGTGTTCATTTGATCAAAAAGTTTTTTTTTTGCTTGTCCTTGCTCTCACCATCAATTAGATCCTTTAATGATATTGGAGAAAAGGTTACAAGGAAATCCTTCTCCACACAACCCACAAACTTTAACTCCAGCCACTTTCAAAGTAAGATGTCCCCAGAGGGAAATATAACAAGTACAAAGAGGGCACACATTCAAATTATAATTACCTGTGTGTAATAGAAGCAAAAATGCTTTAAGAAATGTGTAAAAAATGTGTGTTTTTTTTCTTTTCAGGCTGAAAAAAAAAGACAAAAAAAAAAAGTTCCGTAAAAGGGTTTGTTGATATACTGTTTCAATAATCTACCTTTATGTTTGTGCCATTGTTCTTATGGTAAGCCTATGTAATAAATTCTAACTTGGAGTCTCAATCTGTTTTAAAGAATTAACACTTACTCTACTGTTGTGATTTTTAGATGGTGAAATGAAAGGAAAATGAAAAAAATGTAAAAATGTTATCAGCCATTATGGTATCTTCTGTAATATGGTCGTAGCCATTCAAGTTATTTCACATAGCCTTAATATCTGCAACACAGGCCTTAATATTGCTATTTTTTTATTATAGCAACATATGGAGAAAGCTTATTTCACAATAAAAGTACAAGGAAACGTTCAACTTGAAACACCTAGTATTGGTGATATATATATTTAATGGGTTATCCAACAATACTAACATCACACCATAGTGACATTCCGACATGCTAGGGGATAGGTCTTAAACATGCAGCCCAGGGTCCAAAACTAACCCGCCAGAGGGTACCCTCCGGCCTGTGGAATGAATTTGGAAAGTAAGAAAATGACATAAACTGCAATTTTTTTTAATTAAAGTAACTGCCATTGATAATTTGTCCACTGGACAGATTATGAGACCCAGAATTGAACAGCAGATGGCAGCGATGCAGTTACTCTTTTGCTCCTTTAAGTAATGAGGCCCTCTGGCCCTCATTACTTAAAATAGCATTAGCATCAAAGCCATATTGTGAGGGTGAGTTGGTGAAAACATACAGTTGAAGGCTTTTACCAACATAAGCCTTTTTCGTTTGCAATTGATGAGAACACCGACTTTAACTGTACTGTTTTGCACTAAAAATTTGTTGTTATTAATATGTTATTGTGCTATTATTTTACAAGTCCCGTCCACTTCAGATCAAATTGGAACATATGTGGCCCCCTGAACTAAAATGATTTTGACACTTCAAACCCATGGCCTTTGTGTTGTCAGGCACAAATGTATTGTTATGTAATGTGTGTATTTGTTATTCTTTTTATCACCTGTCAATGTTAAGTTGAACAGACAACTATTTCTGCAGAAATAATAATAATAAAAATAAAAATAAAAGTTTTGGCACATTATGTACTTTATGCAAAGGTCTGTCATTCCTGGTGGCTGCCGTGATCAAAACTGAAATCAGGTTGCTCAAAATTATTTATTTTTCAGAGCAGGTTATGAATTATTTATATCAAGCTAACACAAACTAATTTTACACTTGGGTGCATAAATATTGCATCTCAAACTTCAACTGTTTAATTGTTAAAAAGAAGGCACAGCCTAATGTTTAGTTGTAGTGATAGTGACCACTATGGAACTGTTCCATGATAAATGTAGTTCCAAAACTTTACCAATCTGCAGAAGCCGGAGCAAAAGGCCTTTTTCAAAGTAATAACTTCTCTCTTTAAATTAGTGATGGGAAGTTCAGTTCATTTTACTGACTCAGTTCTTTAAGTCTCGTTCAGCAAAATGAACGAATCTTTTTTCAAGTCATTTCGTTCATTTCGTTCATTTCAGCAGAATCTAATTAAAATGTTGCATATTACAATTTTTAATACATTTAGTACTTTTGGAATAAAAACTATAATAACTATAAGCTAATGCATTTATGGCCAAACTTTGAAAAATAAATTATAAATTAATTGCAGCTTACTTCAGGCAGAGAGTTCAACTCACCTCTTAATCCAAATAGTTGTTTTCCTTTGTCACTTCATATTTAGCTTAGCATTAATTCCGTCAACATGTCTGGTCTGGGCCGTGACAGCCTTATGTAGCTGTAGCTAATACATCCGTCCGTCCGGAAACAGAAAGGAGTCATTCATGTCCCGAGTCGTTCGTTCGTTCGTTCGTTCGTTCACCAAGTCCCAGTCCCATAGAGAATAGTAAAACAGAAAGGAACTGTTCATCTCCGAGTCGTTCGTTCGTTCACCGGAAACAGAAAGGAGCGAGCTAACGAGCGACTCGGGAGATGAACAGTTCCTTTCTGTTTCCGGTAACTGCATACTCTTTCTCTATGGGACTGGGACTTGGTGAACGAACGAACGAACGAACGACTCGGGACATGAATGAGTCCTTTCTGTTTCCTGTATGAGATGTGGTGCAATGCGCATGCGGCGGGTCTACACAAAATGAACGACTCGCTCTCTGAGATGACTAGTCGCGAGTCATATTAAAGACTCGTTCAAAAGAACGAATCGTTCATGAACGACTCATCACTACTTTAAATCAGTTAAGTGGCTTATACTTTTACAAGACAGTTGATCAAAGCAGAGATTGACTTTATTAGTAACAGTGGCCTTTCATTATGAAAACAGAACAAGATTCCTCTTTTATTTTAGCTGGTGGTGAAAGCTCTTGTTCACTTGGAAACATGCTGATTTGGGGTCTGTATTCCCCCCTGATATATATATATATATATATATATATATATATATATATATATATATATATATATATATATATATACACACACACATACACACAAACCAACATACTCTGCTGTAGGAGGGGGACAAGTGTCAGCTGGAGGCATAGAAAGATAGGCCGCCCCCGCTACACAGTTAATCTTAATGAAAAACGAGTCTGCCTCCAGACTGGGTACTTTGGCTGAAATCCACTGATGCTCTTTGCTCAATGTATTTAGGAAAAGCAGAAAGATACATCTATAATGTTGTTATCAAAGTGGCACGTGATAAAGTCATTATGAGAGATCCATATTTGGAGTCCATATAGCCCCATAAGGGGAGTAATTAAGCATGTTGTACTAGCACACTATTTGCAGAAAATAACGTGCACAGTTCTATTTCCTGTTAAATCGTCTTTTAATATTGATGGTATGAGGGTTTGGAGTGCTGCTATAAATATTTATGTGGATTACAGGCTGCAGCTTTGTTTAAAAGCAGCTGTTCAGTCTGTTGTTCTTAGATAAAGAAAATGTCTAATGACGGCAAATATGTTGTATTATGAGGCAGAAATTAGGAGAGAAAAAAAGCAATCACTGCAACTTCCTGTTTGTGTTTTACAATGATGTTTAATACAAATATTAAACATCATTGTAATTAAACAACAGTCTTCTGCTTGGCCAGACTCCACATTTATTATTATTTTTAGTTTTGAAATAGTTTAAGTATGGTTTTAGAAGCAGCTATTGGAGGACAAGCATTGTTTTAACTCTCCACACATATTAGAACAATAATAAGAACAATAATAAGGGGAATGGATGTTCACACCCCTTGTCTTCCTCCTCTATTGCTATACTATTACTAATAGATTATTAATAAATTATGTGCATAAAAACATTCTGGCTGTATGTAAATAACATACATAAATGCATTAAAATGTATTTTGTAGAATAAAACATGTGTTATAATACAAACATTTAATATAATGAACCTTTAAGAACAAGCTTCCCAGTGGAAAGAAAATGCACTAATGGCACTTAAGTATTTTGCATTTTAGTGAGGTTAAATAAAGGGCAGCAGTAATAGAGGCCATGCTCAACCCTCCTCACTCTGCTCTGGTTTTCACTCTCTGTGAAGTAGTGCCTTGAGCTCCATCCTGACCTCTTGAGCCTGTCACATTTTGAACTCTGAGCTGCGACTTCCCATTTGCTCGTCGTCTTTGGCAGCGTGGGGGGACAGGTCTTGTCAGGACAGTTCTACGACAGGCATGGAGATTACTAAAGTGCCCTATCCCTCTGGGACGCTCCTGTGGTAGCGCTCCCTCTGGGGGCTCTTGGCAGGACGTAGTGTATTAAGGATACACACACACTAGACACTTAATTAAGACCTCACACTTCTTATTCTGACTGCACTCTGCTGTGGATAGATATGTGAACTTTATATACTGATTATCATTGCAGAGATACACTAAACATTATATATTATTGCAAACAAATAAAAGAAGTTCCTACTCTCACCTATGGTTATGAACTGTAGGTCATGACTGAAAGGACAAGATCCCGGATACAGACGGCTGAAATGTGTTTCCTCTGCAGGGTGGCTGGGCGCTCCCTTAGAGATAGGGTGAAGAGCTCGGTCACTCGTGGGGAAGCTTATAGTAGAACCGCTGCTCCTCCACATCGAGAGAAGACAGCTGAGGTGGCTCGGGCATCTGTTCCGGATGCCTTATGTACCTCCTGTAGGTGTTCCTAATGTGTCCCACCGGGAGGAGACCCCGGGGAAGACCTAGGACAAGCTGGAGGGACTACATCTCTTGGCTGGCATGGAAACGCCTCGGTATTCCCCTGGAATAGCTGGAGGAAGTGTCTGGGGAGCGGGAAGTATGGGCATCTCTGCTTAGGCTGCTGCCCCTGTGACCTGGCCCTGGATAAGCTGAAGAAGATGAATAGATAAACTCTTCAAAACCCTTTCCATTTGTTTTAGTGATGGTTTAGTCACAAATAGTCCTGGATTAGTCGTGTCATTAATCCTCGTTTAGACCTGGCTATGTTCTAGCTCAGATGAGGACATGTAGACACCAAAAGAAGTATTGTTGCCACTCTGCCATAATGCCGGCCAATTTACCATATATAAAAAATGCATTTTATAACTTACTAAACAGAGTAAAAAGTTTGAGTTTTTGTGCCAGGTGTTTTGTGTAATAGTAAATGCTCACGAACCAATGAAAAACAGAAGTACAACAGTATTACCTTGGGGAATATTGGTGTTCACAAAGCAAGGTCTGGGAGCAGAGATCTTTTACAGACTTTATTGAAATGCTTTGGAGCAGAACTGAAACAAAGAATGATGAATGTGAATTGGGTGTGCTGGCTGAAAGACAAACAGCACTGCTGGGTTTAGTACTGAGCAGGATAACTTTGTATCAAGGGAATTATCTTAATGAAATGAAAAGTTGTCACTCTCTGTTATGCGTATACTGTAAATAATAGCAGCAACAATATCTCTGGTCTATAAAGAGAATGGAAACTGTACAGACACAATTGTCAGCTCTTAGAATAATGTTTTTGGCGCTTTCATCAAGTACATTTTTACTGCACAGATGTGAAAAAAACAATAGCATTGCTGCCAAAAAAGATATTTAGCTTTTATTATTTTTCTACCATCAAAAGTAATGATTGTCCATCTTCAGCTGGAAAAAGGTGGTGTTTTTTGTTTTTTTTACTTTTTCAGACTTCATTCCTTTGACTGAAAATACTCTTAGACTCATTTACTTTGACAGCTTGCAGTTTTCTCTCCAACTCTCTGAGCCCATCATCTGTAATCGATCTTCATTTTTCACCAAAAAGACTTTTAAAGATGCTCAAAGTATTTTCCAGACATCATAACTTTATATCCTCAGGTGGTTTCACACACCTATGCATCTTTAAAGTAATTCTGAGGTTTGGAAATAGTGGGAGAATGTGTATATTTACTACCTGTTATAGATATTTGTATTAGCAGACGCAGTTTCTAGAACTGTCCAGGCTCAGAGAAGCAGTGTACAGCTTTATTAAAAAACAAAATATGGTTTCTTTAACAAATGAAGCATTCTTCTGCCAGGTGTGTGGGGGCGGTGTGCCCCAGCTCAGTTGGTAGAGCATTTGCAAACATGAAAAACTGTGCAAATACTTGGGAGATCCTGTTTGGACGCTTGGAAGGGTCATTTGCCCAATGTCATCCCCCTCACCCAGTTTTCGACTACTGTCTCCTATCAATAAACACAAAAAGGCCCCACCTCACTATGTATTTTAAGTATACAAGGACCAAATACAACTACTACAAAATCCTAAAATCTCACTTAAATTAAATATATTTAATATTTCTGGGTGTGCGACCTAAGCAAAGACAGACTGGTCTCTTTGGATCCGAGTAGGATTTCCAGGTGGCAGTAAATGTATGCATAAACTGCCTCTCGGTGTAATTAAATAGACATAGAACCAGACAGCGCAAAAACATTGCATGAAGCCATTTTAGATTAATATTAGCAATATATCCTACAGGATTTCTACCAAGTAGAAATTACAGTGAGGAAGGGATCCCAGAACTACTTCCGTTTGTAAAGTAAACAGGTTTGGCCGGCTAGGTTACTGGATGTTTATAACCTGTTTAAAAGGTGGGAATTACATGGTACTAGTGCTTTGGTCGGAGCAGTATGCCTTACCGGCACTTCTGGAATTTCACCATCACTGTACCAACACCAGTACCTTCTATCTGATATCAAAACACAGAGGAACTGACTACCGCCACTTTTCCCCTCTGGTCCCTCTCTGGTGTCACTTTCTCAAATCCCCCTGTACACTCTAAACTACATCCCGCCATGAGTAAAACTGTAACACTTCATTACCTGTGAACTTTTACTTTCTCTCGAGTATTTTGTGACACAAGCACATGCGTAACAATGTTTTGATTTTTTTCACTTGCAGCAATGCTTTTAAGCTAGGGTAATAGAGAAGAGCAACAAAATAAGAAGTGTGCCACAAAAAGGGAAGAGAAAGCACACACATGTAAAATGATGCTGTCCTGCCTATAGAGCTCAAAGAGAATGTCTCAGGCTGAAACATCCTCCAGCCAGCCTGACACACAACACCGCAGGTCAGCAAGCTAACTCCTCCTCTGCTGTTAAAGCTGCCTCCAGCATCAGTAGCCTCAGCACACAACCTGTTGCTCTCATATAGTGACAGAGCTGCAAACAGCAACACTGACACTTGGAGCAAGGGGCAGGCTGCTGGTTAAAAACGCAGACAAATTAGAGTACCAACACTTCTTTTTGTTCACTTAAAACACTGCATGGTACCACATGATATGATACGTTTTCTGATATACTGTACACAGTAACAATTCTTATCATAATATACAGTCAATCTGCAGAGATTAATTAACAACAGTGATATCTGTGAAAATGTAGTGGAAAGACCGGATAAGTGGATGAAAATGGATGGATGGATGTAGTGGTAAGATGGCCCCAGACTGACAAAAAGGATTTTGCTCGATAATACTTTGCAATTGTCTCATTTTAATATAATTTGTCTGAAATTGACCAATGTCTATCACATGCCTTCAGATGATGCCTCATCCGCAGATCCAACATGTTTATATCTCAAAAAGTCCTTTTCCAGAGAAAATGGCCCTTTAACAAATATCACATTGTCTATGTCTGTAAAAAAAATGTTTTGATAACGATACATATATGACAATTAAATTTGCAAGCCAGATATATAATTGTACATTTATTGTTTTCCAATTATGTGAGTTGGCTATTTATGTATTTGCCTTGCACACACATTAATCTTGAGTACTCACATGCACCTGTGCCTTTGGTTAAAGAAGCCTTCCTCCGACAAAACACCTCTCATCAGTTTTATCAAAAAAGCTTTTAAGAACATCACCTTTCAAGTCTCGCATCATTCTTGTATAGGCCCGGAGTTTGAGCCAAACACTTCTCATGCACATTTGTGGATGTGCATATGTTGAGTGTCAGTATGTCGTAAAAGCTGCCGCTCTCAAGCAATTACGGGTTACAGACAAGTCTTTTGTTACACTACGACAAACCAATTTCCTGATTCTATGGCAGCCAAGTGACTCATCATTTACTTATTCAGGCTCCTTAGCATACAAGCAACACGTAGGGACCTTTGAAGCACGCAATATTCCTTATCTGAATAAATCAATAACCGTCTGAGCACAGACCATGAGATCAGTGAATGCCCGCTTCATGCGGCTGTCACTCTTTTAAAATGGCAATCAAAAATACAGACACAAACCAGCTTTATATGGCCCGAATTGTTGTTAGGTGAACTAAATTGAAAGGTTCCATTAAACAGAGCGCCTCATCAGGTCTGAATAATAATGACATTGGTGCCCATCTCATAATAAGTCCTGGCTTTATGTAGCAGACAGCTCGAGCGGCCCTGGCTGAAATTGAATTTGGTTCATTTCCTTTGGCTGTCTAATTCTTTTGTGCACTTCTCCTTTGCTTGGCATCAATAGTTGCTCCAGAAAAAAGGTGCATCTGGGCTAACTTCCATCCAGAGGTGAAAACACACACAACTGACTCGTAGAATAGCATTTTATCTGTTTTTCTTGTTTTCCATATGTTCTTTGCCCTATAGACACAAAAATTAAAGGTAACTTGTATTTAAAGCGCTAAGCAGTACTGTGTGAAGAACTACAGTCTAATGTAATATTTATATATTTTTTGCAATTTTCCCACTGCGGGACAAATCAATGCTTATTTTATCTTATTTTATACTGTATGTATTGTATTAAATGTTGAATGCATTTTGTAGTAGTTTTCATTCTGGCATTTTTATAACCAATCACTTTTATTAGACAACAATCTGTGGGACAAATACATTTTGGTTGGTTTAGTTGAAGAGGATTCTGTTGTGTGTTTAGAAGACCAACATCTGCTATGTAAACCAGGGTATCAAATCACAATTAGTTTTTGTTTATTGTCAGCTTTTATGGACTGAACGGTCTGCAGTGTTTTGTTCCACCCTTTGGAAAGTGGACCATACGTTTTGGAAGGATCTTTGTACAACTGCTTGTGATTGTTTGGCGTTTGTTTTTTAAAGTCACCTTCATATAGCCCAAGTGCAAGTGCATGACGGGAGTATAGCCAGGTCTCAAAACACTGATGCTGATTAAGCAGATGAAGCCTTGACGATAAATGGACTTTGTCACATGAACTGTAACTTTAATTAAGTTAAGCACAGACTGGAAGGACAATGAACCAATTTAATTCAGCCACATATTGTCTTTTATTTATGGCATAAAAAATAGTCAAAACAGAGTTGGTGTCATTGATTTTTGATCCAGAAGCATATGCATTTTAGCTAATTAGCTGGGTTTAGCTTAGGGTGTGACCAGTCATGGTGTTTTTGTCCAAGCTCTGGGGCCTTGTTTAGTGCCAGTAATCCTTTCCCCTTTTTTTCCTGGACAGCCACTTTGGCATTTGCCCCCAGATTAGCAGTAATGTCAATAATGATCGCACTGTACAGAAAACATCCAAGATGGTCCAGCCAAGTCTTTAGTACCACTTTGTTTAAACATGTCTCGGAGGATGGGTAAAATCCATAATAAGCAAGAACAATTGACTTGGATGCTCCAAGCAAGTCATTATACAGTAGGTTCAGAGAAAAGTGTCGACAGCAGTTTGTAACATGGTGCTTTTATATCAAGTCCCTAGAACTGATGATGAAATACATATTTGTGGAGACCCAAGGTAAAAACAGTAAAATAATGGGTGATAAATCTAAATGTTTGCCTCTGCTTATCATGTATGGACGTGGCAGGTTTTAAAAAGGAGAGGAGGAGAATTCACACATTAATTGGGTCATACCTGAAGAGTGCTGACGGAATTTGTAGTGAAATCCCATACTCTTGAGAGTGTGTGCTGAGTTCAGATAAGCCGTCGCTGCATGGATTCTCCATCTTATCGGGAGCCAGCAATAGGCCTGTGAGATTGAATAATCTGGGAAAGGTTGTGGAGCAATAGTTCAGGCATCTATATAGGTTCTTAAATGCAATTTGAGAATGCTTCCACATCTAATATGTGTGGCAAGGTGCCTTATGTCAGAGGAGGAAGCCAAAATAAGAGGAGGGGCCTAGCTGACATCCTTACTCCGTTACAAGAATGTAAAAAACTAAAACTGTAAAACTGTGTGGTGCAAAGTCAAAGCAATGTCAGGGGTGCTGGGAAACATGAGATGCAAACAAAAACAAAACAGAAAAAAACATTTATTTGTTTAGTTAGTTAAGAATGAAATACTGTAGGTCAGTTCTTTGTCTACGTTTCACGATATTCACAGATTTCTGAACCCATTAGTCTATTGGTTTACAAGATTTTTTTTCCAAATGGCATTTTACGGATTCTGTGGCTAAAAAGATTTGAGGCACTTTGGCTGAGGTTAAGGATTGAAATTCTTTAATTGTAGTAAGTAAAGAAAATGTAAAAAGTAAAAGCATCTGGACTCAGTTTTCAAGGTGAAGTCGTTTTGTTTCTAATTCCAAGAGACTTTATCAATTCTGAGATCAACTGGTAAGAGGGTTGAGCTTATATCTCTAGACCAGGGGTGCGCAATACGTCAATCACGCGATCTACCGGTCGATCTCAAAAAATAGACGTCAGCCAATCACCCATCCAATCTCTTGATTGACATACAGGGCAGCCAGTCAGATGACATCTGAATTTTTCTGACGCTTAGGTCACTGCGCATGCGCAAACAACGGCGCTAAGTGCAGCAAAACTAACGCTTCAGCGACTTACCTCCAACGTTTAAACCTCGCTTTTTTTTCTCTTAAACTTAAGAAAGGGTATAAAAATGAGTGAGGGAGCTGGACCAAGTAAGAAGACAAAAACGTATCGCTTCTATACAGAAGGGGAGGAGGACTTTTTTTTACAATGACGTTTTCAAAAGTGCGTTTGCCTCATCTGTCAGCAGCTACTGTCCGGACTATGCATCAATTCAGTGCAGGTCATCAGTAAACTCTTATCTTGTGTTGTGCAGTATTACGGTTTGCAAGGCACATCAACATGCATTGTACATTTAAAGAATCCTCAATATATTTGTAAATAAATATATGTTTTGCATTTTTGTAGTGGGAAGATTATTTTGATTTGGTCATTTTATAAGTAGCTCGTTTGCTGAAAAAGTGTGAGCACCCCTGCTCTAGAGGGATGTCACTTCCCTCTTTACCTGTATACCCACCAATGAAGCACTCGTGGTGGTAAAGAAGAGACTACTACAGGTCACATCTTTACAGGACAGGACAAACCTCACCCTGGACCATATTTGCAGTTTACTGGAGATATGTTTGAACACTACTTATTTCTAGTTCTGAGGTAACTTCTTCAAACAAAAACACGGCTGTGCCATGGGATCACCTGTCTCCCCGATTGTGGCTAACCTGTCCATGGAGGAAGTGGAGAACAGAGCGCTGGTCTCTTTCCCAGGTGCAGTGGCCAGTCACTGGTTCAGATGTCATGTTGATGACACATGGGTCAAAATCAGAACCCAACACAACCCAACACATCAAGTTCACCCGTGAAGCATTGATATTTGTCAATAGTTTTAAGGTGAGACCTGTATTAAGGGCTACTATGTATTGATTATGTTGTTAGCCCTAGGACTTATACAGAAACACAAATCTATGATATTTCAGTTGACCTTCCTTTTTTAAATGGTGCCTTACAAAATAATAACTTTTAACTATTACAAGTTTCATGAGGTCAGACAGAGTGTATTAGTGTCATTAGCTAATGAAGCTCCAGTCAAAATAAATACAAAACTACAGAAGATAGTAAATGCTATTTATAAGTTCATAATTATCTTTTTGTGACTGGTGAAGCGTAGAAGCTGAAGCTGCCAGAAAAATCAGAAATGTTTGCTGAAATGTAAAGATAAGGAAGGGAGGCTCTGAAGTGTTGAGTGAAGGAGCCCGAAATTGAACCTGAACGCTGTCGCACCAGTCAATCAGATAAATAAGCGCCATAATCAAGTCTGGCCCCAAACATGCATAATTCATTTTACATTTAACTCCATATGTTTTTCCCTGTGTCTTGGCTGCTCGGGACAAATTGTTGTGAATTTTAGAGCATGATGGGAATTAATTCCTCTTACATGCTACAGGTTTTGAGACTATAAGGATATTAAAGTGGTTTCAGTGAAAGCAAGGGTTGGATTTTAGCACACATTATTATTTTATCTTACCTTTGAACCCAGACTGCACACGGCAAAATACATAGATTATGCTGTGCAAAGATCAAGCTTTTAAATGTACAACATGGACCAACATGCCATAGCTGTTTAAATTCTATCGCCAAAAACTACACACTGTACTGTCTGTTTATCCAAGACAGGCCAATTTGTGTTTTTTTGTTGCACTTATTTTAAACCTTGTGTTTCATTTTAATCAGTTGTATCCTAACACTGTGCAACGTTAAAGCACAATCCGGATCATCGTGTGGGAAACCACCCGGCAGTTGCTGAACAGTTGCTAGAAATAGTTGGAATACAAAAAATGCTGAATGTGAGCTTGCTAAACGGTATGTGTTTTCCATTTTTCACTCTTGTGGAAACAAAGATTATTGTGAAGATGCTGCAATGGTGATGGATGACACATCACAGGCAGTCTGATACCATTGATATATTGAGCTGGTGGGAGGTGCAGCGGAGTCACCTGGGTGGAGAAAAATAGAGTGTTTTCTTGTGACTCCGCGGTCATTGGCAGGTGTAGAGGCAGCTCACTCTCAACTCCACGGACCACCTGCTGCCAAATCTGATTTAGTGCAAGGAAATATTTTCTCCCCGAGACCCTGCCTTCAGTTTAGAAGGCCAGGCCACATGTTGTGAAACGAAGTAGGCCGCCAAACTAAACGGGTTGTCATTTGCCCACACTGCGTAGCTATTGATTTACTGCTCCTTGCTGCTGGTTTCCTGGAGGGGACTGCAAGCATAGAAAAAATAAAATAAATAAATAAAAAAACTGCCTACAAGCTCCATCAAAAGAAAGGTTCCCCAGGCCAGACCTCCCAGGAGGCACTGCTGCCAGTATGTGGCACCATCAGGGGCAAAGAAGTGATCAGCTGATACATGAGACATGGCATTAATTGGACATGTGTTATGCTCATTTCAATATTAAAACTAATGAGCAGCCCTAACAGCTTTTTCAGATGCAGTGTGACATATTTGGAAGCTTTACTCATTATAACAATTCATTCATCTTACTCCACTTACTCCAGTTAGTCCTGTTAAGGGTCGCGGGTAAACCTATCCCTGCAACTTTGGGGCTGAGGTGGGTACACCCTGGACAGTGGCCAGTTAATTGCAGGGCTAACATTTAGAGACAGACACTGACAGACAACCATTCACTCTCACATTCATTCACTAGGGGCAACGTAGAGTCATCAATTCACCCTCATGTGTCTGGGTGGTGGGAGGAAGCCAGAGCCGGAGAGAACCCACAGTAACACAAGGAGGACATGCAGACTTTAAACAGACAGGCCGAGTTTTGACCATCCCGGGAGACCGAGCACACAACCTTCTTGCTGTGATTTCAACTATTTACAGTAGATTCTATAACTTATCATTTAATGTGTGTGTGTTTGTTTACTTTATTGGGTAGATAAATACATTCCAACTATTGCTTGTATTTTCACCATTAAAGATAGCAATGAAGGAGATAGAAACAGGTCACATTTCACAAGCAAAATCATTTTTGCAAAATCAATTTTACTTTTATGTGCTCCTGCAAATGAATTTATTAGTGGCCAATATTATACGTGTATACGAGCTAAAATAATAGACTAACAGCTTAATTCTGCAGCACAGCTAAATAAATTTCTAGGATTTGTCAATATTTACTCAAATTGTTGTGTGAGAAAATTAAGGCAGTTAGCCTTAGTTCATAGATTATAGGAACAGTGATGAATGGGGAGGAACAGATAATACAAATAATATCTAATGGTATAAAAGTCTGCTTTCATATTTTTATACTTGTACTATTCTGTATCATAAATGTTAAGTAAAGTAGTATTAGAATAAAATACACCATGAGTTTATTAACACACATCCTCCCACATACATGCACCTGCTCCTTTCACTTACGAGTAAACAAAGATGAGAAATATTGTTGTTGAGTCATAGGTACGTCAGAGATTTAGCATGTTTTCATTTGCACATCTTTTAGTTTCAGTAAGGTTAGATCAACCGATCAAAACTCATGTGTATGGAAACTCCCAGTGTGAGCTGTGGAGCTGCATCATGATCAGATTAGAAAATGAACCTCACCTAAACTGATAAATGTAATCCACACTGCTCAGCAGGAGCTGACTCTGTCATTTCTTTATATAAAACATCTTTCATTTGTAAACATTAACGGCATCTCACACTTTTTAGTGATACATCCGGATTATTATATGTGGGTGGCAAATCTAAGAAACATACAATTCTGACACTGAATCTTCAGCCGTCACCTTGTAACTTGCTTGTGTTCATTACTTTGATCTTGCATGAGTATTAAGACAGCCGAGGATTCAACCTGCTGTGAATCCAAACTTTAAAAAGACACACAGATGCACTGAATTTAATCATTCTGTTAATTGGTAATTTGTACAAGAAATGTCACAGGTTTATAAATATAATTAGTTTATTTGATATACAGAAAATAGGCAACAAGATTATCAATAGTACTATGTGCAAAACCAGAGTAGAACAGTTAAATTAATTTAAAGATTTTTTTTAGAACCCCACTTAGATCAAAATTTTTGCAGTTAATTTTATTCTGCATTTTTTTTTTGTTAAATGAAAATGAATATGGCCAAATGTATACTATTATGTAATTTCAATAATAAAACCTTAATATATACTGTAAGAATATAATAGAATAGAATAATAACTGTATTGTGTTTTTTCTAATGTCTATTTTCTTTTCTGCAAAAACTAAAACAAAAGTCCTTTAGCATAATCCATTATACAACATAGACGTCATAGAACGTCGTCAACTCTTGGTTGGAGAAAATGCACTAAACTTTGAAGCCAAGTTGAGTCAGCGTGGATGTGATTGTGTGGATGTGATTAGTGTTGGTGGCTGGGGTGCACAGTAGCTGCACGCTGCATATGATGTGATGCCAAGGCTGGTTATGGAAATAGACTTATAACAGTGCTACCTGATGTTACTGCCCACTGAGACAGAGGGAGGAATCACATTCATTTAGCAGCCTCCAATTAGTGCTGAGCTCGCATCATCATCAATTCACATGCTAATTGTCCCACGCGGCCCTCACAGTATACCACCATCTGTGCACATCCTCCAACTCTGGAGTGCACTACTATTTTTAGCAATTCAAATAGGAGTTGCATATCTAGAGTTGTTGCAGGTGTGTATATTGATACCATTAGATCGAGAGGGTTACGTTTCTTTTATTTGTACAGACAATAGGACTACTAAAATGCTGTGCCAAAAACTAAACGTGACCTGAAATGATTTGAATGATTATGAGGATTAATGGAAATGAGTTGAATAGGCCTCCAGTGGCAGAAATAGTGTACTTACTCCATGCTTCCACTGAGTGATACATTCTGGGTTAGTTTAGCAGGGTTTGGTCAGAAAAGTTGTGTGTCGATGTTAGAATTTCATCCTAATAAAGTAAATGTTTTATATGTTGGGGTTTTGACATTAAGTAGAATAAAAAAGCAAGTAAATCCTTATTGTGAATGTGTAAGCACAGGTTTCTGACATTTAGCTTGTCTATCTAAATCCAAAAAAAGGCTTTTGCTAATTAAATCTTAACTGGCAATTCTAATTCTACTTGGCTTTCTTTGTACTTGTATATGAATGTTAAAAACAAGAACAAAACATGCTCCAATGCTCTTTTGTGTTTTTCTATTCATTTGCTTCACCTTTTAAGGCTCAGCATACCACATTGTTGAAACGTATGTGCGTCATACTGACTCCCCACATACCTGTCCAGTGAAAATGTGCCTTTACACAACCCCCGCCTAAACTGCACAGGTTATAAATGATAGTTGGGTAAAAGTCTACATTATCATGTAGTATAAGTCCTATATTCCCATAAAATAAAATGATATGTGGACTGGGAATGACTAGAGCTTTTTACTTTTAAGTGAAGAACTTGCATCATAATGTCTCCATTGCTAACTTGGAAACTGGATTGCAATGAAACAAACCTTTTTATTGCTTAGTGGTCTTGTAAAAATAAAACAAAGTTATCATTGTAAAACCCTGGAAACATATTTTGGGCCTTTCCATTAAAATCTCCTTAAAAAAAAAAAAAAAAAAAATTCATTTGTAAACTGAATAAAATGGATGCCTCACAGCATATTCATTTCTCAATGTTTATTACAAAGCTCAGAATAAAACTGATTAATTAGTACATTATTAGTGTTGTTGTTACAGCAGACTGACTCCATAAATCCAAACATATCGCTCTTCGAGACATGTCTGTACCTCGGAGCAGAAAGCTTAAATCAATCCCATTCTTGTTTTTGCTGTAACCTAATTTTTTTTCCACCAGAGCCTTTAATATCAGAGTTACAACACCTACACAAACTTCAGTAGAAACAGACAGACCTGCAAGAAATGCCTTTACAGCTTTCATTTTAGTGCATTCTCTTTGACACTTGGAAATGTAGTCCCTAGTTGCATCTCTTCATATTTTAAATCATATCATTAAACGATTAAAAGTAAACAGATTGGTTAAAAACCTTTACTGGACAGCCAAATCAAAGTGTCTCAAAGTAATTCTTATATTAGATCTTAGATGTTAGATGAGGTCATTTTTGACATTACACAATCATTTTTGACGACTGTGGAAAGGACTTGCACAGTGTACAGGCATGTTGCAATTCTCAATTTATCTTTGATATGCTCAAACTGAATGCAGTCAATCTTATTCCCTCTGCACACTCTTTGGTTCAGGATTTGTGGCTGATTGTCATGCCACCACCAAAAGATAGAAAAAAATATAAGAGGCATTTTAAAAAGAACAATGGATAAAGCTAAAATAACATTAATGTATAAAACATAGAGAGGTCTACAGGGGAAACAGGGCTGTCTGCAGAATGCATGGAGCGCCTTAAAATAAAACAATTATTAATAAAATAAATATGTTATTGTTTCTGTAGTTCGATCTGTGTCTGAAGGTGTCTGCAGTCAAGTGTGTTCCTGATAACACGTTCAGACCTTGGATCACGCACCACATCCAATCCCTTGGCTACTCACAAAGTAAAATGATTCAATACATCCAATAAGCTTTTCTCTTTCTTCGTATTTCTTTCATTTGAGACTGCTTGTGTACTGCCATCCTGGGTTGCTCAACCCCATTTCTAGTGGCTCTCTTTCAATCTATTGCACAAACTTGCCCAGTGCTTTTTCTTTTCAATGACTCACAGACTTGGCCGTTGGGTTTTATAAAAACACAAAGAGAAGAAATCCTTCACCACGATAACACTTCATTCCGTCAAAGACGATTATTTACAATAATGACATGGCATTGTTGGAGCTAAATTGTTTGGAGATAGGGCTCTTGTGCCAGTGGATTGGATGAATCAACTTGGCAGGAGGCTCAAACAAGGCCTCATCTAATTATCAGCTGATTGATCAGGATGTGCATTATTAAATGAATAATAGGACAGACAGAGGAAATCTCACATTTCTCGCTCATGAGTTGGAATATGAACATTAGTTAGAGAGGACAGACAATAAGGCTGGACATTAAAAATGTCATCCTCGGTTCTGGCTCCACTCACAAGCATTAGACCAATAAGTACAAATGTCTGAAGGATAATGCCCACATTAGGCTTGATTCATTCAGTGTCCCTATTCATAGCCCTCTGAAATAAAGTGAATATTAGTGCGTGTGCATTACATCCCGATTGGCTGGAATTCTTTCTACAGGGGCAAATGCACTGCATAGATCACCAAACAAAGAACTTATAGGAAAAGGCCCTGATTAGCCCTATGATTATCCTCCATTCACATCGGAGGAATTACCGAATGAATAGCTGCAGTAACCTTGGCGTATATGTGATCATTTCCAGTTTTCTGAATACGTTTCTGTGACAATGGAAATATAATGTACCCTCGTGGCGGGGGTTAGCTTGGATATATGTATTGATTTTCTATCTTCTGTTATGTGAAAGTGTGGGCTGAATACATGGCACCTGTGATGTTCATCACTGCTCAAAGACAATTATGGAGTGAGAACTTAAGAGTAGCAGAGGGTAATCCTTTTACCAGGCTCCCTCAGGGCTTTTCACTGGGTAGCTTGATTCAGGATATTGACTCCAACCACTCTTGTCTGGACCCAAAATTACCTATTGATTTACCCTTTTGACAGTTGTTAGTTGGAAACTTAATCATGGTGACCTACATTGTCATATAAAGTACATTGTTGTTCAGTCTTGGTTCCCCTTTTTGTCTGAGCTAGAAGAATTAATGCTATCAAAACATGGAAAATCAATAGTAGCGGCTTAGTTTTACTTATGGATGCTAGGAGCTTTATGTAAATAATAATAATAATAATAATAATAATAATAATCTTGGGCATGGGAAATTATAATTTACAACACCCTTCTTAATAATACATAATAATTCAGAGCATTCAATGACACGGCAAAGCAGCTACACTTGTATTAAGGCACACTGAAGGAAACACTACATACTACTGGAAAGATGAGCTTTATCATCACTTTTTCTGCTGATGTGACAGAAAACACAAGCAAATGGATTTGCCGCCTCTCAGGTCTCCACCTGATGTGACCTTTGACTTCTGGACTTGAGGTGAAAGGGGGAAGCAGTAAATAAAGTGGATTGTGAGAAATAGCAGAAATATCTAAAGGTGGGAATATGCCAAGTGGGCTCAATGTTCTTGACTTAGCTTTAGAAGGTCAAAGTAACTTGTGATGGAGTCTGCCTTTGATTTCACTTTAATTTCTCTTATTTTATATAATTACAGAGGAAATATGGACATCTCAGAAATCTCTTCATATTCTATATTTGCATTGCTTGTTGTTCTTACTCATTTTTCTTACTATGATTTATTTAACCTGAAATGTGGTCTTAAGTGAAGTCACTGTTGTTCAAATAAAATCTCTGCAAAGCATTAAAGGTGCATTTCCCAATAGGCTCCTAAATGTTTCCTGTTCAGCCTGACTTCCTGTTACATATGGCATATACTGTAAGTGACCCTGTGTAGCTAAACGTCCTGTGGTGGAAAAATTACAAAGGAATGAGCCATCTGACCAATCAGGTAAAACATGTAAATCTAAAGCTTGGAAAATGCATTCATTAGAAATTCTCAAGCATGTACAGTTTTTACATCCGTTTTAAAACTTTAAAAGCACCAATAGCAAATCTACTTTAAAGATTCATCAATGTGCATATCTAAAGATGGATATTATTAAAATAGCTCCACCAGTCAGCTTCTTAACCCACTGTTCACACTATACTCACTGAATCAGCAAATCAGCTTCATATATACATTACGCTTAAATAGATCATTTTCACTGAAGACCAATATAGACATAATCAATTCAAAATACAAAAAGTCTGTATTGAGCTTAACTGAAAATTGCTTAAGCTTAATGTATAAGGCTTCTCTTGTGTAAAACAGAAAGGATTAAAGCACATTGGTTACTAGCCATTAGGCCTATGGCGTAAAATGCCTAAATGACTGGATTTTGTTTATGAGTTTAAATGACATTAAAAAGTTCAAACAGCTGCAGGAGTCCCACTGATAAATACCTTTGGCAGCTGTTAGCCCTTTCTTCTTGTGATTCATCGCCGCAGGAATGAGCTAAGGCTCATTTCAGCTGGGCTCTGTAGTGAAGAGCTGTGTGAGATGTCTGATATGTATTTCAATTGAAAAAGGCCTTAACAGGTCTTGGACTGATACATGTTTGAAGATTTTCTCCTTTAAGATGCCTAAACCATCAAAGCCTAGAGAGGAATCTGGCAGGCCTTTTATCTGCATCAGCAAGTCTTTGAGTAGTTTCTCCAACCAGTCTTTTCCAAATCAAATGAAACACGTGTGTCCACACACTGAGGAAAGTTATAACAGAATTTTAAATGTGTGATTACAAAACCTCATTAGCATCTCAAAAATAACATCATTGTTTTGTCTGCATTGTATTCAAATGCTTGAGACATTAAAATAACAACACAGAATGATCAGAAGTGTTCTTACAGGATATACATTTTGAACATCACTGGTATTTCTATGAACAGCAATGATTTTTCTGAGTACACCTGTGGAAGGACATGATGTTTATTGTCCATAAACAAACCTTGCGGAAATAGATCAGATGTTGACTTAAAACAACATAATGGTTTGTAAGTGTACAAATCCTTTCTGTTCAAAAATAAACATGCTCTGTTCTAGTCTAGAGGGCTAATGCAGAGACTGTGATTGACACATTGCTTCTATAATTTTGGACAGATTTCCTCTTCTGGGCACACGGTGGCTTTGTACCCGTGCCTCCGTTCTTTTCATTATCACATTGTTTAATTCCTAAACTAAACTCTGCAGGAATGTTCAAGTTTATAATTTTTTTTTCCTTTACAGATCCTCATTTTCAAAAGACCTATTTTGGGTGATAGTTTACATATCTATCTAGATCTAGCCTATCTAGCTTATCCAAGCTTTAATCAGATAATTTAATAGGTGATTTAAATCATATTATTTCAAAAAAATGCCACAGCAAGCTTGACTTTCAATTTCAAACGTGATACTTGAGTTGAGAGGAGCTTGTCAGTGAATTCATTTAAGCAGTTCCTATACGACATCTAACCCACATGATGGGATAAACATACAGACACAGGGACAACCAAAACCACAATGCCTCTGGCCACAGTCATCAGCAGAAGCATTAAAAGGTCAATCTAGTCCGCACCACATTAAAGATTGATACTGTTTTCTCCGTTTTATTTTACCGCAAGATGCCTCTCAGCAAGTCACGATATGCACAAATGTATGTTTTCTCTCTCACTGCTGGATCTTATGCTTTTTCCCCATCCATTACCGTGGGCATTAGCGGGTGTTTGCTCTCTGCTCTGAAGCTTGCTGCTATAATAAACTGTTAATTTTTCACTCTATCTGACAGAATATCATTAGGTACAGCTATAAAGGAGAAATGGCAAATAAAAGCCCGGCATTCTTATAGTAATCTGCAGCACAAGTTTCATAATAAAAATAATTATACCACTGGGAGGCAAAGTCGAGCACAAATGTCTCACTGCTCATGTGATAATGTTAGGGAGTTATGAGGAAGTGTCTGTGTGGTCTTTCTGCAGAGTGCTGTTCTGCTGAATAAAAAGACAAGAGAATACTAAAAGTGGAAATTTTGTTCATTAGCTTTTCAGACTTTGGGGGCTTTGGAATAGTACACATATTACAAAAGAACAACATGGTGATCTTGTGGGAGAAGCCTTTCCACATTTGCTCACAACATTCTGTTCCTGGCAGCCTGCAAGCTACACAACAGAGTGAAAAGCTAGTTTGGAGACGATATCTGTCCATCGCCAAACCATGGAGATTACAGCCATGACAGCTGTTGTGGCAAATGGCTTAGAGCTTACAGAAGTACCTGCACAGAGATGGCCATGATAAAATAAATTACTTGTGTGATGGCTGACGACTTAAGAACACTGTCTCATTTCAGTGTTTTGTTTTTTCTCACAGGATAATCGAAGTTAGTCTGAGCTAAATTTAGGGGGATTAGGAGGTTTTTAAAGAAACGTTTCTCCAATAGAAAGTGCATTTTACATTTTGAGAGATTTACTTTTTGACTCTTAAATTTACTAAGGTCTTGCCTCGCACAAATTAGACTCAAGATTCTTAAATGAAGACCAACCAAAAAATGTACTATTGATGCATTCTTTGGATTGAATAAAATCAAAACATTTAATCTTACTGCAACACTATGTAACTTTTTAACATAAAATACATAGCTTCAAACTTTAAATAAATTCCCTGAAAGACACAAACTCTTAATGTTAACAGGGTCACAACACTAAACAACATGGTGGTCACACTAAAAATAGTAACTACTAACTACACACCACACCGTAAGACATTTCCAAATGCGGTCCCTTGGGATAAATGTCCAAACAACATTGAGAAAATTCATGAGATAGCTTTCTGCAATATATTTTAATTTCACCAATAGTCTTATCGTCTACCCCAAGGCTGTCCCTGTGGCTAGAACAAATAGTGAGAGGCCAGACTCTTGGCGGGCCCTCTTCATGTGTGATGTGCCTGCATGGTTGCAGCGGTGCAGTGTAATCTGTACAATTCCTTTCAGTGCACACTCAGGCTCAGAGCTGCGGTTTAAAGGAACTGCCTTATCAGTGTCCACCAGGTCCTCCACCTGCACCGGCGTCTGTGTCCTGCCGGGGTTATGGGGAAGAGGAACCTGGCACAAGACGGAGGAGGAAAACAAAGAAGAACTGTTTAGAGAAAGAATGAGGCACGGTGTTAAGAACAGAATGAGAAAAACACAATAGAAACAGACAAAAGCATTGATTGAATGAACAAGGTCGTTATTAAATGTATCCCCGCAGTGACACCTTCTGTTCAAAATGACAAAGCTATCTTTTTATCAATGACATCTACTTCAAATTGTAATATGTGAAAAGATAGGGTAGGGTAGTCATGATATGGTACATTGTGAGTGACACTTATTTGAATATTCCATAATAATGCACAGTTTTTGCATATTATATAAAATAACAAAACAGTTTATTCTCATAATAATTGTTGCAATAAAGCAGTTAGCATCGTGGAGGCTAGTTCACAAAACAGACTTCAAGGTAGAAACCGATTATTGCATATTAAACATTAAACCAAATTATCTGGCTTCAATTGATGCCAAGGCAGCTCTATAAAATCACTGGGAAAGCGCCAGTGCACCGATGTTTACCTTAATTAATTTTTTGTAGAACCTTGTAAAGTTAATAACTACTAAATGTTATGACCTCCAGTACAGTCCAACAATGTAATTATATTACTGCTGACTGCTTTGTAAACCTATAGGCATATTTTGTTATTCTAAAAAAGACTTGCACACAGCTCACAATGGCTGCAAGGACGACCAAATTAAAAATCCACTTTGCAATTAGCATGAAGAAGTTTCTCCTCTCTCCTAAATGTTCATAACGCAAATGCAGTCACAGAGTTGCAGTGTCAAGGTAAGGCAAGCTTCAATATTTACACAGTCTTTCAGTGCATCTAAAAATCAAATAGTTTAGACCATGTGTAATTATTCTCATTCACAGTCATTTAAACGGTAATAAGGATTATCCTCCCGTCAACTCAAGCAATGCAGAACACAGAGGAAGTCTGATTGCAGTTCACTGTGGACTTTTTTTGTTGGGGATATCTGTCTTTTTGAAACAATGTCAAGACATTTTAATAGACGCGGCAGCAAACAAAACTTGTCCTAGTAACCTGACTTAAACTGCTTGTGACCGGGACTAAATACTGCTGCTTCTAGTGGTACAGCGATGACGGCTGGATAGCACTTACTGAGTGTTATAAAACACCTTTGAGAATCTCTAAACTGTTTTTGTAAACACAAAATTGTATATTGGGTTCTCCACAGTATTAGAAAAACTAACTATGTTGAATGTTTTGCTTTAACCTTTTCTTTATGCTGAATAGAGTGACAAATATGGCCATCAATATTTGCAAACCCCTTTTGACATGGAACAATTTTAATAAATTTTAATCTATGAAGGAATACAAGGCTTCAAAACTGTCTAAATTAAAAGTAACGACAGAACCAGAACTAAATTAGGTCTAACGGGTTTACTTCACCTTTTTTTTGATCAAAGTTTGATTTAGATTTGTGACATTTGTGGTAGATGCAGGACCATTACATTACCGCAGTTTAAGAAGCATTTGTTTTTAACTTTGAATACTACATTGTGCAGTCCTATGGTACAGCATAGTAGGAGGCTGGAGTCTATTCAAGCTGCTTAGGGAGTTAATTCCAGAGCACTTAGATGCATAAAGTGACAAACAACCATTCACACTGATATTTATTCCAACTAAGCAGTTTTAGAATTGTTCACCTATTCCTGCATCAGGTTCCTTGGATGATGGGAGGAACCCACAGGAGCACAAAGGGGAAAGCAAACTTCACACAGAAATGTCGTAACTGTCTTCTTGTTCAATTGACATTATTTGAAATCAGAATAGCACATATTGTCCATTTTGGCTGAAGTTTTTTTTCTATTTCTGTTCCCAGGACCATTGATAGAATACAGAACCACATTGGTATACACTAACAACGGTAAAGTGACAGATTTAACTTGGTGAGACTTAAACGGCAAAAAAGCCCTGCAGCCTTTGGACTGAATCAGAGCTAATGTGGGTCGCTGTCAGTGCATTCTAATTTCGATGTGTCTCCAGGGGCAGATTACCTTGCACAACACTCTGCCAGTATAGAAATACACAGTCCTTCAAGTTAGACCTAAAAATACAGGGGCTTCATCATCTGGATGAGGTCAAGTCATTGGTCTGTTGTGCACCATAGAACGAGAAAATGTCAGGATTATGAAGGTCACTTGACTCAATACACTCCCTATTTTATTTGAAGGCTCTTTCTTTAACGGGATCTGTGTTAAAATTAAAATGATGAATGGTCAAGCAGATGATCAGTAATGTTTCCATAAAGGTTTATTTCTGAAATGAAACATTAAATGAGTCTAATTTGTGTTGTGTAAATACAAGCAAGATCCATTAAAATGAAAGCAAGGATTTAAAAGTACAGCCTTGTTTTATGGCTTCCCAGAATATTAAGCACGTAAAATATTATTAGAGACAGTAAAAAAGAGTGTCTAAATATCAATGGTTGAACACAAAATGTTTTGATGTGACTTTAAAAGCTTTTGTATTACTTTGGAGTTCTGTGGAATGCCAGATAGCAGTTATATCCTCTTTGGTGTTACACTTTGAGCTAATTAATGAACCATCAATGGTGAATGAACCATCAATGGTGATTGTTATTGCAGACCCCCAAATTACACTTTTGTCAAAATGTTTGTTTTTCTGGAGAAGCATTAATCCTATGCTAAGTTTTTATTTTTCATTTCATCTCACCTCACAAACACAAACTAGAACTTAAGGTGACTTTGATGACACTTGGCAACAGTTCATAATTGTGCATTTTTATGATGGAGGTAAAGAATGCACCTGGGGGCAAGAAGAGGAACCGATGAGGGATGTGTCCTCAACAATGGGTGGGAACAGTTAAAACTGCCTTTACACCACACTGTTGAGGAAATGCTGTGGTCATTCCTTTGAAACTTGTGGCCGCGCGCTTTCGGTCACAAAAAATACTTGTGAAAAGTGCTTGAACAAAATGTCACCATGGTTTCATCATGATCCATGGTTCATTTTAACTCTCAGATATCTCCATATAGAAAGGGAATTAAATAGATTTTTGAATTGCATTTTAAATACTTTAAATCTTATTTTTTTTATTTGAACAGGACAGTGCATATTAATGAACATGTCAATAAATCTGTGCATGTAAATATGCCAGAATTAGCTCAACGGCTACTTTTCATCTGTGGTCTCTAGCAGGTCAGGAGAAAAACACATATATATGACAACATGTCACTGTAACAGAGGCCAGCTGGTTGCTGATGATAGGGATTGCAGCCTTTAGCCCCCTTGTTATAGTGACTGCCCCCCATGCAGACAGACCCAGGTTTGAGCCCTGCTTGGAGCAGATGGGTTAAATAACACATTACACTCAACATAAATGACAGAACACATAATAAAGAAAAAATATACAACTAACATGGCCATGACAATAACACACAACATGAAATGGCACCTCAGTGACCACAGGTCTGGATCCTCTTAAGCAATCTTTTGAGATTAGTTTTAAATGTGTTAAAAGTTGTACAATCTCCTATTGCAGTTGGCATGTTGTTCCAGATTTCAGTCCCCCTCACAAACAGCAAATCTGAATTTCTTCACAGACAAAAGCAAGTTGCAAGGTTCTATAGCTGTTCTCCTGCTCTTTAAAGAAAACATAGTTTAATAGTAAGTGTGGTTGCAATGTGCACTTTTGCAATTATTTATAATTGAAATAATTTAAAAAGATAATTTGATTTAAAATAATAATAATAATGATGATTAATTAATTAATCATTCAAATAATATTTTTTTTTATTAATTAAAATGATAATTAATGAAATTAAAAATGTTCTGTTTTTGGAATTGTTGTGGTTAAAAGTGTTTTTTCAATTTCTCTCTCGTTTTTGTTTTGTGTATTTATATAGTGGCTTTTTTTTTGTTAAAAGGGGTAGGCAAAAATAAGTTTGACTTCAGTCAATATAAGTTATGCTTAAATGCTAATATTGTAATCTTTTTTCTTCTTTTTTTTAGACCAAATTAAACTAATAAAATAAAAATAAAAAGTGCTTTGTGTAACATTAAAAAGCCAAAAGCAACTTATTTGAATATTTAAAAAGCAACTGACACTCAGTTAACAGTTTCTAAAGACAAACGTTTAAAAGACATATCCACACTCAAATGTACAGTCTATCATACACACAGGAAACTTTAGCATTTGATGTATGTTGATTGCTGTACAGGTAAAAGATTTGCATACCTCTATAAAACAAGTTGATACCTTATTAAATTTTTTAGGCACAACCACATAACTTATAAACAAGCAAACACAGCGCTGTTTAAACTATTATCCAACAATCAAATGAGCCCAGAGAGCCACTATACACAAATATAAATCTGCCCATTTAAGAAACACCATTGGTATCATGCAGACACATCCCCTTGAAATGACAAGTAGGCACCATGACACATCAAAACGGTGCAGCAGGTGAGCCAAATCATTAGATTAGACAGATTTATAGCTTCATGAAACTTGTTATTACCCTCGGTGCGCTTCACTGATGTTTAGCTTGATGTCTTTATGAGTAGACTGTGGTTCACCTTGCCCTGACAGACACTGTGGTGATTAGAATACAAGAGACTCCTTTGAGTCAAAAGAGCAGGGAGCAACCTGTGCTGTTTAAAACACTTTCACATAAAACGCAGCCTTATTCCGATTACAAGAGTTTGGAAGATGCTCTAGTCCTACACAATTTTCATAAACCTTTGCTCATAGGCTTTTCGTCTTAAATTCAGCCAACACCCTTTTCAGTCAAAATATAAGTTTTGTTTTAAATTAAAATATTGCACTAAACAATAACTTAACTAAAACTAAAACCTTGTCTAGTCCAGTGAGTTAAAAAGTAGACATCTGACTAATGTTTTGCTAAGTTGTTTTCAAAGTGATTAGTTTCACAAAGAAACCTTGGGGTTGATGTCATGCACTCTCATAATAAAGTGGCCGAGATATTAGGCTAGCTGTCTGGACTGAACCAATTTTGGGTTGAATGAATCTGAAAATATATTAACTTTAAGAGAAATATGTCCAAGCTGTAAAGAAACTGGTACAGCTGCCTTTTTAAAATGTCTTTTCAGTATTTCTGTTTTTCTTTATTTTATTTTATTGGGAGTCCAAAATAAAGTAAACAAACAAGGCAAACAAGCCCTTATATTTTGTATGCACTGCATAGTATTACATTTGCATTGGTTATTTTATGTATATTGTACAAGTTTAAATATCCACTACTATAAAGCAATTAGGTCAGTAAACTTAACTCAAGGACATAAGATGCATTAAGACATGATATAAGAATTCTATATCCTTATATTATCAAGAGAGACACTTAGACAGAGTATATTTAAAAAGCAAATGACCAGGTTTAATTCTTGCAAGAAGAAGCAAAGCAGTATATATAAGTAAGCAGTAGTACGCATGTATCAAGGCTACAGAGTGAGGTTTACTTCTTCTTGCAAGAATTAAACCTGGTCATTTGCTTTTTAAATATACTCTGCCTACTTGTCTCTCTGGATAACACAAGGATATAGAATTCTTAGAACAACACTAATCACAGACACTATAAAAGTGTAGTGTCTGTTTTCTTCTCACTAGTTACATCTTTGTTAATCCTTTGCTTCATGCTCCATTGTTTCACTCTGTATTCTCTTGTTACACATTGTATTAGTATAATGTAAAGTACTTGCTAGGTAAGTACTAAAAACATATGTAGTGTTTACTCTGTGGGTACCATTACAAGCATTACGTAAAGAGCAGGTTGTGTTATTAGATTAGAATTTTGATTGTACAGTATAGGTACACTGCAAAAATGTTGGAATTCTGCATTTAAGTTTTTGTAAGTACTTTCCTGCATCTTCAGTGTCCTATGTATTGGACTTTGTTTGGGCGTTGTCTAAAATCTGTGATGTAAAAAGTGGAATTTCTCACTGCAATCTGCTTAATTGAAATGTACCGAGTTTAACAAGAGCATCCACATGCTAGCACAATTAGCACATATGTTCAAATGGTAACAGCTAATGAAGTAATTACTGCCAAATGGCAAAACCACTTACACCAGCAGAAGAAAGTGTCAGAGCCACACAGTAAACACTGAGTCAAACTAATGGGGTATAGATGCTGTGCTAGTTGGTTAATATGCAAGTTATACACCAATTACTGACAATTATAACAACCTTATGGTCAATGGTTGACATAATACAGAATTTTGAAACATTAATTAAACATTTGCAAAACTGACTTATTTTGGGTTTGGATTTTCAGATAGGCTTGAACCCAGCATGATGGCAATCAAAAATCCTCTAATCAGACCGACAGACATCAGCACTGATATCTGATGTTTTTACCTTCTTTGTGGAGCTAGTTAATCTATTACACCGGCTCGTCTCTGTGGGTTTTTCTTCCTCTTACCGCAGCTCAACCGATGGATCGTTGAGGCTTAATTTAACACTGCAAACAATGGAAAACAGCCACAAATAACGGCAGCCGTCATGAGCTTATCAGCCTGAGAGGGGATTACAAGGGAAATGAATCATTAACACTATTGCCACTTGAATGCGGCTAAAGCATGATTGGCAGACTGAAAGCCGTGTGTTTAGGAGGCAAAGGGGAGAGGGAACAGGGCGGGGCCGCGGGCTGATACACACTGAAGCGGGTATCATTATCGGATAAAAGCTCCAGGAGGCCCATCTAAAGTGACCCTGTCTGTGTGAAAGGAAGGCGGAACAGAGAGAAAAATATTACACAAAAGTTTGAGGTAAAATGCAATGTCGCCAAAGAGAAGCCAAGGTTATTCAACGTTTGGTCAAAAGGCCTCTTCATCTTTTACAGTCGCAGTAGGTAGTAGTGTCGCTGTTCTGGATCTGTGCATGTTTATTAGTAAGTGTTTAAACAGTTCATGGGGAGACTAGGCAATATGACCTTGGAACAACAGCTCCAGTTATTTAATTTAGCTGCATTATGTTACTTTTATAGGCCATCTCTAATGAATTGAAATAGTTAATATGTGCTTGACTTTCATTTTATTTTGCCCAGCCCTGGTTTATTAGAAATGTAAACAATTTATTGTTTAGGCAAAGCTACGCCTGGCTATTGATTAGGAAAAGATAACGTTGAAAAAACTGCAACATGACAGATTTAACATTTAGATTAAATAAATCACTCAATTAATGTGGTGGGATTTACAATTTTCTTTTGTTTCAAAAGTAATATTCTTTAAAAAATAAATAGATAAATAAATAAATAAATAAATAAATAGGGTGCCTTATTGTTACAGTTTATCCCAATCCAAGACCTATAGAAAAAAGGTTTAGTGTTATCACACTCCTTTAAATCAGACCCGTCCATATCGCGTCGACACACTGAGGCCTGGCCCGACATGTCCGATGGTTTTACAGATGACACTGAGTCTATGATAGAATCTGTCAATTACAACACCAAAGAGCAGAACAGCATCAGCAGAAGACATTAATATATTATGCGTTGGGAATAGGAAAGGGTTGCACATTGATCTTCTCAAATGTGCTACACAGCCCATGAACCAGTTCTGTGCAAAAGCTTTCCGACAGCAGGTTTTGAAACTTCTATTTTTAGTTTACTTTTTTGTATTAACACAAGGGCTTTGAGGTGTGCGTGGCATAGAGTGCACTACAGTCCCATGCTTCTCTCTCCCAATATGATACCAGGTAGATTTTAATGGCTTTATGGAAAATAGTGGGATGCCATGCTGGTGAAGGGGATTCTGGGTCATGGAGGGATTTGTTAAGTTATTACAGTGTCTGGAGCAAGGCCCTTATCGGCACCTGCCAAGTCTTTGGCGGACCCAGTGGGATTGCACTGACCCTGGTGGAAGTAATGGATATTGGAAAATCTTCCCACTGTGAGAGGGGGAGATGGAAAGTGAGGGGCGGGTGGGTGACAGAGCACGGAAAAGGCAGCGAGGAAGGAGAAATAGATAGAAGCTCAAGGACACAAAGCTACACTAAGCGGTAAAAGAGAGATCTGCACTCTTCAAAAGGACAAAAACAAAACAGCGCAAGAAAGTAGATGTGATGGGGAAAGTAAAGTGAGAATCAGCACTAGGAAGAGTTTCACAGGTTGCTGTTTAAAAGGCCAAATAGAGTTCATGATGTAAACTTGAGGACTTTAATCACAAGACCTCAGCAGCAAACCACTCTCCAAGCAGAAACTATGGAATCCTATTGATTCATTTTGATGTTAAGTGATGAGTGAACGGGTTGACCAGTCGAACATACTGTGGCCTACCTGATATTTTCAGGAAAATGGTTAAACCTCCCTATATTGTAAAAGCAATCGTTGATAAAAAAATGCCATGTATATAATAAAGGCTTTTATATTTTGTACGGAAGAATTTGGCCAATCACATGCTCACAAAATCACATGCTCAAAAAAGGAGCGCTCCCATTGGTCTTTACCAGACTGCTAATAAAGTGTATTTTCAGCACTAAAAATGTATTTTAAAACAGACTATATAACAGAATATATAAACATTACATTATTACAAAAATAAATAAATACATAATAATAATAATAATAATAATAATAATAATAATAATGATAATAATAATAATTATTATTATTATTATTATTATTATTATTATTATTATTATTATTATATTTTGAGACACGCACGACAACAGATTATCAGGTAGTGGAGCTTTAAGGGTTCCTTTTTTTCTTGATAATTAATTTGTTGCATTGACAAAAGCAATAGGACTATCTGTGACTGTTCCTGTGCATCTGGGTAATGGTATAAAAAGTACTGTATGTATAGTTGCATGTTTACCAGTGTTGTAGTGCAATGAGAAATTATATTTTCACTAGCATCATAGATTAGAAGAGACAACATCTGCAATCTTAATTTGTTTTATGTCTACAGCACATTCGTATGACATGGTATTGTCAATGATCTTGTCTTTGACCCCTTCTTGACCTCAATTTCAAGCATTAAACAAGATACTTAGACAAGTTATGACCAAACGTTACTAAATATCAAGTTGTAGTTTACATCACTATAATATATATAACATGGCTCAGACACACATCAAATTTGAAATCCCATTTAGTGAACAAAAATGTTATTTGTAAATGTTACAAGTAACTAAGGCATGTGGACAATATTTCACCACACAATAACACCAAATATTTCTCACACACAAAAAATCAGGTTCATAAATTGTTGTCTTAGAAGCTCATGTAGTTAATGAAGCAAAACTGAATTGCAAACCCTGTGAAAACCCAGCCAACACATCCAGACATATCAGCAACATGGCTTCTTCCTGCACAGCCATGCAATGTTAATGAAGACAGAGTGTGAACGGTGACGACACATGTCAAATCGACGGGACAGAGACGTTCACACAGAGGAGGGCTGGCCCAATTTCTCCCTCTCAAGGTCACTATCACAAACAATTCAACTCATTTGCTCACTTTCCAACACTCAAAAGGCATTGTGTAATATATTCAAAAACAATATGCACTTTACATCTCTTTTGATTAAGTTCTGTGTCGAGTCTAACCGGGCCAAACAAATCAAAGTCTAAAGCATAGATGTCTCACAGCTTGTCATGTCTCTCTTTCCTCAGTAAATGCTCTCTTTTGTTTTTATGCTAATCTTACAGGCAGACACAAAATGCTATCCAGTGGATGAACAGTCAGGAAGGAGGTAGGATCAAGTGACTCCTTATCGAGATGTAAAAATAGATCAAGGACAAACAGATCTTTTGGTATTGTGGAGGTTTTCAAGTTGCACTGTCATTATGCATCATGAGCGTCTTGGCTCAATGGTGACAATGCATACAGACTGTAAAAATCGTTCTGATAGAAAAATATAACGTAAAGCACAGGTCTACATTGTTATCATAGGGACCAAACATACTGCTTTTTAGATAACTTTTTGTTGTAATTAGAGCAATATAAATAAAGTATTTTTTTACTTTTGCTTCACACGTGTACACAAAAAATAATAACAATTCCAAATACTGAAAGTAGCTTTTAATCATTAGAAAAAGTTATATATATATATATTTTTTTCTGTCAAAAAATTCCATAGATTTATATTTTAATGTACGGGCTTGGTTTCTATGTGGTGAATCAGTTAATCCCTCACCACATATTACACAAAGCAGGCTTGGGGCTTGTGTATTATGATGAATGTTGAATTAAATTGAATTAATTAAAAGAAGGAACCAGTGTTTTATTTTAAATGCAGCTTTTTTTTGTTTGCAGTCATGTCTTAAGCTCTCTCATCAGCTCTTCAAAGATACATTTTTTCTCATTTAAGCTTGGTTCAGTGTGTGGGCTTAGCTGAACTGTTAAAACTAGAGGTCGACTGATTGAATTTTAAGTGAATTTTACCAATACCGATAACTAGACTATACTTGTCGATAACCAATTAATTAACCAATAGTTTTTTAAATGGATACTAGAAAACACTCCAAGTAAAGCTGTGCTGAACTTTATTACAAAATAACAAAACAAAAAAGAAAAACAGAACTGAACCATGTGCTAAATGATATAAGACTAAGCCTTCTCTCAGCATTAATGGTAAACATACTGCAGTGTTTCTTGCTATAGGGGTTGGGAGGAGTAGGAGGTAAAAGTAATAATAATTCATCTAACATATGGCCCACAATTTCTTACTGCAGAGATTAAATGCATTCAAATAAAAAGACACTAAATATTTTAAACTCTTATTTTCCCTGCTTATTAAGCTGAACCTATAGCAACAGAAGAATGAGGGGTAATTTAATATTCTGTAATTATATCATGGTTTGTGATGATACTTTCTCAACTCTACCTTCATTCAACAAACCAGGCTTTGGTTTGAGGCTTATACAACCTGTGTGTTTAATTTCAATAAATAAAACTCTACAGTAGTAACAGCAGCTCATTGTCAAAGCTCATCTAATATAAATCAAATTTGTGAGTAAAGGTTTGTTTAAGTCTCCATGGTAACGCTCGAAGGGAGGAGTTTGTGAAACTCCGATAAACTGTTGCTACATGAAGTTAGCATTCCTTTCTTAACAACTTTATAAAAGGAACAAACAGCTGGATATATTGCGCTCAACCTTTTTTTCTGACTCTGCTCTGTGTCAGTCTGCCTGCACGGGAGCGAGCAGCTGTGTGTGTGCTCTGTGTCTGTCACCTCCGTGAAGCTGGCCCCCATCAAACGCAGATTCACTCCAAAACTATCTAGATCGTTTGTGCTCCATTTATGCTGGTTAGTGTTGTAAAAAAAATGTTGTTTGTGCTGTTATGGTTTTGAAGATATTAATGATTATTTTTATAGGTATATCTGGGTTCACCCAGCCCCCTGCTGGTGCTGGATGGTAATTACGTCAGATTGTTTTAAGAAAACAACTTTTTTTATCTTAAAAAAACAGAACAGCACAAATGGTATTTTTTACAGCCCAAACCAGCACAAACGAACCATACCACTTGTGATAACTTTTTAGATATAACCTTGATGGGGGGCTTCATCTGACTCTGCTCTGCTCTGTGCCAGTCTGCTTGCGCAGGAACAAGCAGCTGTGTGTGTGCTGTGTCTGTGAGCATGCAGCCCCGTTTACTCAACGTGTCTCTGCTTGCTCACGGTGCTGATGGCTCAGAGCGGAGAGAGCAGCACAACATGTGACGCTTTGTACTCAATATACCAAAGGCAATTTAAATGTAGTAAACTAACACTCATCAGAAAATATGACTGGCAGTCCATAGTAGATTATTCCCATCTTTCAAGTAAAAGTGTGCAGCCGCTTTCGTACTGATGACTGTGAACCATTCTCGGATGCTTTAGCAACGGATGCAACCTGGAACAACTATCGTCATGCATTTTTGCAGATACCGATAGTTTCACCAGTCAGCTATCGGCACCACTTAATCAGCAAAACCGATGAATCGTCGACCTCTAGTTACGACTACTGGCATTAAAGTTAAAACTATAATTTAGTATACATATCAGTAAAAATCTGTCTGACAGCACGCAAGCCTATGAAGTTGGTTAGCCAATGCTAGCTAGTAATGCTAAAGCCAGTAAAGAATCAACTTTATAAAGCATTATGGAAACACATCAGAAAATGAATCACATTTTATATATATATATATATATATATATACTGTATATAGTATATATAGATATATATATATATATACTGTATATATATATATATATATATATAAAATATATACGAATGAAAGTAAATTGAGTCAATCACACAACTTAACAGTACTAAAATAACCTATTGTAATAGCCTATTATAATGAGAAGCATCAAACTCTACATACATAACTTTTCAAATTGAAAGACGGTTTAAATAATGATTATGGGAGTTGTTGGGAGCAAGGGTTCTTTGAGGTAACTGATTCCATGTTCCACTTTTCTTCTATTGTCAGCGATAAGGAGGCACAGAATGGTTTTGCTTTGGAGATGTGAAACCTAGAGATGTTTTTTTTCTGTCTGCACTTTCTTGTAAGACAAGAAAAGAGAAATTACCCAGCAGTAAATAGATGAGTTTGATAAGGCCCTCTAAATATAAGCCTTATCTCTCTCTCAATTTGAAACAGCCTCGGCAGAAATGGGCCACGTTGTCACTCAAGCTTTTAATTAAAACCAGTGGAAACGCCTGTGTATGTGTGTGTTTAGTGCGTTCAGACAGCGTTCCCAGGAGAGAGGAGTTTGCAAAACACTTATTCACACTTAATGTTTATCACCTCTAAATGACCTTACTTGTTTTGTGTGTGTGCCAATTTCATTCAGCCAGCATTTGACAGTCGGTGAATGGCACAGCGGCAGGAAGTAAGTCAAGGAAAGAGAGTTGACGTGACCTCATGTCTATTAATCAGCCACATCGCCCGGCTCACATCACTGGAGCAGATAAGAGCGCCTGTTGTCACACAGGTGGAAGTAATGGCCGCCGAGCACCCCTCTTGTCCGATAGCGGTTTGTCCAAACGCGGAGATGCGAGTCGACAGAGACGTGTACGAGGCCCGGAAACAGAGAGCCGCTGTCAGCTCTGTGACTGATAAGAGCTTGAGTGAGAGCAGTGTCAGTGGAGAAGAACAATTGGAAAGAAGACAGATAACAAGGAAAGGGCTAAATGTGATTATGGCTCATCATCAGTTGATACCCAGCATTCTCAGGGCCACCGAGCATTCCTCTGAACATTGATTCCTTTCCCAGGCTTTTCATCAGAAGCATGACAGAAATCTCTCTTCATTAGGTTGGATGGTGCAGCCAAACTACATAGAGACACTAATTCAATGTGTATTTTTTTCTCTCTGTGCCAACATGTTGTTTGTTAGGGTAAGGTCAAAGGTCGGCAATACAAGGCTTGTGAACTGCATGAGGCTTTTAAACCCTTTCTGTAGTGATGGCACATGAAAATCCAAAGCAATAGTAACAAAAAATCAATAGTGGAATAAGTCCACGAGGATCCATATAGTGTCAAAATAAATGTTAAATAAATTAACATAGTATTAGCATAGGTGATTTACTAGTTAAGTTGGGGTTTACCAAATCTAACACATATAGGATGGTAGTGCATTGTGTGACTTCAGGCCAGTGTGTTTTATTATGTTGGCAAAACTGGTACCAGAAATTGCCAGTCTATGATGAAGGCTAGAATGCATTTACTATGAAAATCCGTCACTGCAACATTAAACAGAACTTGTTATCAAAGCGTCACATTAATGGTAGCCTGTCCACTTTACGTAAACTGCTTCATTCAAATTGTTTTTAATGAGAGCTCTTTCACTGGTTGGAATTCCTTTCAAATAAAGTTGCATAAAAATAGAACAAAAGCCTACCCTTGATTTTGTGAAAACACTTAAAACCGCTTGAGATTTACCTCCCAGTTTACTGTTCAGTTTTGAAGTTGAACATAAAAAGCAACATAATACATCATAAGCTGCAGTGATAGCGGCCGGTGTTTGCAGCAGATAACAATCCTCTACGGGGACCTTTTTTGGTTGACAACAGCCACGCGGGTAAAAGCAGGCCAAATAAGCACATGACACAACAAGAAACCATTTCAACACACAGTCCAGTTGGAACCAGTAGCATTGATTGCATTTGTTTACACACCAACGAGTCAAAGAAAGCCTTCACAGTGCAGCAGAACTTTAGAGGTGACATATGAGGAAGGTTAAGAGCAGGAAAACAACAAGTGAGCAGAGAAATTGGCACATTCATTACAAACAGAATAAAATAAAAATAAAACAGCCAGCAAAAGCAACACATATAGCAACACAATAGCCAATGTGTCAACACAAAGCAAGGTAAGGCACAGTTAGAGCATTCATTGCATAGAGGTCGTGATCCAGAGTGCTTGACAAAAGGCCAGAGTCTATGTTCAGTAAATAAAACAGTCAACAAGGACATCTAACTATAATGTATCCACCAGCTTCAGGTGGAGCAGCTGGAATAATTCAACTGTATTTGTTTTAACAATAGTAGCCTGATTGGGACATTATCAAGCTGCAGCAGAAAAAACTCAGAAAAGTTAGAAACAACTTCCAATGTCAGGGCGTCTTTTACCTTTTACAAAGAAAATCACCACCAAGTAAACTTTTACAATATATCAATAAAACCAAGGTACTAATATGAAGGTGGATTTTTTTTTCTCAAACGGATGTAGATAAAATAGCCAGTTCAGCAAAGACACAATGGTCATGCTTGCCGTGTTGGGCCTCAGTTTGACATTGTTTTAGTTTTGTATTGTTGTATTGTGGGCCTTTGGTGGGGTTGTATCTCCTCGTGGAACAATGTTTGCTTGACAGGCCACCGTTAAGATGAGTTTATGATGAAGACCATTTAAGACTGTTTTAGTGAAAAGGTCTAATTTTAAAGCAAACAGAATTTAAATTTTGTCTAATACTGGTTTCATGTGACTATTTAAACGGTAGAATTAGGCATTGCTATAAATTGTGCTTTCAGTCTTTCTCAGAGAACAGTATTACTGATAACTGCCTTGCCAAAGACAAAATGGGTTGCAATAAATAAGTATACAGTTAATAGAACATAGTGCATATTCTTATAAATAATTCTCCCGTACTCATATGAATGAACTTTGAATGAACAGAAAAATCTAAAATGATGGTCTACCAATGATGACATACAGTATATTCACAGGTCAAAGTCTTCTTTTCAAGGCAGTGTTCTGGACCTAATACAGCCTACCTCATGTTTAAATTTCATATTGTCGACTGTATGGTTGATGAGCAGTGCTGAAGAATAGCTGGAATAAGAAAAGCTATTACTCGCCTGCTCCTCATGAATTTTCTTGTCGTCTTACTCCGAGTTCCCACTGCATCTCGGCAGATTGTTCTCCCGTAAATCTGCACATCTCTGTTTTTGCACGACACAGTTTGTCACATTGGATAATTTTGCTCCTTTTCCCTCTCATTTTCTTGTAATGACAAAGTACCTCTGAGGCAGCTATTACCTTTTTCCTCCCTCCATTTACCATTTGTTCAGCTGTGCAAGCCCCATTGTTTTAATTTCATGCAAGACATAGTTTGGTGTTTTGCTTAAATCAGAAGTATATTCAAAAATGAAAGCTGCTCGGTTTGTTTTAAAAGTGTTGATAAAGGTGAGATTTATGCCAAGTACAAATGTTTTAAAAGGCGAATGTTGTTTTGATTTTTACAGTAGCCTAATGTAAGCCAAGATGCTGAACCTAAACAAATGTGACTCCTTGATGTCTCAGAATGTTTTACTCGTGGATGGAAGACAAAATTCATGCTTACTGAAACCACCCACTCTATGACTCAAGCCACTGTGCGATCAAAAGTGGAGTTAATAGGGAACCGGCACAAGGGGGAGTTTAATTACTAACCTGAAATACCTGAAAAGTGTTTGCTCTGACAATGTTGCTGCAGGCTGAAGTCAGTGGAGAGGCGGCTTTGGAGCATATCTGAGGTAAAGCCACAGCCTTATTTGTGTTGTGGGATTTAGAAAGCAACAGGAGCAGAGATCAATAAGGTGTAATAGGCCTGGGAATGAAATGATGCCAGAGTGTCAATGAATCTGCTTATCTCTGTCTGCCAAACTGCAGTCCACTAACCCGTGCTTACTCACTTGTAGATTAGCGATAGTGAACTGGAGAGCTTGTCAGAGCACTAAGTTTACTGAGTGCCCTTGACTTATCTGTACAGCCAGGGAACTTCTCTGTACAAACAGCACCAATGACGAGAGGTTACTGTAAATAGCTTATGGAGAATTATATGTAATTGCGCGGTGCTTTTACGGACGCCATATTTGTAGTTCTTTTAGTGTTCGACCGCAGTGAGTAATTTAACCTGGGTTACATCCTCCCCGCCTTAATTTGTGCACGTCCCGTTGCATGATAAACCTAAACAGTATGGACGGACGAAGGGCAGTTATCGTCATTAGCACTGATGCCCAATGCATGTGACAAACTGTGTAACATGGTTTGGACTACCGATATTAGGGGATTTCCTATGGTGGGATAATGGAGTCTTTGCGGGTGTGTCCTTTGGCGTTGTGAGTGTCTTAGGGTAATGTCAGAGTCATTGTCAGGTGGCTCAACTGAATTGGACTCTCCAGCCGGATCTTCCACTGAACTGACAACTGGATCTTCAGGTAAGTTTACAGGTAAGTTGTTTTGGGTTTCCTCTTCAGACAGGTCACTGCTCGACTCTGCAACGGAGACTGGGGTACTGGAGAGGAAAGGAGTTGGCTCACGTTGAACCTCAGCTTCGTCAATACGATCAGGGACTGGCGCCGTTTGGTCCTCATTCTCAGTGGGCGGATCCATGACAGGGGTGAAATGCTGTCTCTCCACTGTAAAATGGACTGTAGGTACGTTCAGGTGGTACGGTGCACAGCTTCCTAAATCCTCATCAGCAGGAGTGTCTGTGGAAGGGCCTTGATCTTTAGTCTGCTGCCGAGTTCTGGGTCTGTGGTTGGTTCGTCAACAAGAGATGTGTTTGTCTGGTCCTGCTTAAATTAGGGCTTTTGACAGCATCTATGGCACATACACTACAAATCTAGACCATTGGATGTAATATGGCTTTTCTTTATTTCCATATAGTATGTATGCACAGAAGGAAATAGGGCATGGAAATGGCATTCAGTGACAAAGGTATCTACAGCCAGATATAATATAGTAAATGGTAAATGGGTTGCATTTATATTGCACTTTTTTGTACCCTTCTCGGGCACCCAAAGTGCTTTACAGGATGCTTCCATTCACCCCATTCACACACATTTTCACTTAGGACAGACAGAGAGGGGGGCTGCCATACACACGGCGCTCACAGCCTTCTCCGACCACCACTAAACTCAACTCTACAATCACTCACATTCATACACCAGTGCTACGGACACTGGAGGCAAGGTGGGTTAAGTGTCTTGCCCAAGGACATCGTATGAACTAGGGAGAGCGGCAATCGAACAGCCAACTTTCCGGTTAGAGGACAAAAAGTGAAAACATTCATTTATTCATCTGATCCCGTTTGGGGTCACAGGTTACATCATGGACAATGGACTTGTAATTGCAGGGCTAAAACACAGAGACAGACACTGACAACCGTTCACTGTCAGATGCATTTCCAACCGAAAATTTTGATTCACCAATTCCCCTATACATGCATGTCATTGGACACAGCGCAGTAAAGATGCTTCCACTGTACACCCCGAGTGAAAAGATCAAACAACAAAAGCTTTTCGACCACAACTGTAACAATTTCTAAAGGATCCATTTTATCCATATTACTGTATCCCGATCCATTCCCCCCTTCCTTGCCCTCATCTCATGCATATGCTGCTTAGTTGCATCTCTGGTTGTAACATTGTAAAGAGCAGGCAAAGCCTCTCCTGGCACCGCCTGATAAGGCATGTGAACATGTAGCCCGCTATTCTCTTATCTGGCTGACATGCTCAGAACACCCCCATGCCAGCATTGAGCCTGACATATGCAGCCCACTATTATTAGTGTGATAGGAATAGACCCTTTTATTCAGAGACGTGACAAACATAGCAAGTGCCACAAAACCAAGCGTGTGCACGTCATGGCTCCAAATGAGTTTTCTTGTTCCTCGGGCAGGTTTTGGAGTTTTGAAGGCAATGGTGAGTAGCAGGTGAGGAGTGATTGACAACTTAACACCCGCATGGACAGAGCAGGTGCTGATCTCCTGGCCTGTCTCATTTGACAACTTAAAGTGATGATGGAAGGTGTTGGAGCCTGACTATAAGTGATTGGTCATGATCCTGCAGGACAAATTCACTTATATTAAAAATTATCACGTATAAAAGGTGTAACAAGGAAAGATGTTGGAGGGGAAAAAAAATGCTAAGCATATGACCACAGGGAAAGATATGTAATGTGTTGCTTGTGAATTTCAAATTTGAGTTTGTAAATATGAATGTATTCTATATGCTGAAACTGACTGGTGCTAGCATTTAATAACCACAACCAAGTCCATCACAGGTGTAAACGAAAGACATTTGTTTAGTATCCACCTTTGCAGTTGATGCTCATAAAGAGAAAAAAAATGTGGAATGTGATATCAAATGCTTTCAAGTGTGCCAGAAAATGTGGCTTTATATCCTTACTGACAAGTGGCTGCTTTGACTGTGGTAGTTACAGACATATCTTTACCTACGGGCGGACATTGCACTAACTGCCCGTGACTTTTGTTAAACATTTACCTTGAGGAATAACTAGATGTGATGTATAAAATGGTCTTTCTTCAGCTGAGAGCTGCTCATTCAAAGTGAAAGTGATCTTAAACTACCTACACTTGTCCTTGGCTAGGCTCTTGACAAATAAATGGTGACTGAGTTATTATAATAGAAAGGCAAGCTGTTCTATTCAGTGGCCTTTTTGCCATGCGTCGAGCCGGGTTCTATTTATTAGCACCACATGAGCTGAGGTGTGATTGACCCTGGCATGAGCTCATTGCTGATTGTAAGTGTAGCCACTAAATCTCTGCAGCGTTCATTTGACTTGGCTTTACCAGGTTTAGTTTGAATTGTTTAAAAGATAATAAGATTTAAATGTCATACAAGTTGAGCTACCTTTGGAGCAATATTTAAAATTGCAAAAGCTTTCCCATTGAGCAGATCGAGTGGGATTTATCCTCGACGCAAGAGGTTTCTAGAAAGTAGAAGGGATAAGAGGATTTAAAAGGGATTTATTTAACAAAAGATGGAATAAAAATAACAGCAATGTATTACAATTATTTTTATATTAAATTTGTGTGATACAAAGGAGAATATGACTCAAAGCTCTTTTTTGAAATAATGTAGAACCTTTCTGAGTCTGTACTGGTGGAGCGTTAGCTTTGTATACATTCATTACATTTCATACATTTTCATTCATTCATTCATTTTCCTCTCTCAAATTTCCAAACCAGAAAGAGGTCCTAACTCAGTAACAGTCGCATTAGTGTAATAGGCTGTTCAATCCAGTTGCCTAAAGGCTGCCTTGTGTCTCCTCCATAACAAATCATGGAAAACTATTGCTTTGTCAGGCTAATGGTATAATTAATATAATAGGTGGTTGAATATTATGATCCGGAACAATGACAGCAAAGTGAAAATAAGCATATATTTTTGCACATGGTGGTGTTGCTCAGTGAAATCCATTTGATTTATGTAGACAGGGTTTGTTTGGTAATATAGACCACTACAAAAACTGCATGACCTCTGTGCAGTTAGATTGTGGTGTCAAAACCTAAATTTTCTATGGCTGTGATCTTGTCTTGCTGCTATAACAGGCACCTGAGAATGGCCCCAGTATGTGTTTACCCCAAAAAGTTGGGATTAATGTATCTCTTCAAATCGTTCCCCATAACAGCACCCTTAAAAGAGCCCATCTGGCCTCCAGAGACGGCCAGTATAATTAACCTTATGGGCAGCGATGCTTGCATGGTGCTTTTACATTTGCTTATAATTAAAGCTGACCTTCTGCACCTGCCGCAGTGAGACTTTGAGCCAAGGGTCAGAGGGACATGTGGAGCGTTGAGGTCTGTTGTCGTTGCAATCATCTGAACATGTTTTCCATTACCATAGCGGGCTAATGTGATGCCATCCTTTAATGTTTTAGAGCAACAATGATTCAAGTCCTTTCCTCCCATTTTGCCCTTTGCATTGACCAGCACCATACAAACATGCACAAACAAGCAACTTTAAGGTTATTTAAAGGACAGTGATCAATAATGCTCCTGTAACTCCTACTTAATCTCCATAATGAGCTTTATTGCAGCAATTAATCATGTCTTAGCAGCCAGTGCCCAGCCTCCCAGAAGAATGCTGGCAGAATAAAGGCCAGGCCCGGCTGCTGCTGCTGCTGCCCACAGCTCACTTCACAACACTCCCATGGAGCACACGTCCTGTTTCAAGAATTACACTGACCCCTCCAGTCCGTATGAGAGCTGTTTGATGTTCCATTATTCACTATTAGACTGGCCAACCATCCTGATACTTTTTCTATTCTATACATCAAAAAATATATACAGTATAGTCTGGATTTGAGATGGATTTCCAGGAAGAAATACAGGTGCTACCCTCTACATCTGCTGACTCTTGATGTAATTAGATAGAACCATAGCCAATCAGAGATGAGGGGCGGTACCAAACCATGAAGAATAATCTGACCCTTGATGCTATTATAGAAAAACAATCAATCAGGGAAACAAAGCATTGCAAAAAGCCCACATCATTTCTACAGTGTGGAATTGTTGTGAGAAGAAGGGAATCCAGACCCATTTTATAGAGAGAATCTTCACAGTGAATGGGTAAAGCTAGCCAGGCTTTAATTATTTATAGTAAATACTTTGTACAACCTGATCCCATGACCTTCAGTAAACCCTCTAAACCTGTCAGCAGAGTTAGACCAATTCATTTTTCAAAATGAAATGGTAATCATTTTGGTAGAAATTGCGTACCAAGTGTAACCATTTGCCTTAAATGTGCCGGCTTTATGTGACCATTTCTCTGATTTGTTTAATCTTTTCAAGTTGGTTCAGAAGCATTTCATTGGGTGTATGCACCTTGTTCTCTGATTGTTTGTATGTTTATCCAGTTGTGTTCAGAGTCAGTTTAATCTGCCTCCATTAGTACTGGCTGCTGGAAATTTACACAGACCAGAATCCTTGCATAGAATACAAAAAGAATGGATGTCCAGGCTGTAATAAAGTAACTGTGATGCTATCCTGGCTTTTATAACTGTCATATTAAAATAATTAAACAGACGTAATAATATTTGTTGCTGTTTTGTATAATAATGTAAAAGATAAACATAGATCATCCGCAGCACTCAATGGAATTAATTTGCAGTTCCCCAAAGTGACTCACTTTTTTGAATGTTTTTGTTAAGATGAAAGGTATCTATATTTGATTTTCAAAAACCTTTGTACTGTGTATTCATTATTCATTTAGAAGAAAACTTTTAATAGGATTCTTTAATCACTTACACAATGCTTCTTTTATCTTTTGCTGGTACTGCTGCCCAAATAACTTTCACTCATGTCTCTTAGACTGAAAGGTAATGTGTTTTCATCACTTTCAAAGTGTCCCAGTGTTCCACCATAAGATTAACCCGTGTCACTAAAGATTATCATTTGACAGGCGCTTGATCAAACTTTATTTGGTGAGGTATGGGATGACCGATCAGAGTTGGACATCACATTGCATTGCCTTCTCTGACGAATGATTCAGCTACATTTAGAAACCTATCGATTGTGTCCCGGGCCTAATAGAAGGTTATGATGGCACTGAGGTGAATCCATTACCATTGAGGAAGCTGCGTGAGGTATACACAGAGGGCTAATGTATGTCCTTTCCCATTTGTCATCAACTGTGTATACACAAGAGAAGGTCCGCCGCTGTCCTCTACACCTGCAGACATGATTAATCTTACCACATCTCCAAAAAAAGGCCAAAATATACGTTTGCGCTTTGTATCCTCTGGGCTGAGGAATCTGTGTGTCACGAGCAAACAGAAAAAGAAAACAAAGCAGCTGTCTCCGCTCAGTTAAGATGCTCTGTTGCTGGCTGCGAGGGGAGAACATGACCTCACAGTCAATAATTCTTCAGGGACAGCCGGGTGTTTGTGAGCAAACAAGCGACTCAGGTGACAGAGAGTTATGTTCCTGTGTGTACAGTAGCCCTGAGCAGCTGACCATACACTGGCAATGCAACATGTTCAATCCAAAAGTATGAAAAGTATGGTGTGTGATACAGTGTATGGCCAGTGGAGCATTGTCAGTGAACCATCATGTCACTTTTCCAAGGCACGGAGCCTAGAGAAATTAAACACAGGCTTACATTTTACATTTAGGCCTATAGATAAGCTCAAGCTTTATAATGAGCAAAGGTGATTAGAACAGTTGCCCCACAGCTTGATCGTTTTTAGTTTGAATTGATTGAAACCACCACACTCCACCCACCTTAGGTGCTAGAGGCATATTGAAATTGGTAACCTTTAAATGTTTTTGCAAAAGAACTTGGGAGACTTTGCATTTGTCTGCAAAAAGAAAGGTTAGGAAATTAAAGTCAGGAAAGCCAGTTCATACCTAGTTATTTTCAAAAATTGCACGATTTAGGCTATTGACAAATCATATAGCCATAGCAGGCTAGCACTGAATAGGTCAATCATGATAGGTTTGGAAGAAGAGGCACAGGCATGTACTAGTGGGCTCCCAGTCAAGCTATAGAGAGGGTCATCCAATAACCAAACAACCAATGAACCCTAGCCTCTTAACCAGGTAGCTATAGATAATACTGTACAATATCACGGTGATAGCAGGATTTCATATAAATGTCAGAATATTCTTACACCGTCAGATATTTGTTGCATTTGTACAACTGTGAGATTACTTGTCTCTAATCCTGTAACACAGTTTAACCTACGACCACCGATTAAGCACACCGTAAGATTTTCCATGACTGATTAGTTAGTTCACACAGTGTGACAGTGGATTAAGATTTTAGAACCTCTTATCTGCCTTTTGATTTTGTTTTAAATTCTGTCAATGTCTAGATAATATTTTTGATAATATGAGCACGGGGGGTCAGGAGTGCCAGATCTGGACAGAGTCACTGAGGTGAAGAAGCTTTTAAACAAAGTCCTCTTGATGTGCTGGCTTCTGTCCTTTCTCTGGCATTGCCACGGGCTGTAACACTGGTGTTTCCACAAAGCTCTTGTGACATTTGATTATGAAGCCTTTTGGGAGTTCCTACATGCTTTTTTCTGAGTTGTTTGAAGTGTTTGCCGCTCGGTGGAACTATATCAACAGCAGCAGTGAAGCCTGGGAGGCCTTTTCCTTTAACATGCCATAAAGGTGTGCCGTTCCTTCTCCATGTTTTCTGACTAAACTGTAACTTCCTGCTTAAAAGACACCAACTAAAAAAGCCAGATGATGTGAGTAACAAGTAGGTAAAAGTGCAATACTGAATGCACATGAGCTAATCTAGGGCTACACTGCTCTACATTTTTGATGCAAATGTATAGTAATAAGCACATACAGTAGAACCACTATAGGCTCACATTGTTTCTATCATAACTGCTGTTTTTTTGTTCAGTGCATGTTCTTCATCTTCATTTTAGTATTCTTTGTGCAATAAAAAGCAATGTATAGCGGTTATTTACCACCAATATATTTTAACAAACTGTCGGGTAGCATATTTTGCCGACTAAACCTTTCGCATGTCTGTGTACTCATAATTGATTCTCTGTTATATCGCCTGCAAAATGCCACCAAGATAACTGCAGCGTGGATGGTAAAAAACCCTCAGTGAGGTTTGATAGACTGTTACATCTTATCAGAGCTTTGAAACACTAAGAGGAAGAGGAGCGCGAGGGGGCTGGCAATGTGCACCCCACTCCTGTTCCTCAAAAGGTGTTTCTGTGCTAAACATTTTCAAAGTGTTCCGCCTTGAAAATATCATTTTGTATTTTCCCGGTTTGTGGAATGGCAGGGATTAAGTGAGATAGAGGTAACAAGTGACTTCAAACTGACAAAGTTGAGATTTAATAAAAGTACAAGTTTGAAACTTTCTGTGAGAGCCACATGAGGTGGGGGTGTGAAAGTCTGCAGTGTGTTAAACAGACACTATTAGCTCTAAAGCTACTTTTGACTGCCATTCACTATATCTTCGTTTTCCACAAGAGAAATTTACACTTCATTCTATTGTTTGAAATTTTTAGATATTTTTAGACAGCATATTAGATTGCTTTGTATTAGTTCATTTGATTAATTGTTTGGCTTAAAAGAAGAAAGGATTTAGCTCAGATTAGGTCTGTTTATCCAAAAGGCTAAACTGCGGAGCTATGGAGTAAACAACACAGGAGCCAAGCAGTGAGCACAGTAGCACATGGCAAATGCTTTACAATACATATGTTTTACAAATAAAAATCCATATTGTGGTTTAGTCAATGATGGAGAGCAACAAAAAAATAGGAGTGACTGTTACTTTACGCTATTTGCGTGATTTAAGTGGCTCAGCACAAAATAGTTTGGGCAGTAAGTCAATGTAATATGCTTTTGTCAGTGACATGGAAATACAGGTTGTCTGTTACAAGGAAAGCAGCAGTTTATATGTATTCAGTTGGTCATGAAAACATTGGCGGTTCAATTGCTGTAAGTTTAAGATAATGCTATAATCCTATGAAAAAGTAAATAAAAGAGTAAAATAAATCATGCAAAACCAGTTTAAATGTTTGGAAAAATTTGTCAATTAGACCACTAGTGGAAGGAGTGGTGGTCACATAACTGTAGCATGGTATTGTGTCATGTGTGGCAGATCAGCCCCCACTTATGCATTTCAAACAGCATATCACTTCTCAACAGACTGTCCACACTGATAAGAACATTTATTTCTTTTTTTTTTTACAGATGACAGAGCTCACCAATGTTCAAGCACTACGAATAAAGTTCCATGATTATGAATCTGTTTAAGCAACGGTCTGCAAGGTGTGGAAGAGACATACCAATGCATGAATAAACATTATAAACTATCATCAAAACTAACATAAAGGTCAGTGTGCTAACATCTTGTTTGTTTAAGCATTTTGTAGGCATTTTCAAATACAATACCATTAATAATCCCTTTGTGCTGCATACGCAAACATAATAGAGGAAGTTCAGCACCATGGACAGCTCCTCATCCTGCTGCAACTCAAAGGGCTTTTCCAAAACACCTTCCGAGACAAAGGCACATTGTATTTGTGTTGATGCACCTGAGCTTATTCCACATTTTACAAACTAATGTTGCATTTCTGACCTTTTCCAAGACCAACAAAACTATATCTGACAAATAAACAAATACACTGTACACTGATGAACAGAAGCAGGTGTTGCACATTGCAAGAAAGTTAGCATCAGTGTGGAGAGTTTCATACATCGCACTCTAATACTAATATTGCAAACCCTTTGTGTGAACTCAGACCCAAAGTCAAAGCCGTCTTTAAACCTCTAATCCAAAAGCCACTGTCTGATGTCTTTGCTAAGTTGAGTGTCTATTTATCAAGAAAGCATAATGTTTTGTGCGCCACTGTTAGTAATTATAATTTTTTTCTTAAGACAAAGACAAAAACATTTTTAATCTCCACACCATGGGTACAGGCTTTTGATGTTTCTTCGGAGAAGTTGGGACATTAAAGGCGTGTGTTGACAGCGTGAGGCTGCCGCACGCTGCTGTGATGAGACCCACAAATACCCTGCAACAAAGAACACCATCTTCCCTAAGCATCAGCACCAGCTCCTCCAGCCAACACTAACCCCCCGCCCCACTGCATTCCCCCCGTGTGCCGGCGTTTGAACATCATAAGTCAGTTCCTAAAGTCACTCGAATTCACAAATGTCACATTGCATATGATTTGGGAAAATGAGTGTGACAGTGTACTTCTGGGGATTTCTAATGAAGCATGCTTTTCTTGTCAACATGTTTAAAGACATCAAATAGTCACTTTTGATGTGAAATTGTCTGATGATTAAATATCAAATTGGCTTGGCTGTTCTTTAACAAAAATCGAATGTGTAAAAATTTAATGATTCTTTTTAAACCATTAAGTTTTCAATTTGTTTGGGTTTAAAAGTCAAATCTGTTTTTACAAAGTGAGACGCTTGGAGCAGTTTGCAATGTGTACTGCAGATAAGACAGGCGCTTAAAATTTCTGAAAGCTGTATATTAAATAGTAATACAGCACTTTAAGGAGAAACTAGGACTGATTTAATGTCAATGTCATACAGTGGAAAGGTACTGAAGCTTATTTCTGCCAGTGTAATAAAAAATAAATAAAAATGTTTGAGTTTGAGAGAAATTCTTGGTGTTGGTAAACATTTTGAGAATCTCAGTCAACATCTGAGATAAAGGTCAAAAGGTAAAGCTTTGGCAACAAAACCTTTACTTATCTAAAAAGAATGACTGAAAAACACAAAGTTGCATTGACTTACAAACACTCACAATGTACAGACATTTTGAGAAACAATTTACACATTTCAGATACAAATTTTCCTAAAGGTGCTATAAAACAAACTTCCGGTAACCCTCCCAGAGTCCCGAGATGCTGTCAGAGATGGCCCAAAGCTGACACGCTGTTCCACTGGGACAGTACAATGTGGGTCGGATTGATTCTGGGGTCCTTTACCAAAGGGTGTACCGTACCACTTTGGGAACCCACGTCTTGGGGTCCCAAGCGGTTCTGAGTTTGTGGTTCTCTTTCGGAAAAGTGGAGCTGAACACCACAGTCAACTGATTGGACGATAGATCCTCACTGGTAAAAATGTGAAGCAAAAACATTCAATGGAAATGTTTACTCCTTATTTTTTTAATAAACATTTATTTTCAAACTAAAAACATGCTTTTATTGTCTACATTGCATTAAACATAACCAGAACATGTAGCAAAAATGTCCCCAGAAAATACAGTCAGGTCCATAAATATTGGGACATTGACACAATTCTAATATTTTTGGCTCTATACACCTCCACAATGAATTTGAAATGAAACGAACAAGATGTGCTTTAACTGCAGACTTTTAGCTTTAATTTGAGGGTATTTACATCTAAAGCAGGTGAACAGTGTAGGAATTAAAACAGTTTGTATTTGTGCCTCCCACTTTTTAAGGGACCAAAAGTAATGGGACAATTGGCTGCTCAGCTGTTCCATGGCCAGGTGTGTGTTATTCCCTCATTATCCCATTTACAAGGAGCAGATAAAAGGTTCAGAGTTTATTTCAAGTGTGCTATTTGCATTTGAAAACTGTTGCAGTCAACTCTCAATATGAGATCCAAAGAGCTGTCACTATCAGTGAAGCAAGCCATCATTAGGCTGAAAAAACAAAACAAACCCATCAGAGAGATAGCAAAAACTTTAAGAGTGGCCAAATCAACTGTTTGGAACATCCTTAAAAAGAAAGAACGCATCGGTGAGCTCAGCAACACCAAAAGACCCGGAAGATCACAGAAAACAACAGCTGTTCAGGCAGGAGTTTGTATCTGAAGCAGCATTTATTTATGGGGAACACTCTCCAAAATGGCCCCTGCCCCCACAAGTCCAACAGAAAACTAAGAGGCTCTGTATTCCTTTTTATTCTTTTTTTTACATAGTTTACTGCATCAGTGGAAGAACACCATCCTTTGGAGCATGTAGCTGGTAAAAGCCAGGTTTTCTCTCCTTAATAAACAAGATTTCCACATTTTTTTAAATTTACTTACTTGCCTTTGCATCAGAGTCAGATTAAAGCTACCTATTGTGACATGACAACATATAAAAATGGGATTGTCAAATTTGAAATACAAGCAGTGTGTGCAAATAGTGGATGTTGATTCCATTGTAATCTTATATTTAAAATTAGGGTTTTGTTTTATTTTTTCCATTTGTTTCATCTCATTGGAAGCAAAAGATACACATAGTAAGGCCACCAGAAATAGTGCAGGATTTATTTATAAACTGGAAGTACAACTTTCTCTCACTTGCATCTCCCCTGAGCTGCACTAAACTCTCCACAAACCATCACTCTGCTGGAAACCAGTACCTGTCTTGCTGCGGGCCAAAACAAATGTAGAAATGATAGTGTGTGTTGCATAACATAAAGCCAGAGTTTTCAGAGTAGCCTTGCCAGATCCCTGACAGAGTCCCTTAGGAAAACAAACCTGCAACCTTTTGCCCGACAGCCAGCACCGCTGACCGCTGACCTCTGGCCCTGCGCTGCAGTCTTTGGCCCTATAGATTGTTTTTCTTGTGTGACTCATGCTCGCCATGAGTCACGGTCAGACCTGTCAGAGAGGTTTAGTGCGAGTAGAGCACACACTGTCAGACGCTCTGTCCTCAGGCCAATCAGGCTTCTGTGTGTGTCTGAGAGAGTCCACAGACGAAAGGCAAATGTTGCACAAAACACACACTAAATAACCATTTTCATTACATAAAATATTTACACTATATACAATGTTTTAATCAAAATGAGTCAATGTAATTGTTTGCTGTACGTAAAGATGAAAAGTGATAATAGTAATTTGTTTCCATTGATTTGTTGTTGTACTGAAAACCAAATAAAAGTAATATTTTTAAGTGTTTTTCTGAAATGTCAAACAAAAACATTTCCCACATTTTTTATGATTGGTGATTTTTTGTTTTAAAATAGTTTGTACACACTGTCCCTATAGTCCCAGTACAATATTTGTATAAATTATTTGACTTGAAAAATATGAGATAGAAATTTAACAGCAATACTTGATGGAAAGCAATAAATGTACATATGTTTTATATTATGCCAGTATTGGTGTCATGACTGGATGGCATTAAAAAAAAATACCCCAAGATGATTTTTTTTTTATATATTCAAATATATATTAAATTTACCTCAGGTTAATCCTTACTCCAACTGTCACCTTGAGTTTCAGATACCACAAAAAGTTTATTCACTTCTTGGAAGATAATGCTAACTAAAAGCATTTCAAAAGTTAGCTTGAGATTCACTTTATAAACTATGTAAATGGGACTAGTGAAAATAGCAGGGGCTGATGTCAAATAAAAAAGAGTCAAAAGTCTTACTGTGCAGGTTTGTAATTGGACAAACAAAGTGCCAAGCCCCCTGGTTTATTAAAGCCTGTAAAATAATGGCCAGGACATGACCTCAGTGTTTCCGTGACAGCCTTGCCTGTTCTCATGAGGCCGGTGTGAGAGTGAGGGATTTGGGGTGAGAGAAGGTAAGCACCGTCCTGTGTCCTGCACAGGGGTCAAAACATGCTGTTACCAAGCCCTGCAGTGCAATACGTCGTAGAAAACACAGCCAGTCCTGCTCAAAAATAATCACCACTGTACATGCACACACACAATCAGTGCAGGCTCAGAGGAATTTAATTGTCAATAGGACATTTTTGTATGTAAGAGAGCACTTCCCCGGGTAGTGCCTATTACTCCCTGCATGAATTGACAGGGCTAATGAGGAAATTAAGGCTTTATTAATTTGCCCGGAGGACAAGATGTGGGAGACACAGGGGAGGAAAGGGGAGGACTCCATCTTTGATTTAAAGGTTAATTTGGAGAGGAGGCTGGAGAGCGCGCAGAGATTGGTCCCACAATATTTTGATGCTGCTGGATGTGGGCCAGCTGTCCCACCATGGGTGCAGCACAACAAAAAAAAAAAGAAAAAGAGAGTGAAAGACAGACAAGGGGGAGATAAAGTGGTGGCCAATTTTGGGTCAAGCCTTGGACTCACACAGAGGCAATTAGAGGAGCTGGCTTCATCAGTAACGCCAGCGGCCGTGTCCCATCGCAGAGTGACGGTGAGAGCTGCTAGTGCCGCGCTCGCTGGGGTAAAGGGCAGTAGCGGCTCAACACTTGACTTTGACATGGTCAGCCGGAGGAGCAGCAGGCCGACTGGCGTGGTGCTTGTGACCTTGTGCTGTCATGCTGGTGACCTTGCGGCGCTCAGCACTGCTCTTCTCACTGATAATGATAAGGATTGCAGGCTAAACTCTCCATATCCATCCCGACCTGTGCTCTGCTGGATCACACTCAGAGAACAGAGCCATCGTGCTAGAGGTCAATGTGAGCGCTGTAACATTTTGTGTATCTGCTGGAGAATAACAACAGCATGTTTCTCTTTCTTTTGAATTTGCTATTTTCTTATTGTTGTCCAGATTCCACTAGGGATGCACCAGATTTACAGTCCAGATAATAAAACAATACTTGGACAAGATTATATCAGATACTGATCCATTAATGCTTACAGTGATTGCATGCATTATAGACAAAGACATTGTACAAATACATATTATATAAAGTAACACATATAATACATGCCATACATGCATCATATTTGTCATAATGAATTTATAGTTTTTACTGTAGCCCCTACTTTATGGCCTAAGAAGATGTCTTTCTCTATTCTGAACACATACATATTTGATGTACCAGGGTTTTAGATGAGGTTGCAAACATCAAGTTCTGTCTTTACTGCAGTTGCCCTATTACGTATCTCTCCTGGAAAGCCTTACCTTGTTCAACACGTATCATTCAGTATATTTAGATTTGAGTCATCTTTCATCTAAGTCAGATTTTAAAGGTCAATACTGTTACTTCCTGTTTATGACATCCAAAGTGTCTACAGTCTATCTTTCTTTCCTCTCAGCTCTAAGGACATTCCCCAACAACTCACATTGAACAAAAATGTGACATTTGTAGCTTTTAATTTTCTTCCTTGGGTTTCCTTAAGCAGAACAGCAGCCAGCATACTTGAGTAGAAAGTGAGTCCAATTGGAAACTTACTCTTAAACATATGTACAGTACTGTAATCCGATCAACTGTGACTATCCAATATTAGATCAGTTTATTCTGTATTGGACACAATATAATATTTATGGTCCACATTTTTAATTAAAGGCCCACTATTTTGGATTTCCAATAACTATAAAATGAGGACACAATGTCTTCTGTTAACCTGATTTCCCAATGAACTTATTGATAATACAGAATGGTGGAACTGGGAAATATTTAGCTTACATTTACACTTACTTATTATATACACATGGTTACATTAGTAGATTTGATATAGTCTCAATTCCCTTCTTTGCCGTGTGCAAGTTTATGAAAGCTTAATTATAGATGCAGATTCTAAAAAATGTATGAACACTGATTAAAATGATACTTTATAAGCCCTGTCTGTGGTGGTCCTGTCTGAAGTCATTATTGATTCAGAGTGATTCAGAGTGATTCCTCTTGACGTTATCGACGTATTTCATCTGTCACCTTCTCTTACACTGCTCATGCTTTTGGATTGGAATCAATAGTACGTTGCTATTTCCTTAAGTTTCCCCTCGGAAACCTCCAACACTGTGAAAAAAACTGATTATGCTCATAATTTATGTTCTTACACCTTGTTAAATAGTACTGAGTCATATTTATGCACCTTGTTAAATAATTCATGCGCCAAACTCTTAAATGGAGCAGTGTGGGTTCTTTTAATTGGGTCTTGTGTAAAGTCCTGTGTAAAAAAGAGTGAGTGGAATGAGCCGGCGGTGATGTTGCATGATTTATGGGACATCTTTATCAGGATGGGACTACAGCAGTATTGTGTTTGTATCTATACTGTTGAAAGAAAAGGAAATACCCACATGGCTTGGGTCAGTTGAGCACAAACAGTGGAGATTTGGTAGATAATGCCCTTTTAAACATAGTATTTCTGTCACCCTCCAAATACATGTATGTGTGCATTTGTAGGTAAATTTGTGGAAGTGCCCCATAGTAGATGTCTCTAAAGCCCTTTGTCATTTCCCAAACTAGTCCATTGATGTAATGTATTTAATTTCCTGTGTATTATTGTGAAGTGTCTTGCTTTTGTTGGTTTGTTAGATTGACTTCCTGTCCTTGTGTTTTTCCCTCCGTTGTGATTACCTGCTCCGCCCTAATGTGTTCCACCTGTGTATCATTGTGTTCCCTATAAGTTCTGTGTGTTTTCCCCTGTCCGGTGCTGGATTGTAACCTCAAGTCCCTGAATTGTAGCCTCTGAATTGTAACGTCAGGTCTGAACCGGTATGTTTGAAGTCTGGAGTGGTGCTTATGTTTTGAGGACTACCTTGATTTTGTAGCATCAAGTTTATAGTGACATTGCTGGTGTTTTTGAATCCAGAGTTTTTGTGTTTTGACTTTAACCTTGTTTTTGACTAAACGTTTTGGATTTTGCACTTTTGTGTTAATAAACCCTTTTGAACCGTCCGCCTTCGTGGGGTCTGCATTGAGAGTCCTTCTTCCGGTCCTTGTAAAGGGTACTCGTGACACCCTTCAATTCATTGGGGATTTTCCATGTTGTGCCCCAGCCGTTTGTAACCTGTAACACGATAAGCGGTACAAAATAATAAGTAGTGTAGCATTAAAGAAGTGGATCTGACAAAATGCAAAGCAGCAAAAAAAAAATTATCTACTAAATGGAAAACAATTCATAAACTTGGCGAGTCAGCTTAATCCTTTTTCTATTCTATATAAAGAATTAGTCTTGCCTCTCATGATTGATGTTAACTTCCAGGGGGTGGCCTCTGAATGTTATTGAATGGGAAAACTAATCAGGGAAAAGATGGCCTTCCCAACAAACACAGGATAAACTGCCTCTGAACAGATGTGATTTGAAAAGCCAATCAGAAAAATGAAGCATGGCATTAAGCCTGCCTCATTTTCAATAGAGTGTTACAATTTATCTGACAAGATTTCTACTGACGGAAAATATAATAAATGGCTCTTGAATCCCTTTTAATCCAACCATTCGCAATTATCCAGAGATGAGCTGTACTTGACTTTACAGTAGACATATAGATGTTTGTTAGCTTAATATCTTACGTTTACTTAATTGTATGTTCTTGCTTAAAGTCTGCTTTGGTTAGCTAAATCCAATGATAAAAAAGAAACGTGCCCAGTCACTTACTTCTCCTCACATGGGCCTGCCCCACAGTGAGTAGGCTGTACCGCAGGGGAAAGTATTCATATTTAATCACGTTTCATTATTATTATATAAGACACTGTATATCACCGGCTGTGGGGCAGTAAAGATATGCCTGGGCTCTACAGCACAGTACAGCTATTAATGAACATGTAAATCAGACAATACAACCATAGGCGTAACAAACGGCCATTGGAATACTGTGGTGTACCAATACAAAGCACACGTAAAAATCCAACCAAAATTTTTAAGATTATAATTATTTAAATGACAGACTAACTAAACATTCCTATGGGCTAGTGCAATAGTTTAATCATGAGTATTGAATTTGAGTTGAATTCTGAGTGTTTCTAGGGAACAGTGTGGGAGAGACGTGATGCTGTCAGCATATTAACACAGCTGGCTGAGGAGTTTTTTTGTAGAAATTTACTGACGGCCTCTGTCTAACACATGCGTCTCAACGGAGCCATGGTGTCCCTGTACCCTCCCCTCAGGATAAACACTACCAACACAAAGCCAATTTCAACTTAAACTGACACAATCACAGGCCAGGGAATTCTACTTGCTGCACCTCGAGTGCTGCTGACTCAGAGTAAAACAGCGTTCTGTTCTGCTTATGGTAAGAAAAGAAAAAGGTATTTCAGATATTTGTTCTTATAGAACAGAAATCATCAATGTTACCTTTCTGCTGTTTGTATTTTACCAATTTACTCTTTAGTTGTATGTTGAGTGTCTGAGCCCAGTAGTTCTCACCTGGGGGTTTGGGTGGCGGACCTGTTTTGAGTGGGTCGCAGGCCTTTGCCAGGACAAAAAAAATTATAAAAATCCAGTTGTTGTTTTTTAAGAGGATTTTTATGCAGCGGCGTGCCATTCACACTCCTCAACACTAGGTGGCAATAATATCCTGTAATGCTAATTGACAGCCGCCATTTCAGAGCCTAGAAGAAGACCTGCAAAGTTTGTTTTCATATGGAGCAATATACGCAAGTACATGAGAGACTACATGAGATATGGATTTTACTTTAAAGACAGAGGAGGACAAAAAGCTCTGTGTTTGCTACTAATGAAGTAATTGTTTTTTTTTTCTTTCTCCAGTGCAGTGTTGGTTACACTGGATTTATTGAGTCTTTTTTAAAGTACTAGTAGTTGCACTTTTGTTATGTATTTTGTATGTTCTGATTGTTATGTCAGCTTTATGATCACTGTTTGAATAAGTGACTGATAAAGTTTAATTCATAGTACAGTGTTTGTTATATTCAGTGAGTGGGTAAAACTACTTCTCAGTAGTTTATGAGAAGTAGTTTTAGTTTCATGTTTGTGCACAAAAGCACTCAATCTTTTACAAAGGCTGAAATTTCTGAAGTGTTCTGTTGTAACAGTCTCATGATCTATGGCTTATTAAGTGCTACTTATTGAATATTATAAATGCAAAGCGTTTCCACTGATGCAGGGAGATCACAGCTACAGTTACAATAACATTGAAATCTTGTGTCCCTAAGATGCTCTTTTTGAGGTCAAATGGAATATTTCCCAAACACAATGTGTTCATAAAAATCTTTGTGTATGTACAGTATATATCCAAAAAAATGGTAGATCTTGTGGAGTCTTCCACTTGATAGTTTGTTGCTATGACAACAATGCATACGGTATGTAAAATAAGAAAAGTGTTATTAGATAATGCCCATTTTTCCGGTTACATTTGGAAAGACCGGTACAAATATCTTCTTCTTTTGTTTTTTACATCGTCCACTGTGAGGTTTCAAACACAAAGAATTTGACCTTTGACAGCTTTAGACAGCTTTTCTTTGTTTCCTTTTGGCTAAATACAGCTATCTTAAGATTTTCTTTTCGGATTGCACTGAGCTAGAGGCAGATGCAGTTTACACAAAGAAAACAATTCATAGACTCATTGAACTAATTTCTGAAAAGAAAAGACTGAAAGGTATAATAACTGGAGAGAGTCACACAACAGAACCAGTTATCAGTCAAGTATTATCGCCATATTCAGCATTGCACTGTAGAATTCACTCATACGATCAGTTTGGTCTAAATGAAATTACACTATTTGTTCCAATTTGACCCATTAAAATGGAAATGTGGAGATCTTGCGTTTAGCCAGTAGGCAGCTTCACAGTTTGGCAGCCGGTGCGTTGCCTTATGACAAGACTTTGTCCTGCTGGTATTGTTTCTGCAGTGGAAACAAAGAGCAGGTCTGTGTGCCAAGATGTGCACAGAGAGCTACAGCCATTAGGACTCCTTCTTTGCAGCCAACCATTCTCCCAGGAGTGTGATTGACGCAGGCTTTGCTGAGACAATCTCACCCAAAAATCCACCTCTCACTCCTTCATCCTCAAAGGGGCCTGAGCGGTTCCAAAAAAGCCTGAGTGCTATTTTACGCAGGAAAGGTATTTGGATTCAGGGGTTGTTAGCTTGCAATTTGCAGGTTCCTTATGAGCTCTTACCTCAGAATGTCTTTGAAAGATTTTATAACACTAAGATCTAATTTACCCAAGATTCTGTCTACAGTGAAACTTAATGGATACTGTTCAGGCAGAAGTTGGACATTGACCATGACAAGCAAATGTAACAGAAGGTTCAGTTTCTGTTTGGTCCAAAATTAAATTGTACAAAGTTTCAATTAAAACTTTGGATTCCAAATGGTAGAATTGCATCCATGGTACACAAACTTGGATAAACACTCCAGTGCATGTCTTCCAAAATGCCTCAAAATTATGAAACTCTTCCATCAAAGTCTGTCAGAGAAAAATAACTTCCAAGGTGTGCTGGCAAATCCATCAGAAAACAAATTGTTGAAAATAATGTCAAGTAGCATCTAATCTCTGATTAAAGATTGGAGTGAAGTTTTCGGATATTTTTTTTTTTCTTGTGCCAAGTTGGACGAGGGTACAACCACTTCACCTGAGCCGCCGCTGCTCTAATCTCCACAGTAAACACTTATCATGCCTTCACCATTGATTAGGATGTGGCTCTCATCAATCATCACAGTCTCGTCTCCTCACATTAATAATCATGGCATCTGCACTCAGTCAAGAGCTTTGATTAGACTCAGCACAGAGAGGGTAAGTGATCGCAAGTGACAGTGCTAAAAAAATACACTGTGTCGTCTGCTTCATTGGGTGATTGCTGTAGATGGTGTTAAAGTTTCAGACAGGTGAAAAAATGCAATAAAGAATAAAATAAAAAAGAACATTTAATTCATTATTTTTTATCAGTTAACAGGTTTATTCAAACTGTTTGTAAGGCAAAGGGTGGTCACACAATTTAATCTGTAATTTTCTCATGTTTGCCCACTTTGCATTTTGTAAATTGAAAAATATAAACAAATGTGATTTTTGATAGCATTCTTACTTTACATCAGTTCTTCAAACCTGTCTAAAACATATTGCACAGTGTACATAGAGATTGTCTGGTGATATTAATTTTAGTTTGTATACAGTACTGCATGCAGTCATGCATTTTTACAGCAGTACTATAATACTTATAATAATACTTCACTGATAATATAGATCATGAAGATGCCTTGATGTTTTTTTATGTATCTTGTTTATCTATGCTTATCTGTGAACGCAAGCATAATACATTTATTTATGGATATAGCCTATAGCATTTCCATATTAATGCTATTTCTCTGCGAGTACATTATACTTACATTAATACATAAAAACATGTAAATTTAGATGTAAGAGAGAAATTCATTGATGTTTATTTGTTGTAATACATTTTGGACAAACAGACTTCTGCTAACATAAGCATCTTTAACTGAGCTTTAGTATCTCCAATATTAATGTTTTATAGTTTCAAATGTACTTATCAATGTGATACTGCTCTACAGAGCTAAAGCATATGTTGTATATTTTTACCTCCTATCACATTAGATTTGTGATTCAGTGGTGGACAGATATTTATAATATTATAATAGTTAGAAAGTATAAATAATTTTGCAAGGTTATAAAATCTGCAGCTCTACCTTGAACAGAACATTCTATGAGTAATGGTAAAAAATCATGTCTTTCTTTTGAAGAATGTCTGAGTGCACTTATACTGTAAATATTAAAAAGAGATTATGGAGACATTGGGAGGTAAGTGGTTCCATAAGCAGAATTGATGGTACTAAAGAGTATTATGGAGACAGCCTACATCACCTTGAGGGTCTCATCTGCTTAATGATGCCATGTGCCGCATGCTTTGCTCCTGAAGAATGGCCACCATTTTGCTGTGGGCTCTGACACTCCACTTAAACTGCTATTCCGAGCAGTTAACAGGAGCAGTACAGCTCGTGCAGCAGACAGCTGGAAGATGGACAACAGGGGCTGAGATGGGTGAAGAGTGGAAATATTGTACACAATCGACAATGCCAAGTGCAGATGACAGGCCTTCATTTTTCTGCAGAAGGTAAACTTGGCAGTAGTACCACAGATGTAGTACATCAGAAGCCATCATCAAATCGTTATGCATCTGGAAATTACTACATCAACTGAACTGGTAGTCTGAGTTTTATGGGGTATTGGGGAATATTGTTATCAATTGTCCCACACACACTGCATAATATTATGGGCCAATTTCTCTGTTTGTTTGGAGATAAGACAAAAGCAGCTTGACAGATCACCCTATGAAAAAAATAGGGAAAGGAAAAAGACAACTCTAGGAAAGACTTAAACTTAGGAAGAATGAGTTACCTGAGATAATGAATAGTGCACCTGAATATAAAGCAAGTAGCACGCATATACTTTTACATAAAGAACATGTAAAACCTAAACAGCTTTCAAAAATAATGTATCTTTATCATGACCAATGCCCACTTTTTATCTCAGCATGTTAGTTTTCTCTGACTTCAGGAGTTTCAATTCACCCAAAATGTGGTATGTGAACACTCCTTTTGATTTGACACTTTGATGTTGTGTAAATGAGGCTGTGGACTGCAGTGTGTTAAATGCATTTGAATGTATGGAGTCATTCATACATTCATTTTTCTAACAGTTAACCTTTACCGGTCACAGAGACCTGGATCTTATCCAGACTGCTTAGGACATAAGGTGGGGTATTCCCTGGACAATCACCTGTTAGTTACTAGAAAGAATGAAGTTACTAAAATAATGTTGCTTTGTGAGAAACTGTGGTCAAAATGTAGTGTAATATAAACAGTTAATCATAACACACTATTTATCTTCAAGGACCCACCCTAGTGCACTTTTTAGTTGCATTTAAACATTCCTTTGATTGTTTGCCAATGCCAAGTGGTTTACAGGGGGAAATTAAGTTTAGGTATGGGAAAACACACTTCAGATAAAGTTTTCAAGAATATTTGGTTTGTGCATGCAGCATTATTTTCGTACAAGTTGTGTATTCCTCTAAGCCAGCTCAAAAAGAGAGCCGAGTGTGGACAGTTGCCAGATCCAAGGGGTTTGGAGATGCCTCATCCAATTAGGTTGTTCCAACATAAAGACTGCCGCACAGGTGCTGCCAGCCCTTCCTTTGGACCCCAGCCCCTTCCTGCAGCCAGACCGTCAACATGCAGGTTGAAGGGAGCCATTTGACCGTGGAGATGGGGCTCCCGGCACTGCCAGCAAGCTTCTGAGCCGATTTGAAGGTGTGTGTCCCTGGACTGGAAAATCTTCCCCATCCGAAAAGTCGATTAAAGCCAACAGCTGCGATTCAGGTTCTGCCAGGCAACACACACATAATGTGAATACCCTGACATCAAGAAACACTTGGAAGGAAGGGTGTACAAGAAGTGAACCCAAACATAAGGTAACATTAGTTAATCAGCCTTTCAACTTTTAATTGTGCAACATGAATAAGAGTTGTTGTCTGCGAGTGATAAACAAACTTCATCAACTGGCAGTGGATGGAGCACTAAGCACTTACTGTAAAGAGATTAGACCATTCCAGAAAAAAAAGTGGCCAAGCTTTTCTTTATTGCCAGTCCTTGAGATTCAATGCATAACAGCTCTTGTAGCGGCTCGAGTGAAAAATGGTAAAGAGCTAAACATAAAAACTGTCCTTTTATTTAGAGTGGAAAAAAGAACATACGCCTTGACTCTAAAACGCTATAATAATAGAAGACAAAATACTTAAAAGCTATTTATAGAGAAAAATAATGGCCCTTATGTTTTCTGTTACATATCCCTGACATTTGTGTCAGGGAATTAAGCACCGCAATGGCCCTCATTGCTCAGCAGCCATGCACCAAATAAATTTCCATTGGAGGAAAGGAAATCAATACGAGCATTCCGTCTTTTTGATGTCCTTGTACACCCTCCTTTGTGATTTTTAAAGTATGTTAATGTAATTTATCGAACCTCTTACCCTAATCACACACATTGCTTATAATTACATACCTTGACGACTGCTGGGCTTCTAATTGCTAATGCTTTTCCCGGAATTTGTCCTCTAATCTGCGTAAAATCCTGTCTTTTTCCGAGAGTGTGCTACTTCGATTTGAGAGCTTTTTTTTCTCACTCTCACACTCAAAACTGTGTGTTTGTACTCAGATTTACTCTGCTTGCACTTGAAACTGTATGCTCACATTCAGAATTACGTGCTTGCTTTTGTTCTTGTAATGTTTCTACTCGCTTTATTCCTCGCGTTCAAATCTTTGTGAAACTGACCAATCAAAGCTTTGACACTGACCAATCAGACTGCACTGGCTCCTCGCAGGTGCATTTGATTAGTGTCCTTATGGCCGGACTTACACTTGTTGGGTAAGTTATGAGAACAGACCCAGTGCACTAGTACATTTATTGACTTGCGTGTTCAAGGTTATGAGCATTAACCCGGTAATGACAATATTCAGGATATGGCATTTACATTTGCATTACATTTGCGCACAGAGATAAAATCTGAAGTGTTAAAAGCACAAATAACATCTTGTCTCTGTGTAAAAGTGGCTGTTTATGGCATATTTGTTTGTCACTCAACCCAGTTTGCACATGCTCAGTTCACTGGTACATGTAAGAAACCAGGATATGGGTATACATGCCACAGTATCCTGCTTCTTTTAGAGTTCTACAGGTATCCAGGTTTCTCAAAACCGGGATACTGGCTTATTCCGGGTTCTAAAATCAGGATATGATGTTTACATGCACAAAACAAAAATGTGATACTTAAAAAACCCGATCATAACCAGGATACTGAAACCCATGGAAAGATTTTGGGGTGGACTGCCTTAGATTTAGGTCTCCACAAATACCCTTATAACTAAAAAGAATATCTCTTGTAATAATACTTGTTCACGTCTTGGCAGACTGTCTGTCTAGGACTTTAGAGCCCTTCTAGCTGCCTTTACCCGCCTGCATTTGTCCTACAAGTTACTTTAGACTAATATTCCCTTCTTACAAGCAATTCATTTTATGTCAAATTAAATAAATAAAAAAAGTTAAAGTGTAATCTTGTTTTTGCATTGCACTATAAATAGTCTAAAAGTAGGCATTTGGGCATATTTTCAACCCAGTATCAAAGAGATTAGACCTGAACAAACCTTGTGAGTGACATCCTTTCAAGGGTATGCATTTTCATCTAGTATCCACAGATGTCAATTGAATTGGTTGAAAATGTTGCCCTCACTTTAATACTGGTTTGACTGCAATGCATAATTTGAAATTCCTTTTATTTTCACACATTTTAATACTGTTTTTCAAGAGAAAGCGATACACATTTAAAATATTTCCTCCCAAATCCTCCCCCTCAGTCCACTCACCCATGCTGCTAGGCTAATGTCTTCCTCTCTGCGTTCCAAGTCTCCTCTCCCCGTGAGGCCCGCAATGATCCAGCAACACAATGACAGTGATCCAACTGCACAAACAAAAGCCTCATCTTTTCTCATAAAAACAGCCATTACACTAATTCCCTAAAATGTTTGTGTAATTTGCACTTCACTCCCATTACTGCACACACTGATATTTAATATTGTCACCATTAGCATTTTATGATACAAAGCATTCAAACTATTTTTTGTTTGTTGTATTTTTTTCAGGCATTTTTACTGAGGGGATGATAATGTTTGATTGTTTTTTTTGATTTTGTATAATTTATGTGTTTCATAAATTTTAGCAATAATCAAGCAAGAGTTTCCTGATAGTGTTAACAGATGACTCTCAGGAAAACACACCTAAGTAGTATTTCCAACCAAGTAGCTATATGTTGCAATGGTGAACAGGTGGTATTTGCCAAAATGTGTTCCTAAATTTGAGTCACTCAAAAGTATCCACAGGTATCAAAATGTTTAGAGCAGAAGAAGCTACAGTGTTCTTTAATGTGTGCTTGGTTGTTGTCAGTGTCCCTGGACAATGTGACAAAATTTTGACCATAACCAAAAAGAGTTACAGCTTCACCTATTTTTGAAATCTCCATACTTTCCACATTTTTCCAGTTTCCTTATCAGCTTTGAGATTATTAGGTAAAAGAATAATAATTCGAGCCTGCCATGCATACCCGTATGAATAGTACATGCTGTCATCATAAATCCAGCACTGTCTTGAGCCGGTTTCCAGCCCGGTCTGTAGACCTGACACAGATGGATGGTACCATCCCGTCAGTGTCTGAGGCTGCCAGATGGCTGGTGGGCCTGGGTCTCCTGACATTCATCAGTGTCTTGCAGTCAGATGCTCCCACAGCAGTGCGCTGACCCTGGGACCAGTCCAAGCAGACTGGACTTTCTTGCTCCTCTGTGGGGGATGAGAGGGCTTGGTCTAATGATGGCACCAAATGAGGTGCCCCCGCCTGGGAGCAGTTGAGAAATATGACCAATATGGCACCACTTTCTCATACAGCTGTGTCATTTCCCCTCATTGGAGAGGGGAATGCATTTCACAGAGAGTCAATGTCTGGCCTAATTCTAATATGAAAACTCCCAAGCATTTTAATGCCTTTGAAAGGCCCATTATGCAGGAGTGTTCCCATAAGTCTCTTCACCTCGGTAATATCCTCTGTCCCCACTATTACTGGCTGTTGTAACATTCAACAAATAGTGTATAACACAGTCCTTGTGACCTTGCTAGTTTGTGCAGTGTCAGGGAATGCCATGTTTTCCACTGGCACCTCTGTCCACAAGTGGTCCACTAAAAAGGAAAAGCAGTATTTTCACTAAGTGATTTTCGCTGACTCCCTCTGGTGATATAGTGCACTTTGAAGCCACCCACAAAGGCCAGTCCCTGAAACCCACAGCAATTCACAAGAGCAGCATTGGCGTGCCAGCTTTTTTCTCTCAACAAGTTAAGTGATAGACTTTTCTAATGGAGCCAGTGTAACTATAGTGGAAACCAACAAGCCCCCCGGCACCATCAAATGAGCCTCATGCAGCACTGGAGAGGAAAATAAATGTCACAAAAATGTAATTTTGCCTCTCATGTAAAGGGCTCTCCTGGCTCCCTCTGCTACTGGCGTGTTATTTGTAGTGGCGCAATTTCATAAAGGTTTCATATAAAAGATAGTTCTGCAATGCTACTTTAACTAAATTGGCTGGCAGGGTATTAAATTTGTTAAAAAGACACCAGATAAATACATATGGGTTATAGATCATTTTTTATGCACAGCATTTTCTATTCATTTTATAGTGAAGCGTTGTTCCTGGCTGCAAGCCAAGCTCTACCGCTATTAACTTTTTATGTCAATAAACAAAGGTTACACGAAATAGACACCCCACAATTGAATAGTTCGTTGTCAAATAATAATAATAAATAGTAACAACCTTTTTACTAATCCTTGTTTGAAACGACCTAACACCCACTCACTGAGACCATACTTCCCAGTGGACTGACATTCTGCTGCGTGTGACATCTAGCTCTAGGTTTCCCCTGTATCTACTCGTATAATTAGGAAACAGCTTACCTGGGCTGTGATAACGCCAGTGCTAGCTAATCTGTAATTATCGCGCAGACAGGCTGAGCTGCCTCGACACTCAAAAGTGCACCCACCCTTTTCCCCGAAGCATTAAAGAACCTAAGCAGAGGCAGAGAGAAGGAAATGTGTATTTGCGTCAAATTGATTCCATTCTTTTGTATGAATATCAAGGTTTCATTTATTCCCATTCTTCCCTCACTCCCCAACCGTAGTGTGCATTCAGCGGGAGTGCTGTTCCGACCAGATAAACAGTTTTTTTTGTTTATGGCAATTATTGCCTGAGGATGTTCTGGATGTGACTTGAATGACAATGCATTAGTAGACACCAGGGAGGGGGGTGTGATGGGTGGGAGTTCAGACCAACCACAGCACTGAAGCTCCAGAGAACATCTGCTATTTAGATGTTACATATGGAGTGGTTACCAAAAAGGAGTAATAGAGATGTTCCTATTTGGCCTTTTTGTATTGTTTATACCAGAACACTGATGAGTTTTATGTACAAATTTTCCATATTTAATCAGTTATGTTTTCATCTAAAGCTTTTATTGCTACTTTATACTCAGAGGGTTCACTTGCTTCAACCTGACTCTTCCAGAAAGAACTGCTCCAGTACCTTGTCTGTTCCACGCTATCATTTGGGAGGACCTCCATTAAAAGTGTTTGCAAAAAGGCAGGTACTTTAAAAGAATCCCTGGTCAGTGATTGGATTTATCAGCCACATTTTTATCCAATCAGAGGGGCGCAAGGTAAAATGGTTGCTACATCTTTAAACCTAAAACACGCCCAGACTTGTCAATTCTGTCACCACATCATAGACATGCCGGCAAAGTTAGGCCATGGCTTGGCCACAAATACTTTGCTTGGAGCAATTAGAGATGGATTTTTGTGAGGTTGGAGGCTGCAGCGCAGGTTTACACTTGCACAGCAGAGACAAACAAACAGACTTGAAGAACCTTACCACCTATGATTTACCATATGATATTTCTACTTAAAACAAACTGCCTTTTAGAAAATGGGGCTTGAAGTAGAGAGACTGGAAAAGGGATTTTGCACCAAAGAACATGTCAAAATCACAACATGCATCTCCACCAGATAACATAACATTGCATACCATTTGATGAAGGCTCCTTCATCAGCCTAAAATGGAGAGAAAAAGACTTGCCATATGATGCATAATAGTCTATTTACATGAAAATATCTTCTCTTCCCAGGGTCTATTAAGACAATGTGGTCACAGGCCCCTGAGAACGTCACTGGCCTGTCTCATGCTGGAAAATATGAACCGGTGTTAACCCCTGATTGATATTCAGACCCTAATTTATAATTGTGATGGCAAGATTAGTTCAAATGTAGAGACATCATTTACTGCAAGTAGGCAAATGTTGTCTATTGGTACAGTGGTAGTCATTTTCTACCAACTGTCTGTTCTTTTGTGCTTTGGAAGTGAATGTAAATATATGTGCAATGATGACCTCACCAAGGACATGAGAGGCTTTCCCCTGGAGACAAAGGCCGCTCAGCCTCACATTTGCATAGATTACACTCAACGTTGTTGAGTGCTGTACTGGTGCTTTTCTACTGGTACATGTTGTAAATAAAGGGAGAGCAGTGACTATCTAATGTTCACCTTGGTGCGTTTTGGACTCTTTCTACTTTAAAACAAAAGCACAAGGCACTTACTACTAAACAGTGTATTGTGTAATAATTTTCATAATCTGTTTAACACAAAGGGCAGTCTGGTGCAACGTGTAAGAGGATGTTTTTAAAAGCCTCTTTTCTTTGTTCTCTTCAATTAACTTTTTTTTTTATTGAAAACTGTTATTCTTTACTTTAAACATAACCTGGTTTAGTAACAAAAACTCAAACTAAATTAAAAGTAATTTTTGTGAATTTACCTTTTTGACACTTGCAGTTTATAGACAAAATGAGCTTTTGTCATCTTTGCCTTGTTGGTCTTCTAGGCTTGAATACATGGCAGGCAAAAAATCCTACTGAAAAAAGTGGTATTCCATTTCTGACTGTGCTGTGTCTGCTTAAACTGAAAAATGGGGAAAAACAGAAACAGCGCTTTAATCACAAGATTTCTAGAGATTTTCCAATTACAAAAAGGTATTAGCCACAACAGTGCTGTTACTTAGTGGGAAGAGAACATTAGCAAATGGCTTCATATTTTGCTGCCATCTAAATATGAACAATTGGGCTTACACAGAAGAGGTCTCATAGCACTGGGATAGTCTAGGAATAAAATGGTAACTGATTGTTTAAAAACAAAATCTGAACAAAAATAAATGTATGGTTAAAAATGCATTTATCTGAGATGACGTTTCAGAGGCACTTGTTTGGGAAGATGCTATGAAAACCTTCTTTGGCAGGCTTGGCTGCATCGAATGATATTGTTTACTTACTACAAACCTGTAAATGTCTGATACAAAAAAGCTTAAAAGTAGCTGAAACCCATGAGGCATTTACTTCTTCAATTTGAGTGTTTAAAATGTCATTTCTCCAAGCGTGTATGACATGTGTTACAATATTACTTGTTATGTGGGACTTCCCATGTCTGACAAATGATAGGGAAAGTCTTTAAACAAATTCTTGACACTCAGCAATAATTAGATAGAAAACCCATCATTAAATCAGCGTGTTTCCTTGACATTTGTCAACCTGTCAGGACACAGTGAGTGCTATCCCAATATGCATAATGTGGGAGCTGCAAATCTGCACAAGTCAACCTGCACTCAGACACACACACACACTCCTGAAAACTTGAAGACTCTATTAAAACACTCACGCAGAAAATCAACATATAACAGAAAGTTCACTAACATGGAAATGAGCTATTCATCATTAAAAGCGATTGCATTGTACATACAGTCAAAGGAGCCTGAAGCAGTATTAAATTGATTGCACTAAATGTTCCACTGAATAATATTCTCACACAATTAGAGCAGGCTGAATGCAGAGCGGCTTATTACATTCTCCTCCATTTTAGCCCAATCTGAATGAACATAATGTCACATTAATGCTGTGACATTTAATCAACAGGGGACAGCTACTGGTGGAAATTGGATAAACACTTTTCCTATTTCCCGAAAAGGCAGCAGACTGTATCGGAATAGTACAGCGCAGTTTTTTTATGACGTTTGAGTTGGAACAGGGGGGAGGGGGACTGGTTGAAAGAATTAAGTTGTGTTAACAATTAAACTGCATGACGTCAGAACTGTAAATTGTATTGTATTTTTGCTGTTTGCATCTATTGATTTACCTTGTGCAGCAACTGGATTCTCGGTACATATGTGAGTTCACAAATTCACAAAACATTCATCTGTTCCACGCAAAGTGTCCGTGTCCCAACCGACCGTGACCTGGCCAATAATGTAGCAGTATTAACAGGTATGGACATGTTCAAGGTTGACAACATAGTGACCATTTTATAACAAAAACAACATGGCGTTGCTCTGCGCTGTTTGACACAACATTAGTAAAACAAAGTGTCAAATGCAACTCACTACTTTACCCAATGTTCTAAGTTATCAATTTCAACTCAAAAGTGAAAACTCCTATTGACAGCATTGCTCCACTGAAAACCTCCAGAAAACCTAAATCACCATGGACAGTTCTGTCAGGAAAATAATAAAGCAATGCAGACAGGCAGCTCCACATCCACAATGAAATCTACAAAGGCTGCCTCGCAAACTACAACATGGCAATTAAAGCTGCAGGACAAAAATTTTGTCAAAAATCATAAATTAAAATTTCAATAATGCACAACTGCTGTTTTCCACTGTTGATCGGCTTATTAACCCACCACCCTCAACCCATCCGGAATTACTGTCCTCCTCCAAATGCATCGAATTAGCTGAATTTGTACAGCAAGATTACAGCAATCAAAAGTAACATAAGCTCTCTGAACCCATCCACCAGAGAATAAGAGCATGCACCATGTCTCTCTTTACACCTGTGAACTCTGCAATCCTTGAAGAAACTAAAGTCATTAACTTGTTGTCTGGACAATCTACACCTACCCTCAGTCAAAACAGTCTTTAGCTGCCTAAGCCCAGAAATCTTTCGAATAGTTAACTGTTCTCTCCTGCAAGAGGTCTTTTTTTGTGGTTTAAAAACAGCTGTGGTTACTCCACTGTTATAAAGCATAATCTGGCTTATTCTCAGCAACTTCAGACCATCTCTAATCTTCCATTCTTTTGCAAAATCCTCAAAACAATTGTGTATAACCAACTGAATAATTACATGAAGATTAACTACCTTTTCTGTAGTCTGGTTTTAGAACTAACCACAGCACTGAAGCTGCACTATTTAAAGTTGTAAATGACCTCCGCAATAACATGGACTCTGGCACCCTTGCGCTGCAGTTAGATTTTCGTGAGATTTGGGAGTTTTTCCAAACTCGGCTAAATCCATCTTGTATTGTGCCAAGCCAACCGCTTGAGAAGAACCATGGGCTCACCGGCCTCTTGTGACCAATGATGTGGCAGCACAAACAGGAAAAGGCAAGCTTTTAATTTGACAAATGCAACAAGCTTCCTCTTCTCCTCTTTGTTATCAACATGGCTACGCTGATTCAGTGGTAGAGCCACCATCCTTCGACCGGCGGGTGGGCGGTTTGATCCCCGCTTGAAACATCCCAAAACATCATAACGTCCCGCTCTCCCCCATAGTTCATACTATCGTTGTGTCCTTGGGCAACACTTAACCCACCTTGCCTCCAGTTGTGTTCCAGCTGTAACACTGGTAAAGTGCTTTGAGTGCCTACTAAGTGGAAAAGCGCTATATATAAAAAAATAAAAATAAAAATGAATTTCTGAATCTTTGTGCTCTATTCCTACTGGCTTTGGCATATTCTACACGCTCTTTAAATCGGCAAACGTCCTTGTTTCATTTACCAATTCAGTGTTAGTTAACATTTCTTTTATTTGCAGATTCACTTTGCAAAAACAGTTACTGTACCAGCGGTTTGTTTCTTCATATTTGCTGCACTCTGGTTACGTCAGATGAATTGATGCTATGATTGGCTAAAACAAATGGCAGGCGAGTACTAGTCTGTTCTTCATCTAATCACCTAACATGTTTCCAACAGAAGGCACCTCACTTTTGCAAAAGCTTTCAACGGGAGCCTTCCCAAATGGTTCTGTGAAACAGACTGTGTTCTGTGAGCAGTTCTATCTGGCGGAGTCAGGTTTAGCCCTGCATTTGACACTGTTGATCGACTCCTGCTCGATAGATTCGAGAACTGGGTTGTTGTCCTGTCTTAAACTCAACAGACACGTCTTTGTATCGGTTGGTAAATTTACCACCATGTGGAACCCTGCCTGTGAACTGTGTAGTTCCACATGGCTCTATTCTGGGCCCACTCTTATTCAATGAATGCTTTTTCTTGGCCAAATCTTTCAAAAATACAATATCATTACTACGCTGATGATACTCAACTTTATACTGTATCTCCATTTCTCCTGGTGAAACACAACTCTATGCTTAAAAGACATCAACACCTGGATGAATCAAAGTTTCAGAAATGATTATCATCATATTGTCATCATAAAAATCATTAAAAAAACAGAATTGCTACTCAACTACGTTCCTTTTCACTCATCATTGTCACATTAGCACTCAGGTCAGCGTTTTTTCATCTTAAAAACATTTCTAAAATCAGAGCCTCTGTATTCCTGTCTGATGAAAAATTAGTTTACACTTTTATCACAAATAAACACTGCAATTGTCTGTTCCCGGACTCCCTCAAAAATATGTTAAACATCCGCAGCTCATACAGAACTCAGAAGCTCGTACTATAACCAGGACAAAGATATCCTCGTATTACACCTGTTCTAAAGTTGCTGCTCTGGCTTCCAGTTTATATCAGAATTTAATTAAAAAAATCTTCTAGTAGTCTACAAAGCTCTTGAAGGGCCACGCTCCTAGCCTGGCCTGCCACAACTAACTCTTTTCCTATTCTACACGAAGAAGTTAGTCTGGTACCCTGTTGCTTGCATTCAATTTCAAGGGCGGGGTTTACAAGAGGAATGTTAACCAATCACACAAACACCAAATGTGACTCGAACTCTACACAGCCAGTTGTCAACAACAGAAGCCACGTTAGCGCCACAAGTTAACATGGCCAGCAGTAGAGATGGTTGCTGGTTATCCAAAACTGAGGCGTGAGCAGATTTAAACACCCTCTCTGTAGCAGCGTCCGCAAGCTGAGTTGCTTGAGCAAAATTGAAGAGGCAGAGATTTGCAATGAGAAAGGACCAGACCTTTTGAAAAAAGGAAAAATGTCTGGTATACCAGGCTACCACTCTCTTCTCTACATTAGCGCTCTACTGACTCCATACAATCCAACAAGAGCTCTCCATTGTTCAGCAGCTGAACCTTGTCGTACCTCGTGTTCAGTCCAAAGCTGGTGAAGATACATTTGCTCATTGTGCTCCCAAAAAACTGGAGCTCATTTCCAGAGTATAAAAAAATGCTCCAAAAATAGCCTCTTTCAAAAGTAGACTCAAAACACACCTTTTCTCACTTGTTTATTATCAACAACTGTAATACATCTGTTCCCTGTCAAAAGCTACACTCGATGCTGCGTAGCATTACGCTATGGGGAACATTCTTTGTGTGACCGGTTGTGAAGCACGTGTGTCAAACACGCCAAGAATTGGCTTATAATACCTCTGTTGGTGACGCAGCTCATCAGTGGCAGCTGTGTGATTGCGCGCACCTGAACAGAGGGTATAATAACACGTGACGCGGGAGCGTCCTCAGGTTTCTTTGTCTTCAGATCGCATTGTGTGAAGTGTGAGCAAACCTTTCTCTGTGCCAGTACGAATATATATAAAATAATAAATACAAAAGTATCATGGCTGGGTTCAGAAAGAAATGTGTTCCTCCTTGCCAGAGGCACATTGCTGACGATGATCAGCATGAATTTTGTTTTGAGTGTTTGGGGAAGAACACGCAGCCCTCGGACTTTCTGGGGAGTGTGAGCACTGTGATCTTTTGCCTGCCAAGATCCTCGTGCCCGGCTCGCTTTCTTTGCAGAGGAGCGAGCCGCCTCCCACTCCGGTCGTGGGGTTCGCGTGTTGATCTGGCTGGCGCAGGGATCAGATAGTCTTATGCCCTCGCGCTCTCACCAGATGAGGCAGACACCGGCTCTGTGCTCGGCGGGCGCGCTACGGCGCTTCCGTGAGCACGTCGATGAAGCCTCATCCCTGGCTTCTGGGGCGCCGCAGCCTCGGAGCGCTCTTCCCGCTCTGACACGGCGTTTGAGGAGCTGCTCGAGGTGGTTACAAGAGCAGTGGCGAGGCTGAATATTGAGTGGCCTCAGGAGCAGGGCCCCCCTAAATACTCTAAACTGGATGACAGGTTTCTGTCAGGTGGCCAGGGGGAGGGATCACAGCGGCGGTCTCTCCTTCTTTGGCGACCTCCATGAGGAGCTGGCACGCTCATGGAATAAGCCCTATTCGTCCGTGTTTTGTGCCTTCGACGTCGATTTATTCGACTATCGTGGCGCACAGGTGCGGGTTATGGGTCGATGCCCCAGGTGGAAGAGACGCCAGCGGGCTATCTCCCCGGGACATCGTCCTCCCTAAGAAAACCTACACTCCCCAACAAGCCATGCCGGTTCACGTCATCACTGGTGGGGAAGGCTTTCCAGGCGGCGGGTCAGGCTGGTGCAGCACTGCACACCATGGCGGTTTTGCAGGCATACCAGGCTGAGCTGCTCAAAGATTTGAGCACAGGGGTTCTGTGGACGAGGACGCGTTTTCTGAGCTACGCCGTGCCACAGACCTCTCTCTCCGTGCAACTAAGCAGACGGCCCGCGCTATTGGCCGCTCCATGTCTGCTTTGGTTGCAACGGAAAGACATCTGTGGCTTAACCTCACGGGCATCAAAGAGAAGGACCGCGCCTTCCTCCTGGATGCACCCATCTCGCCTTCCGGTCTTTTTGGCAACGCGGTGGACTCCGTCGCCACTAAGTTCCGCGAGGCTAAACGCTACGAGGAGGCGTTTGTGAGGTTCCTTTCGCCGTGCTCAGCAGCCGGGACCGTCGGCCACCCTGTCCCGGCCAGGTCCAGCCCCTTCCAGAGAAAAGCGGGCTGCCCAGAAGGAGAGTGTGGCGAATCGTGCCCCCCCTCGTAAGGACTGGAGGGCGGATTCTCTCGCTGCTCAAAAGAGAACAGACCTGCGGAATGTTATCTCCGCCAGGAAGCAGAGGCCCTGAAATTGGCGCCCATGGCACGCGGGGTGTTCTCCCACCGGGTGGGCGCAACAAAATCCAAGAGAGTCTAAAGACTCCATGTCGACACCCTCAGGAGTCCGCTGTTTTTCTCCGCCGCCACTGGCGTTCGGGAGCAGCAGTCTCCAGCGCAATTGTAAGTGTCCGGCCGTCTCCTGCCTTGGCTCAGGACGGCGGATGTCTTACATCCCCAAGAACCGAGGTGACAAAACTACTGCCCTTTCAGAGAAATTGGCAGCATGGATGCTCCTGCCAAATATCTCCCGTGGGTAATAAGGACTGTGGCCAAAGGCTACAGACTCCAGTTTGCCAATCGTCCTCCGCGTTTCAACGGCGTGGTCTCCACTTCCGTGAAACCGGAACGAGCCCATGTATTGACACAGGAACTGCAGGTTCTGCTGGACAAAGGGGCCATAGAACGTGTTCCCCCACCAGACAGACAATCCGGGTTTTACAGCCGATATTTTCTAGTTCCGAAAAAAGATGGGGGGCTGCGCCCGATTTTAGACCTTCACGGGTTAAACCGCTACCTCAAAGCATTAAAATTCAAAATGCTCACAATAAAAATGATTGTGTCCCAGATCCGATTAGGCGACTGGTTTGTCACCATCGATCTAAAGGACGCGTATTTTCACATACAAATCCTGCCACAGCACAGAAAGTTCCTGAGGTTCGCTTTCGGGAGCGAAGCGTACCAGTATCGGGTTCTTCCGTTCGCCTGGCCTTGTCACCCGGACATATACAAAATGCATGGATGCAGCCTTGGCTCCTTTGCGACTCCAGGGCATCCGCATTTTGAATTACATAGACGACTGGCTGATATTAGCTCAGTCTCAGGAGCTAGTGCTTCGACATCGGGCGTCGTCCTAGCTCATCTCGACTCTCTAGGCTTGAGACTCAACGCCGAGAAGAGCGTTCTCGGCCGCCCAAAGGACAACATATCTAGGGGTTGTTTGGGACTCAACCGAGATGCAGGCACATCTGTCTCCTGCACGTGTCGGGTCCATTCTAACTACCCTGAAAGCTATCAGGCTAGGCCAGGAAGTGGCTATGCACTTCATTCAAAGAATATTGGGTCTCATGGCATCTGCATCCACGGTAATTCCTTTGGGCCTTCTGCACATGAGACCGTTTCAGCTGTGGCTCAGAGCCAGGGGTTTCATCCAAGGGCCAACCCCTGAAGCAAATAAGGGTTACGCGCCGAGGGCTTTACCCTATCTATGTGGTTCAGACCCCAGTTTCTCACTTTGGGTCCCACCCTAGGTCCATGTTGTCGCCGCATGATGCTAACGACAGATGCATCCTCACGGGCTGGGCGCGGTCTTAGATGGCCGTCCAGCCCAAGGGATATGGAGAGGCCATCTTCTCGCATGGCACATCAATTGCCTCGAGATGAAGGCTGTATTTCTGGCCCTGAAATACTTCCTCCAGCAGCTAAGGGGCTACCATGTCCTAGTACAAGTAGACAGCACAGCGGTGGTCTCTTACATAAATCGTCAGGGCGGACTGCGTTCGTGCCGCTTGAACAAGCTAGCGCAGCAGGTGCTGCTTTGGGCTCAGGACAAGTTCCTGTCCCTCAGGCGATTTATATCCCCGGGCTCATGAATGTGGGAGCAGATTTATTGTCCAGACAGGCTGTGACACATGGGGAGTGGAAACTCACCCTGGAGGTAGTGAGCCACCTGGGAAAGATTTTACGAAGCAGAGGTGGACCTCTTGCTTCACAGCAGACAGCACAATGTCCCCTCTACTTCTCTGACTCTCCAGCTCCCTGGGTCTGGACGCAATGGCCCATGTGTGGCCCAGACTGCGCCTTTATGCATTTCCGGTGGCTCTGCTCCCGGGAGTCCTGGCGAAGGTCCGCCAATGCGGGTTGCGCCTCTTACTAGTAGCGCCTTGGCCAACCAGAGTGTGGTTCTCAGACCTAATATCTCCTCGACGGCTCGCCATGGGCGATTCCGACCAGGAGGGATCTCCTTTCTCAGGCACAGGGGACAGTGTTTCATCCCCGGCCCGAGCTCTGAACCTTTACGCCTGGCCCTGAGGGGGACCACTTAAGAGATGTCGGGCTCCCAGCCCCTGTTGTAGAGACTATTCTGAGCGCTAGGTCTCCTCTACTAGGAGAGCCTATGCCTGCAGATGGCGTGTCTTTGATGCCTGGTGTGCTACACATCATGCAGACCCAGTCCACTGCCAGATTGTTTCAGTGCTGGAGTTTCTGCAGGACAAACTGTCCTCGGCACTAATCCTAGCACACTCAGGGTTTTCGTGGCCGCCATTTCGGCTTGCCACACCCTGATTGACGGGGTCTCGATAGGGAGACATCCTCTAGTTGCCCACTTCATTCGAGGTGCCAAGCGGTTGAGACCCCAAACTAGAGCTAGAGTTCCTTCCTGGGACCTAGCTATAGTGCTGGAGGGCTTAGTAAGCACTCCTTTGAACCACTGGAGTCAGCGCCTGTTAAATTTCTGACTCTAAAAATGGTTCTTCTGGCGGCCATTACCACTCTCAAGAGGGTTGGAGATTTGCAGGCTCTGTCAGTTTCGCCCTCCTGCCTAGACTTTGCTCCCGGGCTGGTCAAAGCCATTTTGCATCCTCACCCTAACTATCTTCCAAAAGTTCCATTCTCGACCTTAACCGGGTCGCTTCTTGAAGCCTTCTGTCCTCCGCCATTTACAACACCGAGCAGGAGAGACTTCACTTACTGTGTCCAGTACGTGCCCTCCAGACTTATGTCCACCGCACTAGCCAGTGGCGTAAGTCCGAACAGCTGTTTATATGTTACGGGGCTGCAAGCTGGGGTTGCAGCTACCAGACAAACTATATCACGTTGGGTGAGGGATGCCATTGCCCTGGCCTATGACGTGCGCGGTCAAACCGCCCATAGGTGTGAGGGCTCATTCTACTAGAGGGGTTGCAGCTTCAACAGCTCTAGCAAAAGGTGCCCCTCTGCAGCAAGTTTGTGATGCGGCAGGCTGGTCCTCTCCGCACACATTCATCAGATTCTATAGCTTGGATGTTCATGCTACTGTGGGCTCGCATGTCCTTGAGTCATCATCCCAAAATTGTGTTTGAGACCTCTTTGTGTTTGTGCACACTTCACAACCCGAGGGGTCCAGACACTTACAGTGCGGCGGCGTTGGTATTCTCGTTCCCCATAGCGTAATGCTACGCAGCATCGAGTGTAGCTTTTGACAGGGAACGCCTGGGTTACTTGACTGTAACCCTGTTCCTTAAAAGCGGGAACGAGATGCTGCGCTGCAATGCCGCACTGGGCGTGTCCGGGCGCTTCAGACAAAGTTGACCTGAGGACGCCCCGCCACGTGTTATTATACCCTCTGTTCAGGTGCGCGCAATCACACAGCTGCCACTGATGAGCTGCGCCACCAACAGAGGTATTATAAGCTTGGCGTGTTTGACACACGTGCTTCACAACCGGTCACACAAAGAATGTTCCCCATAGCGTAATGCTACGCAGCATCTCGTTCCGCTTTTAAGGAACAGGGTTACAGTCAAGTAACCCGAGACGTTCATGTTGTACATATGTAAATGTATTTTTGTACCTTTTTAATTTATTTATTTAATTTATTTCTTTGCTACAACTTTTGTGTAATTTCTGTAAAGCACATTAAGTTACTCTGGTACAAAATGCACTATAATACATTTTATTCTTCTATATACTCACACAATGGTAATAAATAAAACATGTTAACACAAAAAAATGACTATAATACTTACAATATAATATAATACAACAACAAGAAAAAGCAGAAACCCAATAATTATAATAAATAAACTTCTAAGCATATACCATGTAAGCATCATAAATGAGCAGAAGGGCTCAATAGAATAGTCTGCACAATTATACATTTACACTAGCTGAACAAAGACGAGGACAATTTTTGGGGAAAAGCACAGCTACTGAATATACATGCACCTCTGACTGTCCCGTGCTGTTAGACTTTATCGAACTACAATGTTAACCTGCCTGTTTGCCTGCTTCCACCATATGTGCGAGCTGCTAACATTATTACCCCAGTCCCGAGCTTGTGGGCTGCTTTGCTGGGCTTTGCGCCTGTAATGCCCCGGAGCTGAACGTGAGGCTGAAGCACTCACTACTGGTGGCATTTTCCACTATAAGCCAGAGGCAGGCCACAGGCTTTCCTTTGGGGATTTGCACCGGGTAAAAAAAAATTAGTCAGGCCGGTTTGCAACGCCTGCAAGTGGCAGTAGAACAGAGAGGAGGGAGTGAAGCGCCGCCGTGAAGAATCTATCACCTTACACTTAGCTATGCATGTCTTACAGTTGTGCAGAAATTGCTTGTGGTCAGGAAATTGTGGTTTGCGTATAATGATTGATTTCCCTTTGCCTGACGGATTCCTCCTCAGTTGTTCACTCATTGTCTCTGGTTTTAGCACACAGAAAACATAATTATTTTCAGTGTCAATGAATTTTCATTATCAGTTTAATCTTTCGAATTCTTTCCAGCTCATACTTGGTGTAAAGCCGATACGGTGGTTGACGGAACCACGCTTGTTGACATTTGGCGAGCAGCGCAGTCCTTGCTCTAATTCCACACGTCTTTGTAATGACAGTGGCAATATCAGCCGCAGAATGCTGACAACGGCTGGTGTGTGTCCACTGAGGGTCAGGGCCATGCTATATCACCAGGAGACAGGCCGGAGCTGTAGATGCTTAGCTGCCTAGATTGCATCAGCATGGAGCGGGTAAATCCTATCAGACAAGTCAGTGAGGGGAGAGGAGTGTGTCGCCACAATGCTGAAGGAAGGGAAAGTGAAAGCTAATGAACAGGAGGCAGAGGCACAGAGACAATTTACAACAACTGTGTCCAAACCAAAGGCAGATGGGAGATTGGACAAGGAAGAAGAAACAATAGATACTAACCTGACTATACAACAGCATTTTATACAGACTGAAGGAAATAATCATTTGTATTTTATTTGACTCTTAATGCCATTGCAACAACTGCACCCTCATATAGTAAAACCTTTTGTGTTTAAAGGCATATTGCAGGAGCCATAGCTGTTCACATACTATACTATAGAGGAATGTGAGGAGCTGCAGTAGTATCAAACATGCAGCCCAGGGGCCAAAACCAGCTCGCCATATACAATCCAGCCCATGGAATGAATTTGGAAAGTGAAAAATACATAGAAGACATTGAATGCTATTCTGAATTTGTCCACTGGGGACCACTGTTTTAGAAACACAACACTGAGATCCAGAACGGCAAATGGCAACAATGCAATTACTCTTTTGCTGTTAAAATTACTCTCTGTGGCACTCTCATTTTCCAACATATTCTTTGTCAGAAAGGAGACAAAAAAGAAAAAAAAATGATTTTCATCTGTAGCTGAGATGTCATTGATGCAGCAGTGAGAGTTAGCTATGTTATTGTTAGCATAATATCATTAGCATCCCTCACAAAGCCATATTGTGAGGTTGTTTGTGTAAACATTCATAATGAAGGCTTTTTCACACAGTAACCTTGCAGTATTTCCCACAGAGCTGCAGTAAGTCTATGGCGGGGTGTTGATGATGTCATTAGGCGTGTGTGCGTTGGGAGAAGGGATTCAAACAGTATGTTGTAGGACTGTTTGAGATGCATTAAGCTTAATTTTTGATACTTACTCGGCATTTTGTTTAGAACATGAATTACACATAGATTTATGTAAATGGATAGATTTTAAACACTGGTATAGCGTTATACAAGTGTATAACATCCTATAAACCAGGATTACTGTGGAAATAGATGTCAGCTAATAAACGAGGCTAGTATCATTAAACAGCAGGTTCATATGGACCTGTATCAAATAAAACATTTACATTTAGCAGAAGCCTTTATAACACCACTGGAGGCAAGAAGGGTGAAGTGTTTTGCCCAAGGACACAACGACAACAGTATAAACTGTGGGGAGAGCAGGAATCAAACCGCCTAACTTCTGGTTGAAGGACGAATCGCTCTACCACTGAGCCAATGCACCCTTCACAAAAAAGTCATGGGCTGCTCCAAAGAAAGTAACTTTTGCTCTGTCTCCTTTTGCCAGCGGGACAACACAGGACAGACGGTCACGTGGAGAGCGACAGTGAACCTGGAGGGCTGTGACTGGGAAGAATAATTTTTTAAGCTGAACCTGAGCGGTGTTCTGTTATTAGACTTTTGTGCTAGACACAGTTAATCCATAACGAACACAATGTTAAGCATAAGGGTGTCCACCAGTGCACGTGGCACCAGGACACCCTAGGCTGGAGGTTGATGATCAATTTCATTTTTTTCATCTGACCTCTGGATACAAGTGGTCAAAATGTGTTTCCTCCACAGGGTGGCTGGGCGCTCCCTTCGAGATAGGGTGAGGAGCTCAGTCACTATGGAGGAGCTCAGAGTAGAGCCGCTGCTCCTCCACATCAAGAGGAGTCAGCTGAGGTGGCTCGGTCATCTTTTCCGAACTAAAAATCTGACACACTAAACACTGGCATAAAAGTAATTTACATAATATTACAACCTCATTTATCACATGCTTTGTTAAGAAAACTGCAGACCATTAAACTGCAGTATATATTGGAATAAAACAGGATACATACTTGTTTCCAACAAGACATTGATATTCTACATATCCACATCCAGATTTATATTTAACTTGTGTCTCACCTCTCATGCAGTATTCAACATGCTTTCCCGTCTGCTCAGTATCATGCAGAACTGCTCGTCCTGAAATGTCAATAAAGTGCATTTCAATTTGGGCAAGCAGAATTCAGTCTGTTGTTGGTGAGTGCTATTAATTTGAATCCTGTTTTTTGTAATTATGGGTAATCAACATAGCAATCGGCTGTGTGTCAATGAGACGGCAGCAGAACCGCCCTCTAACCACAGCTGTCTGTTCCGACCTGAACAGCGGGGGCTCCCTGTGAGCAGATTAAAATCGGCCAGGTTAATGAATGGCATTGATCAAATACATCTTCTCCTTCACTCAAACCTGATGCACTCTGATAATGCTGAAAGGCTCTTATGTGCACAATACAGCGGCATCTAAACATATAACAACCCTTAATTTTCAATTAAATAAATACGTATAAAACTAAGACTCTTAAATTGCTTGAGTAATAAAACAAAGTATCACATGCATTATTAATGTTTAAATTAAGAGGAGATTATTTTATTTATAGCATACAATGTACATTAAGCCGAAGCAGAGATGCTTGTACCAGATTATATCTGAACAGCTAATTTCTATCTGTAGTTCTATAGTGTACATATCTTTAGTGGTAGAGGAAACCAGACACTGGAAGAACATGCAAACTCCACACAGAAAGGCCCTGTCCTGGATGGGAATCAAATCCAGGACCTTCTTGCTGTGAGGCAGGAGTGCTAACCACTCTGCTTGAGCATGCGCTAAGACAATGTATTTTTAAATGTAACGTTCAAAATAAAATATATTCATAAGGGAGAAAACATGAAGCGAACAGTCAGGGAACGAAACAATTGTTTATCTTTATGTACACCCAAAACTATTTGTTTTCTATACCACTGTACAGATTTTGCAGCTACAGGAATACAGTCAATCCTTTCGACCAGTTGTAACAATACTTATCTAAACTGTGATGTTTTTTGTGTGATACTTTCTTTCATTTGGTTTTTGTCCATCCAGTTGTGTCAAGAGGCAGTTTTTTCTGCATCTGTTGGTACCAAGTCTCTCTCATGGAACCCCTTAAAAGGGCCTCGAGTAAGGGCACCGCCATACAGCGATATACAGCGATATACCTCCATCCACCAGAGGGCAGGCTCCAAAAGCGGAAATATAAGGAGAAATCCAATGGCGATTTTACAAGTGTAAAAATCATGTTTACAGCCTGGTACAAAAGACAAAAGTTTATGCTATCTGAAAACTATTGTTTTACTATGCAGTAAAAGCTGAAAAGCCCGGATGTAACCACCCTTTATTATTGCCCTGTCATAACGACAATATCGGTGAATAGGGGACCAATGGGCGGAAGTTGTCCATAGTATATACCGTGAATGGTTGGTACAGACTTCTGAAAATCCAACCGGAATCCACACAGACCAACTTTGTCAGGATTCATGTCTGTTTAAATAGTCTGTCGGTTTTGTTAGTGTATTCTGTGTGTCTGTTTGTTTTTGATGTCATATTTATTATTGTATTTGATTTTTGTTTTAAGATTGTATTTGAGTTCTTGGTTTTTATTTTGAAATGTCTGACTCCTGTCTGTGATTTATGATTTACTTCCTGCCTGTTGTCTTCCCCTTCTGTGTGATTACCTGCTCCGCCCTAATGTGTTTCACCTGTCCCTTGTTGTCTGTGTCTAATTATACCTGTGAGTCCTGTTATCATGAGTCTGTTCTGTGTTTCCCTGTGTCTCATTCAGTTGTAGTCTGTGTTTTCAGTGGATGTTCTGCCTATTGTTTCCTAGTCTGTTTTTTTCTTGTATTTCCTGGATGATATGCTCGGACCCTAGCCTTGGTTTTTATTGTTTCTTGGATTTTATTTTGTCCCAAATAAACTTGAACCTTTGTTTTTGAACCTTTTGCCTGTGTCTGGGGTTTGCGCTGGAGTCTGCCGGTTTCTGGGCCTCTGGCCATGACAAAATAATTTGTAGAAACTAAAAAAATATTTGGGTGGCTGGTTTTTCAGACTGAGGCAGGGACGTGCACAGATAGACCTCTGGTGGTGCTCCAGAACTTGCCCCTTTGCCCAGTGCTCTTAAGTGCCCTTCTGACGAGCGGTTTATTTCATTTTATTTATTTATTTTTTTAATTATTATTAATTACTTAATTAATTTTTGACCCACAAACGAGGAATCTGCGCCTAAAAATGCCCAATATATATTTAAACTTCCAACAGCTACCGCTCCGCCACACCCTCGTGTCTATCTGCATCTTGTCGTGTGTTGCCCTCTCGCTGACGGCTCTCACCAAGTCCCACAGCGAGTACATCAAAGACAAAGTCACAAAGCACAGCTCTGACTGACAACTGTCTGAACTGCTCTTTGACCAGTTCTCTTCTCTTTTAACAATAAGCTCTTATCTGGTTGGTTGGTTGTAGTGAATGTGATACTGGCATTGTATGATTGGCTGGCAGCTGCATCTGATACTTTTGTTTGTGCCGCTGAAAGCTATACTTGGTAACAAAAGATAAGATACCCATTTATTGATCAAGTTAATCCACAGAAAGCAAGTATCTCTAGTTAAATGCAAAATAAAAGTACTTTACTTTCCCTATTTATGTATAAACCCCCGTGTTGTTATGTATCTGCCACTGAAAATGTCTGTGCATGTCACTGGACTGAGGTACAGCTCATTCAAGTACAATCTTCAGCTCATACAAAACCACAAGCACAACTACACATTGATTTTTGGCACAGGTATTGCGGTAACAAATATTGTTTAATTAATTGGAAAGCAGCTCTTTCCTTCTACTTGATACAACTTCAAAAGGCCTTCATGAGTCTGTTGAAATATATCAGCGAGCCCAACACATCCAGTGGTTTCATACTATAAAGTGCTGCTTTTAAATTTAACAATAACTTAATAACAAACCCATGTTTAAATGTCTTTAAAAACACAAAGCATTTCAAGCATAAAGTACATTTCATCTTGGATCCAAATAGTCAGTGTCAGAAACAGAAGCAGATCAATGTGCTCCTCAAAGCAGTGAGCCAAGTGAGCAGTCATGTGATTTGTACCTGGGGATGTGATGTCATCACTCGAATATGTATGTCTGCTGATGAACACTGAGTTTTTCTCTGAGCCTCGTCCTCTGTCAATTATCAAACAGACTCACCATGTCTTGTCTCTGGCACAAAATCGATACAAAAACAGCATGAGCCTCTCTGAAATAACCCACTCCCATCCACATCATTATGCCTCATGAGGGGTCCGGGGGTTTAATTTTTACATTAGCACCATGACAACCCAGAGCCTTCCAATGACAAGGTTTTTCATGTTCCAGTCCATATTTGTATGAGTGCTGCATCATTGTGTGGCAGTGCACATAATGACTTGTGCTTTTCTTCAGTGCTTCTCTTACTGCACAGACTCTGATGGAAAATCTCAGAGTGGGCGAAGAGAGCAAAATCAATAATCTATTCTATTTAATGGGCTGGAGTGTCACAGTAATGAGATAGGAGTGGATGAGGCGAATCAGCCGTTGCCAAATCTTAGGCTTACACACACAGGCTCTTTCCTGTCAGCTGCTCTGTTACATATTGCATTTACTGTTGTAAGGTATGTAGGCCTACTCTGTGTACTCCTATAGCTTTTATCACAACTACTGAGGTCGACACAGGTTCACCCCCACTCACAGTGAAATAATGTGTTTTATTTCACCCACTATTTTGGATTAAACTCAAATCTGCTAAAGCTACAAAACAAAGTGAGCTTTCTCAAAAATATAAAAAAACAGCTGTATAAAGAATAAACATCATCTCATATTCTTTACTTTTGTTTAAATAAGAAATAAACAAAGAGTACCAGGAAGGAAACAAGAGGCAAGCAGGAAGTACACAAAAGTTAAAGGTTACATTTTCTCTTAAATTATTATATTGTTGCCCAATAGCATTTTTTAAACTGACTACTTGTATTTTACTCTCCTTTTTGTATTTGAGTGCATTAACTTGTATCCCTGTCAGTTTTATTTTTTATGAATTCAGATCCACATTCTCCAGTATGAAGACATGAATGTTTGAGCTGTGCCTCAGGTGTTTAAAATGCAGCCGAGGGCCGTACTGTAAGCCTAAAACAAATCTGCCCTTGGGAACATGTTTATCTAATCTGATCTAAAATCTTGTGAAAATCATTGGGGCACAGCGGCTCAGTGTTAGAGGCGGTTCGATTCCCGCTCTCCCCACAGTTCATACTGCCGTTGTGTCTTTGGGCAAGACACTTAACTCTCCAGTGTCTGTGGCACTGGAGTATGAATGTGTGAGAATGTTTGGTGATTGTCGGTGAGTCCATAGGTGGAAAATGGCTGCCGAATCGCTGTCAGTCTGCTCCATGGCAGCTGTGGTTATAGATGTAGCTTACCACCACCAGTGTGTGACTGTGGAGTGAATAAATAATGTATATGTAAAACGTCTTTAGGATAGTGGGAGATAGGCTAGTACCCAGTAACTTCAGCCTTTTCATAATTTTAGCCTCTTTTTTTATAATTTCAGGGGATATTTTACATTTGTATAACTTACCTTTTGCATAAACATTCATCTGAATATTTTTATAATAATTTGTTTTACTTTATGTTTTGCACTTCTCTAATGATCAAATGTCACCATTGACTTTTAGATGAAATTGTGTGGCTTTTCTTCAGTTTGTGTCCTTGTACTACACAGAGAAGATTTCTCTGTAATGTTTCTAGATAGTGTTGGCAGAGCAATGATTTCATATTTGGCGGATGGAAATTGGAAATCATCTGCTAAAGGAACAGTAGTGCCAGCTGCCTTCTGTAGCTCAGTATAAAGCAGCATGACAAGAGTTTTAAATATAATCTTTAAATACTGTACAGACTCTCCGAGCCTGTTAGTATGAGTTGTGGACAGCTTGACCTTTGGAGGATACTTTCCTGTAACATGTAATACACTGTGTGTTCATGGAGACAGGGCTGGATGACCTGAGGTCTCCATAATAACTTTTTCCGTAATTACCACTGCTGAGGGCATTGTGTTTCTGTCTGCCTCGCTGTCTGACCCAACCATACTAAAATAACTCCTACTTGTTACTTGTTGTGAAAAGACAACTAGTCCTATTTTTCACAGTGACCTGTTGCAGTGGTGCTATGGACCTTGGGGCCCTTAATAAGCCTTCTCTTAATAGAGTCAGCTTTATACAATCAACTGTTTTTATATTTGTGCTACAAATGTTTGTGCTCTGTTCATAACAAATTTCCCTACCTACCATCTCTTATTTGGCTAATATATACAGTAATTACTGTTATTCTAAGTGTGTTGCACGGTGTATTGATACTTCAAAAGTATTGTGACACTCTGGTGCTTAAATGATGCAATATCAAGTTTTTTAGACATTGCTGCTAGTGTTGACACGGTACCAACATTTCAGTATTTGGTACCAATACCAGTGAAAATTCACAGTTCTTAGTACCAATTTTAATACCAAAATCTGATACATACTTTACATTTATTATTTGTTTAAAATTGTGTTTAAAGTTTTCTCATAAATAAATCAAAATGTGAAAAGTAAAAAACAAACCAAAAAGTTATGTTAAGGAAGAGTTACTAATTTATACAAGGGCTAAAAATATATTTAATCCAAACTGTGTTTATATCTAATTTTAAAGGACTTTTAATCTTGAAAGCTCAAAGTTTACTAGCACTAAGACCCAGCTGAGCAGCTTAAATGTCACTTACGCTGCTCTCTGTGCCAGACAGTAAAAAACAAAAAGAGATGCACAAGTCTTAAAAGCAAACAACTTGTTAGTGCTGCAGACTGTGCTACTCAGACTCAGCCCCACTGCAAACTACACTTTAGCTCACCAACAAGCTACTTTCTGAACAACAGTAAAACAAGGCAAACAGCTGAGCGTCACCTCATGTGTGCCCATCTGTGTGTGTGTCTGTGCACAGCTCCTGCTGCTGTGGTCTCCGCTGAGAGCAGTGAGTGAAGAGGCGTGTTACCAAGGGCATGTTACGTAGTGTGCACAATACCAGCGGCAATTTTAATGTGGCAAAAATAAAATTTGTGTTGAGGACCAACTGTGCAACTTTCGGATAGCACATTGAGAACCAGGTTGCCCGGATGCTTGTTACCGTTATGTTTTAATTTTTTTTTTAGTTCTGACTTGGTACCAAGTATCGGGACTTTTGACAACCCTAATTGCTCCTTTATTTTGATGTAATACATTTGCAGTGTTAATGAGCAACTGCACTGCAGCCAGCTCACCGTGAACAGAGCGAGGGCAAACCACAAACAAATATGATCTAAATGCCTTTGCTTAAACATCCTTAAACAAATCAAAAAGCGCAAACAGCTGCTATTCCGTCTTACTTCACTTTTAGCCTCTGTTGTGTCATGCCTAACTGGAGCTAAAAACAAAAGCATCTGCGCAGGGGAAGCTGGAGTGTCCCATTTACAGCTCTGTATTGGACATGGTCAAGCTCAAAAAACCAAAACCACGTCTTGTATTATTATGATTAACAGCTTATTTTTGACACGAAAAGAGCACACAAAAGAACTCAGCGATCTGAAAAGAGGAAGAAGTACCGGGCCTTCTCCTTCTCTCTTTCAGAAATTTGTTTGTTGATCTTAATGGTTAAAGCAATCAGAGCGTCTAACTCATCTGGGATGTCTAGGGGGAAAGTAGGTCTTTCAATGTGTTGGAGAGGCCATGTAGGAAGGCATCCAGCAGGGCGGATTGATTCCAACCACTCTCCTCAACTTAATGGTGTAGTCAGCTGCCCTACGTCTTCCATGGCGCAGACCATCAAGGCTCTAGTTCCCTTCCTTCCCGGAGAGATATGTTGAAACACTTGGGTGAACAGAAAGAAAGAACAACAGACTGGGGAGTTGCAACTCCACTCAGCTGTGGCCCATGCCTCAGGGAAATAATGTAGGCTATCTTTGCATGGTCTGAAGGGTAGGCAGAGGACAGTAGCTCTAAGTGGAGGTCACACTGCGTGAGAAAAGCGTATCTCTGGACTCACCAGAAAAATGCTCCGGTCGGGACAGATGTGGGGAAACTACGTGGGTGGCCAGTGGCAGTGGCGCCAGTTCTCCTAAGGCCTCGACTGTGGCTTGTGCATCAGCCGGAGTTATTTCAGAAGATGAAGGAGCAGATCCGGTCAGAGCATGTATAGGTTTGGTGAGGTTCTCAAACTGCTTATTTACAGTGGTCCGGAGGCTCTCATACTGCTCAGAGACACAGCTCCTGTCACATTGAAGCAAGACCCGGATCTTGCTGATGAATCATTTGTCCATGAGCATGAAGGGCACCCATAATGTGACTGCTGAGTCTGCTGAGTCACAGGAAAACCCAGGTAAGTTTAATCAGGCAGGGAGATCCAAAAAACTGGAGTTCAAGACAATCTGGCAGGGAACAATGGGAAGGAGGTGAGAATATATACACACTGGGAGGGAGAGACAATTGGACACAAGGGAATCACATTGGGGCGGGGCAGGCAATCACACAGACGGGAAAGTCGACAAGGACCAGGAAGAGAAGTAGTCTGAAACGAGACACAAGGTAAGTGACAAAATAAAAACAGGAAATAACTGAAATGTAGAAATAAAAGCATGACCTCAGGAGCGGGCCATGACATCAATTAGCAGCTAATGAGCGGAGGAGCTCGCAGACGAGCTGTAGCATACCACCGGAGAGTTAGGAACCAGGAATGCATTTGGGTCTGACAGAACTGTGACAGAACCTGTGCTCATTGTTGTTAGCCCTGACTGAAGTAAAAAGCTTATTACAGAATTCTACAGTCAGAGCTCAAAAGCTGGGCAGAAGCAGGACTAAGAGAGAGCTTTAGCAATTTTTTTCCCCATGATTAGATGTTTCAGGCTGATGTTGAGGTATTGTTCTAGTATCAGTATTGTAGTACACAAGCCAGGTATTAAACCAAACTCAAAATTTGGTATTGTGATTCTTCCCAGATGTTTCTTGTTTGGTTAAGGTTAAAGAGACAGGGAGGATATTTAATTTAACGACTCTGTTGCTTTCACATCGGGATGCGAGTACCAGGGCCGAGATCAAGGTAATTCACGGCCAGAAGAACAACATTGGTGCCAGCTGTCAGACAGCCATAACTTTAAACACGATTTGTGTATTCAAAACCCAACTAACCACAGTCGGACTAACGAAGGAATGCTTCGATGTAGAATTATCTTCAGTTTCTACGACGATCAAACAATGCCATCTAGTGGCCGAATGAACGAAGGACTCTGACTCCGTATAAATGACATTTTTGTGTTAATTCGAATAAAAGAAAATAATGTGTTAGCGTTCATACTGTCCCTTACAGGATGTTTCTTCCTGACCAAGATAAAATGACTGCTCTCATCCATTTTTACAGCGTGCAGTTTAATAAAATGTTCAATAAATGTGTGTTTTACAACATTTTTAAATATGCATTTTCTCTGTATAATCCTATGGTATAAATGTGTTGTGTGATTATAATTGCTGTAAAACCCAAGATTAAGACATTGTGGGCAAAGGAATGTTTTAAAAAAAAAAAGCTTTTTAAAAATCCTCAAACCAAAACCCCTTTTGTTGGAAAAACCCGTTGGACACGCCCCCGGTCAAAGTATAAGACTGGCCGTCGGCCAGAAACATGCTCCCTTGCTTCCGGCTTTTCCTACTCTGCTTTTCGCTTAGTTCACTACTGGACTTCATTCTTTATATTAGCATTAGCTCAGTTTTCAATTTTCCACGTGGCAACTTGTGCCAACGTGAATTTTCCTATATATACTCTACGCGTATTGTAGTGATTGTTTTTGATATTTTTGATCAGCTGTTCAGAAGTCCTGCACGTCATAACAGTGCGACGGAAGTTATTTTTATTTTGTAATGACTTTGTGTCTGCATAAAACGAGTCGGCTTGATCAGACCAAGCAATCTCGCAGAAGCAAATTCATTCATTCATTCGCCCTGCGACTAACTGGCCACTGTCCAGGGTGTTTCCCGCCTCAGGCCCAAAGCTGATGGGATAGGCTCCAGTCACCTGCGACCCCTAACGGGACAAAGCAGTAGAAAATGAATGAATGAAAAATAATAACTTTAAAGACTTAATTTTATATGCCTGGCGGAGTCTGATACTAAACGGCCTAGCCAGCCAGCGAGCTCCAACAGAAACGTCTTCGCCCTCATCTCTCCTACAGCCACACAGCAACCCCGTCTGGAGCGGCGTGCACATTGCAGCCATTGGCATTCAGAACCACAGCAGGACGCGCCAAATTCTGAAGGACACTTTGGACTCTAACGCGAGGGCCAACCCGGTATCGGTCCAACGACCACAGAGTGAGTCTGCACGTGACACACAAAGAGTTTGGCGTTATAACCGTACTCTGTTTAAAGCCCTGGCCTATCAGACCGTCATCTACTCCCTTCTAAAAGTTCCCTTTAATTTAAGAATAATAATATAGTTTAAATAATCAAAAACTCCCTTTGCTCCACAATGTTCTGATAAGTAAATGATGCTGTTAACCATCCCTGTGTTAATTGTCCTTATTCATTTTCCATAACTGTGTACCTTTTTCATATCACATTATCCATTATTATTAAAATTTGTATAATCTTTAATAAAACCACATAAAACGTTACGTCGCTGCACTGGTTGTTTTTCTGTTTATTAAGAAATATTCGAAAACAAAGAATTGTCTTTTAGAATATAAACATAACAGTTTTTCTCGAGACTGATATAAATATATATATATATATATATATATATATATATTAATATCTTGAGATGATGTCCCAATATTTAATTAGTCTAATATCAGTTTGAATTATATACTGCCAAATCTACTACACCATGCTAATCATTGATGTTGCATATTGCCGATTAACTGTGTACCATGGTTTTATTTAGCATCAGAAGTAGCTATGCCCCACGTGCTTTGACCTATTTCAAAATTCTGGATAAATTCTGGATACTTATCTAAATATTGTTAAAGACATTTACATGCTTATTGTTCATCTTTTTAGTAAAATAAAAGCTGTAACAGACTGTTTAATATCTGGCCTTTAATCAGAAAGTGTAATTAATAATGACTTACATGTAGGTTGATTTAACATCCTCACAGCGCTAAAATTACTCAAACCAATGTCCAGCTGATAAACAGAAGCCAACAGTGAATTGTCTCATTAACTGGAAGTGTAGTGAAAGCTGGTGACAGTTTTAGTTTGGTTTTGTTCTTTGTTTAACTTTGAAAACACAACATGGAGATCAATACAAGAAAATGTAGGCATAGAGGCCCCAAATATGACAATGTATGTTACACAGTATATGATGGATTTAAAAGGGTGTTAAACTGGCACAAACAGTCAGCCCTATAAAAAACCCAGCCATTATAAATAACAGTCTTGCAGGCACTCACAGAGCATTTCCGTTTCTGCTTGACTGTCCAAATCTGTAGGCCGTGGATAGTACAGAGTGCAGAGAATGTGAGCTGATTGGCAGCTCCTATTTATTTGGACTTCTACAGCTCACCTTCATGAGGTCTCTGGGCTCTCGTCCGCGGAGTGTTCAGGACGAGGAGGTAAAGCAGCTCCAAGGGCACCTTGGCTCAGTGCCGTACTTTTTCACTTGTGAGGCTGCACAGACCTGCACATTAGCACTGACTAACACACATACAGAACACGAACACACCAACCTGGCTTGGCAGTCCCGCTCACAGATAATGAGTATTATGCTCGCACAAACTTTAAGTAGTTCTTTTCACTAAGAAAGTAATAATGTTTGTTTGTTTTTTTTGTTTAAATAAGTCAACAACAGTGTCATGAAAGAGAGAACCACCATGTGTCAAAATTTAGAGCACCATCAATTTTTCTATTTAAACAACACGTGCTTTTAACACTTAATAATAAACATTTAATGATCAAAGTTTCAAGTTTGCTTCCAATTTTGGGAGATTTGTACTCACCATTTTTAAGTTGCTCAATAAAAAAAATCTCTGATGTGTCAGATGTTATGTTGTCTGGCCTTATTGGGGCATTAGGTGAAAGGTTGTCCTGTACAGAAGATTGGTCTAATTGATTGTTTTTGGTAGTGTTTTAATGTGTGTGTATAACTAAAATAACTTTTTGCAATTGTCTGTCTCAGTAATCAAAGTTTTTTTCTGTTGTGTTCATAAGTCAAAAGTCATAAAGATTGCCATAGCTGTTCACATGCTCTCTAAAGGAGTAAGAGGTGTGGAATTCCAATCTGCACTGCCACCACCAGATGCCACCGAAAACCCAAAACTACTCACCTAACCTTTAAACCATTACAAAATAAATTCTGAATGTGTCTTCCTAAACTCAGATAAATAAATAATAATACTTTCATTCTTCATCATTGCACATTATCACATTACTGACACATTACTATTTGCTTGTGGAAGCAGACTCCATCATGAGCTTAAAGATTCAACACACTAAAGTCAGTATTGTGCTACTGATATGTATCATATTAAATCTTAACCAAAAAAGTGAGTGTCATGAGTGACTTGAAGCCTTGCTGTCCCGCTGTCAAAGGGCAGAGGCCAGAGTAGCTGCTGACACCTCAAGCTGTCTGAAAGAGGAAGACGTCCAAAGGCTGAGGACACAGTGGCTCGGCACAAAGCAGAGAAAATCAGCACATTTCACCAGAAAAAGCTGAATTGAATTGGAGATTTTCTGTGAAGGGTGCCAGTGGTGCTAACTGATTGCATGCATTCACTATTTACATCTCATTTGCTGCTCTTTCTGTCCGACAACCATTTGGAGGGCAAGTTTTTCTATTCTTTTTTCTTTCTTGAATGCCCCCATTTGGTTCAGATTTTTTGTTATTATTGTTTAAAAACGAATAAATTTGCTTTGTTGTATTCTTTGGATAAGACTTTCTTTCTCCTGATTGGCTATAGGTAAAATATACTGTATTTATAGAACATTTTATTACATTGGATGTATTTTTGATTGCAAAAACTCAAACGATTTTGTATGCACATTTCCTAAACATATGCCTCAAAATATATCTTTGTAAAATCCCGCTTTAATATTATGATTGTACATTTTTTTTAGATTTTAAGAGATTCTATTATGCTGATGAATGGCATGCTTTTCAACAAACTCGTTCATGAGCATGTCTAATTTGTTGGTAACATCTGTGACAGAGCATCTGCTGCTTACCAAGGACACAATTAGCAATCTATCAATCAACTGTCTCTTCTGTGTAACTAAACATACTCTGCCAAAGCCCATGTCCCAGGCCAGGATGTGCATTGGCTCTAATAAACTAAACCAGTTTGTGAAAGAAGAGCAGGACACACAACAAAATGTTTTTGTTATAAATAAAAGACAAATGTATTATTTCACAAATAACCTTACGTTTATGAATGATGGTCAGTGAAGATAAATTAAAGCTGCAAACAGCATCAAATGGGTGCTTAGGTCCTCTGGAGGGCAGCTTTTCATTAAAAAAATAAAAGAAAGAAAAAGCAGTTAAATCTTCAAAAGAAAAACAATTACATCATATTCAAATTGGCAGAGGATGTTGTTGGCAATAGGGTGTTGTCCCCATAGGGTTTTCTGCTCAGGGTCCCAGGCTGGATGTCTGTACCAAATAACACACTTCAGGTAGGGGTGGGCTTTCATAGGCTTTTAGATTCAGGGGTCATCAGGAAAGTGTGTATACAAAAATTTATTTTCCCAATATTTGAAGGGGACACTGGAGCTTTATTTTACAAGATTGGGGTTTTATTGTCACATATTTGAGTACCTAAAAAAAAAACATAGAAGGAAACACTACAATGTAAGGTCTCCGACTAAGGGTCAGCACATGTTCAAGTCAAAAAAGCCGCCAGGTTGTTGGTGAAAGCACACAACTGGGGGCATGCCTTGCCACACAGTTTTGGGTGTGGGTCAGTTGTTATAGGTTTTTATGTTCAGGAGGCCATGAGGTATGTGTGTACCAAATTTCATTTGCCTAGATCAAACCAAATTTCAAAGTCTTATTCAAAGTTTTCCCAAAATGTTACTTTAATAAGCACTGTAAATAAATGAGTAACATATAATCTGCACTTATAAACTGCATTCATATCATTAAATATAATCTTTTCCATTAAGTCAGAGATGACCTTTCACCCAGATCTTTAGAATGTGACCTGTATTCTAGAACTCCAGATTGTATGATGTCACTAAGCATCACTCTTCAGATCATTTCGTGACCAGAACTCGACTGTGCTACACTGCTCTCCAAACTCTCGTGATTTTTGTGTTTTTACTGTCCTAAAGCTACTTTGTTTGTTGTGTACTTGTACATACAGCAAGTACCATGGAGGTTCTAAAAGAAACTAAAGGCCTTTACAAACCAATTGGGGTAAGTGACGACCTTTCCTTCAATTCAAATGACAAATTATGTAAAAGATCTGCTTTGCATTTTAAACCAGACTTAATTATATGTTTTATTTATATTAATTATATCTGCATTTCCATTTAGGACTTGTTTATTACCCCTATTTATAAAAGAGCCCTTCAGATTTGCTGGCATCTGCCATCCTACAAGACTAATGTAAGAACTATTCTGTTTAAATATCACAAGCAGTATTGAATTATATTTGTTGATTCAAAATCTTGAAACATGTGTTGTTTTTTGTTCTTTAGATTGCAATGATGGCTGAACTACTAAGGCTTCAGCAGGAAAACCATCTTCCAGCTGAGGTTACAGTTGAAGACATGACTGACCTGCTGCTTGAGCAAAGCAAGAAATCCTTCAGAGTCATGTGAGTTACTCAATTTAACACTTGACTAGTTAACCCTTTAAATAAATCATGTTGGGAATTGTAGTAATAAAACTTCCTTTGTTTAGTATCATCTATATTATTATTATTATTATTATTATTACTATTATTAATATTATTATTATCTGTTTTTAGACAATGGGATTTTGAAATTCAGGACATGGATGAGGAAGTATTGCCTCTTCTAAACCTGGTAAGAAGACAACTCTCACAATGTATAATGTAATGTAACATGACTCCTGTAAAAAACACACTGTTTCATGTCTGTCTTTGTTGTTTAAGGTGTGGGATGTGATCAATGGTCTCAGAATGAGAGATGTTGTGTTTGAAGCCAAAAGGTTTCTCCTGTCTCAAGACATGCCTCCCAGTTTCCGGTAAGTATGTTCAAAGTTTATTGTGTGGTTCTTGTAATGTGTCGGTTATGAATGAATTTAAAACAAACTTTGCATCTACAACAGGCATCCGAAACTCCTCTCCCTGGCTCAGACCTACGCCAGGACCCTGGCTGATCACCACCTGGAGACTCCCCAGACTAGATGGCTGAACCCCAGGGAGGTTGTGATGGCTGTGGCTCCTAAGGTCTTCCAGGGCCTCTGGTTGCCCCCATCTAACGCCTTCCTGAACATGCCTTCCCAACCGAAGAGCATGGCGGCGATCAGCCTTACTCAGTCTGTGGTAGATCGTGTCTCCAAAACTTTGCCCACAATGGACCAGCAGGTTCCCTTCTCACGCTCCGTACGAGACCAGATGGTCCTGGCCGTCCTTAAGAGGATCAACCAGCTGTACCAAGGGCACAGCCTAGACAAGAGGCTAGGCTGCTTCTCAATCGATTTGCTCCGAAATATCACAACTGTAACAGGAGAAGTTGTTTGCCAAATGTTTGAGACGGCTACTGCTCCTCTGCGTCGAGGTGGAGATCTTCCTGCTGTCTCCCTGGAGTCTCCTACCGAACATGAGCCAACTTCTGACCCAGAGCCAAACCATACTGCTCAACTGTTACATGAGAAAGAACCAGCCTCTGTTACTCCGCTTCCCAGTGATGCTCCTCCTGCCGTCTCCATCTCCCAGGAGGCTTTAACACCTGGCCTGTCTGATCCTACTGAGCTACCCACTGAACCTCCTACTGACCAGGAGTCGACTTCTGACCCAGAGCCAAACCATACTGCTCAACTGTTACATGAGAAAGAACCAGCCTCTGTTACTCCGCTTCCCATTGATGCTCCTCCTGCCGTCTCCATCTCCCAGGAGGCTTTAACACCTGGCCTGTCTGATCCTACTGAGCTACCCACTGAACCTCCTACTGACCAGGAGCCGACTTCTGATCCAGAGCCAAACCATACTGCTCAACTGTTACATGAGAAAGAACCAGCCTCTGTTACTCCGCTTCCCAGTGATGCTCAGCCTGTCGTCTCAATCTCCCAGGAGGCTTTAACACCTGGCCAACCTGATCCTTCTGAGCTACCCACTGAACCTCCTACTGGCCAGGAGCCGACTTCTGACCTAAAGCCAGACCATAGTGTTGAATTACAAGAGGAAATGTCTGCTGAAAGACCAGTGTCTGCTCCCTTGCCTCCCAGTGAGGTTCCTTCAGACATCACTGCCTCAACAGAAGCTTTGACACAAGACCTTCATCATTTTACAAAGTCAACACCAAGCTGCCATCTTCTTTCCTGTGACGATTCTGCTACTGTCACTGAGGCTTCAACACCTAAGCTGGCTCAACCTACCGAGCTACCCACTGACCCTCCAACTGAGCTGCAGTTATTTTCTGACACAGAATCAGTTACTACTGCTGGACCAGATGTGAAGGAGTCTCCCAAAGAAGCTGGATGTGCTGCTCTAGATGTCAATGTCCAACTAAAAATGCCAAGCCAAAACTCTGATGTCTGTGGCCCTCTGCCTGTTGTCGTAACTACTCAACAACCAGCCTTTGCAGCTATTATCACGACACAGCCCGCTAAGATGAACAAGAAATCTTCCTCATGCCAACTCTCTACTTCAGAGTTTGAAAATACAAACACCAGAGGATTCGGCAGTATCTTCAGTTGGCTTCAAAAGAACATTTGCTTCTGCTGAAGCTGCATTTACTGTATTACCTTGCAATAAAATTTAATAAAACTTAATTTTCTGTGTTTTACTTATACCCCCAGATACTTTTAAGGTGGAGTCATTTCCATGGTGAACTTCCAAATAATGCTTAGCCATCGGATAATTTAGATTTCCTGAACATTTTGGTCAGATCTACATAAAAGCATCCACAGGGGCATTCAAGGCGGTATACATGTCATGCCTTTTTTATCAAGTCTTGCAGCTATGGGTCATTGTTATTGGGGCAATTCATTTGCTGAGAGACAGACAAACACATATCATCATCCTCATCATTGTCAGACTAATAAGGATTCATAGACCACTGTGAACTAGGCTCGTCATAAAGTGCAAGTAATTAATGTCCATAAGGGGTACCACAGGGTTCTATATTATGTCCCCTTTTATTCATTATTTATACCAATGAACTGGGACTAAATCTGCTAGACGCAGTCAATCTGATGATGTTTGAGCGAGATATCGGATGTTGGCAGGGACGTGCACAGACATTTTGAGGGGCAGGGGCTCAAGTGAAATAAAGGGCACTTCTCATAATTACGTATTTTTTGTCTTTTTTTAAAACAAAAAAGTATATATATTAATGCAACACTGACTTCCTTTTAAAAAAAATAATTAAAAAAGTTAATTAATTTTATCTTCCTCAAACTCTAATTTTCAAAAGATGTCTACAAAATAATCAGTTCACAAGGAAACCATGGTCTCCTTAGTATTCACTAGGTTTATAGAGCAGCAAAGGCTATGCTACTAGTTTCAAGTACATATTTAGAATAACCAAAATAACTGCATCGAGCAGAGGGGGTGTGTTTTACTAATAATTTGTTTATTTTTTTGCACAAGGCACTACATCATTTTAATTATATTGGTGTTATCAGAACACATAACACTTTTAAATCAACTCAATGAGCGCTTCAGAACTCCTGCACTGATATTTAGATATACTATTCTTCAATAAATATATTTGTTTGACAGGGAAGCTGTGCGCAAACAGGAATATATATATTATTAAAAAAAAAGAAGCACCCCAGAAAAAAGGGCACTTTCTCTCCAGGAATAAAAAGGGCAGGTGCTCAAGCCCCCCTTGATGTCTATGTGTGCACGTGCCTGGATGTTGGCAATTCACAAAACAAACACAAAGTTTGCTGCAAAACCGTAAGACTTACTGTTCCGTAAGAGCTAACTTTTGATGCTTCACTTCTTAGATGATGCTAAGATAATTTGAGCTCTTTCTGTCAAATTCCCTACAATTAGTTTATTTAGGATTTAGGAGTACAAAATCTGACAATTCAGTCCAAGATGGCCAACTTCCTGTTTGTCACCGGACAAAGCCTTAATAATATTTTTTATTTGCCTTTATGTGAGTCATACGTGTTCCAAAAGTGTTTTTACTTTGGCATAATGTATTTTTTGCTTTTTGAAGGTTTGCTGTGTAGCTCCCATTTTCATGGGTTTGTATGGGACCTCCAAAATAAATAAAAAATTCACAATCCTGTATTTTGCATGATATTGTGTGTGTTTTTGAGAATGTTCCGATAGTCGAACCAGTGCTCAAATTACAGACAAAAAAGATGAAACACATTATGATATGGGACACAAGTGAAGTCAGCAGTGACATAAAAAAACAAAGATGGCTGTAGAGAGTGACCTGCATGACAAATAGCACTCAAACATTCAAATATACTACATATGATAGTCTGAGCTTAATGTACTGTAGTTACTCAAAGTAGCAAATACAAGGTAGAAAGCATGAACTTTATTAAAAATTTGCATTTAGATTTAGATGATAGTGCCTTCTTGCATTGTTTCCTTTCAATTCTCATTGTCAAGTAAGACTTATCCAGTAAACATGTTGCTGTGTTTAGCTTCACCTTTCAGTAAGATGAAGTCTGTCCTAAATTAAAGATTAAATAGATAAACAAATCATAGACCTTAGTGTTTTACAGTTAATTAACGTGTGCCAGTTGTAGAACTTATTGCTGTTTGAGTGACTTTTATCACAACAGTAAAGACATTGGGACATTTGCTTGAATAGAAGAGAGTTAACAATCTTTTAATGATGTCTATTTGTAAAAAAAAATCTATTAAAAAGACAATTATCATAGTATAGAAAAGACAGTTGTCTACAGTATTATTGTGCTGATAGAGTATCTCAAACATCCCTGACACCCAATAAGTCTTTGTGGAAAAATGTATTGCATAGGAAATTATACCTGCCAGTCACCACTTCTGAAACCTGTCTGCGAGTGGGAAAAATCTCTGTGGTTGGTGCACTCGTAGGTGTAGACATACAGTATTTCTGTCCTTCTCACACTTACTACAATCTCCACAGCTTCCACGAGTCATTGTGATTTCTCTCTAATGAGTCCTCTAACCAATTATGAGCCACTAGAGATTAGCTGCTTTTCTTATTTGCGCTCTCTTGCATGTTCATACGATAAATAGCAGAGGAACCCATTCTTGCTGGAATGCATAATATTGCTCAGGGGACAAGAAGAAGGATTTGCCATGACTGGGTATTATTCGTTTGGCATATCCCCTTCAAATAGGAGCAGCTCTCCCTACTGGGACAATCTGCAGCATGACCAAGTGCAATTATGTGGTGCATAATAGCCAGCTCTAACCCTAACCCTGTTTAAGACGCAAAGGGCAAAGTAAACCCCTTTGGGACACGGCGTGACAGTGGAAAATTGCAAAGATGAGTGCGTGTGACACATTGAGCAAAAAAATGCATGGGACAATAGTCCAATAATGGAAGGTCACGGCTGGAGTGACATCACCAAGAAGAGGAAGCTCATTCAGGATTTCAGGAGAGAAATGAGATGCAGATGCAGTATTAAGATGTGCAGCGACACTTTAGTTACAACTCACCATAAGCACTTCTCCAGCAGACATGTTGGCAGATCATTTAGGCATTTTTAGAGTAAAATGAAAAAAAAGAGCTCATATACAAGACGAAACATGATCAGGATGTTTATTGTTTTGTGCCCTTGCGTTATTGAAGTTGTTGTTGCATTTTGTTTTTAGTCTCCAGTACCATATGCTTAGAAATTTCCCCAAGGACTACAGTCAGAAGAAGCATCAGACTTGATTTATTTCCTGCTGCGTAGACAATGCAAGCATTTCCATTGCTAGAACATTGTGTCCATTCTTGGGCTTATAGAAATCCTGTAAACTCTTTCAGGAACAAAAAATGTGTAGGATATCTACATTTGAGAATGTGGGGAATCCTACCTTTTATCTGTGTGTAATGTTGTCTTATTTAGAGATTTATAAGCTTCAGGCAGGAAGCAGGTTTGGACCTAAATTTATGTCTCAAAGCCATAAACGTATTTGTAAAGCAGTGAAGCCTTAGTTAAAGGCTTATTGTCTAATGTTGAACAAAATTGAATACAACTACCTATTTAACTTTAGGTAAGGAGCCATTCTTGTTCCTGTACAACTGCCCAGAATGAACAAACTGAGCGCTACTGGAAGAGAAGTATATTCCTGTTTCCTTTGAATAAAGGCTTAGGACATTGATAAATTAAATTGACAGTGTGAATCTCCAAAAGACATCTCCCTGCTGGGGTACTGTATGTGTTCACAGGCTGTAAAAAGGAGTTTGGAATTGCAATCTACAATTTTGCCACAAGATGCCACCAAAACTACACAGTCCACTTTTAAATAAGTGGTTAGGTTTATGTTTACTAAACACATAGTTAGGATCCATATCCCATTCCAACTCATATTTCAGAACAAAATTTTGAGTTTAACTTCAAGTTAATATAATTATTTCTATGTAATGTAACAGCACTTTGTGGAAACATTATATAGTTGTATTTGATTTGGGCAAAAGGTATACTACATTTGGGTTGGTTGTCATTCCCAAATGTGCTCGTCACTGTCCCGTCTTATCCAATACTGCTGCAGAAACCCGCTTTTAAATTTACCCCTTTTAACAAATAGACAAGTAGAGCTATTTGTTCAAAGGGGTCTGGATACTTAGGGATAGAAAGTGTATTCCCTTCAGGCTGTAATTATAATCACAGCCCAAGTTTAGAGAAGCTGACAGGAGCATGTCTCAGTACAGAAGCATTTCATTTCGCTGCTAAAAGTAAAAACACACTTTAAATACAAATAACAAGGCTCCTGAAAATGTTGGTGCAGGTGTGTGTATAAAATCCATTTTTTCTGACCTCAATTACAACAGTATGTGATTAAAATCTGTGTTATTGCTCTTGTCTGCTGCTCCAAACCTGAAACATGCTGACAATTATTTACTGTAGTGAATAATGTAGCTATCCAATAAACATATAAGAGAACCACATTTACAAAAAAATGATGTCCTATCCGCCACCCAACTAGCATCTTTGAGCTTAATTCTAGGGGTCCCCATTCCGAAAACCTGAATGGCCTGGCTTGTTTGCAGCATTCAGGATAGATGAGATGAACTCTATATTGCTGTATAATTATTATTAGAATGTGTGGTCCAAATACAAATCTGCATATAGGAATTTCTTACACAAATTTTTCAGGGAACTCCAGTAGTAGTAAAAATCCCCAGATGAAAGATGAAATCCCTTTAACTTTACAGTTTAAGCTATAGCCTCCTTCTTCTTTTCTTTCTTTTTACACCACTGCAGATGATCCCCATCACTTCGACTTAAGTGACATTTACAAATGAGGGTAAAATCAGGAAGTGGCTGGATCTCAAATTGGAAAAGGCATTGAACTGAAGATAATGTCACAGGCTCCATAATATCAAATCAAATCATATGAAATGTCAAATGATGTGAAATTGTTGCAGAATTTGAATTTTATGCCTGTACTCTCGTCAGGGCAGCATTTAAAGTAACACTCTATCAGGCCAGTGAGAGGAAGACCTGATTAGACTATTGTTATGAAGCGCTGCACTGAACATCACTTTTGGCTATTTTTACTTCTTTTTTTATATAAATTTGCAATTAAGGGTCTAATAAAAAAAATAAAAAGGTCAGTTTGCACAATGTGAAGAATAACCGCACAGTGTGGAGTAGTTATTTTAATGCTTGTAACACCATATTAGCATGATTATTTCTGTCCCTTCAGGCCAAGACAATTTATGTTGGAAGTGAAAGACATGGTTTTATATGCTTTCTCACAGCACGCTGCCAACATTTATACGCAACTCACGCCCCAGACTTTGAACATTTTCTCCAACAACAGCTGCTAGATACTCTCTTTCTCCAGTGTCAGCCGATCTGCAACAATTCTTTCTATACCAGATTTTGTAATTATCATTTCCAACATTTGAATTTAAGGTAAGTCTCTCTGCCAGAATTATTCATGGTCTCTTCCAGGGAATGCACTTAATCTTAGTTAATTTGTGAACCACAGAACAGAATGAAAGGCCCAGGTCATTGTTTAATGCAAGCACTCAATTACACTGGCTCAATGAGATCAAACTGATGAGGCCATCAAGAGTAACATGAAGCATTGTCAGTCCCAGATTAATGGACTCCTTCTGAACATTTGGGAGGTTTGAATGTAATGAAAAACCTCTTGCATCTGGAATGTACTTTTACCAATTTGCTGCCTTACTTTTACCACGGCCTGTACCAGGACAAGAAGTAAAATATGAATGAGTTATTGTGTCAAAAAGACATTTATTAACAGTGGTTTCCACACTGGATTGGGACCCTAAAATTGTGTTTTCGTTACAAATCCTAAGAAAAATTATTATGATTGTCCATTGTCCACAAGGATGTTGGGCTTTTGAAATGTGGGTCTCTTGAAAAAATTGGGTAAACCCTGCTGTAGAAAATTTATACAGAGAGAAAATTGAATGGTTGAATTTATGGACACATTTGGCCTACATTTAGAAAACATGCTCTGTCTATTTTAAAAACCTGATGAGGCTAAAATTAAATATCTCTCATCTATAAATACAAAAGTGCATTAAAAAAATGAACTTAAAGGTGCTGTGCTGACCGCCTTTGTTTTGTTCTATGGCAGGCATGAAGAAGCAAGATGGTTGGTGAAATAAATTAAGGACTGCACTGAGCAGACAATAATTATCAAGTGGTTTTGCTGTCTTTACAGAAACAATGGCTTTTCTGCTTCCATCCATCCATCCATCCATCCATCTTCTACCGCCGGGTCACAGGAGCAGCAGCCTAAGCAGAGACGCCCAGACTTCCCTCTCCCCAGACACTTCCTCCAGCTCTTCTGGTGTAACACTGAGGCGTTCCCAGGCCAGCCGGAGACATAGTCCCTCCAGCGTGTCCTAGGTCTTCCCCAGGGTCTCCTCCTGGTGGGACATGCCCGGAACACCTCCCTAGGGAGGCGTCCAGGAGGCAACCGAAATAGGCTCCTCTCGATGTGGAGGAGCAGCGGCTCTACTTTGAGCTCCTCCCGAGTGACCAAGCTCCTCACCCTATCTCTAAGGGAGCGCCCCACCACCCTGCGGAGAAAGCTCATTTCGGCCACTTGTATCCGGGATCCCGGCTTTTCTGCTTATCAAATGTTATATTTTACGGCAACATTCTACATGTGTGAAAATAGCAAATTAACATAACGCATATAAAAAAAGCATAGTTTCTCTAAACTAACTATACATAACTATACAACTTATGTAGACATGCCCTGTGTGATGTGACGTGACACAGGCCCAATCCTAATTCTACTCCTTACCCTTAGCCCTTATTTTGCGCGTTCATGAGAGACAAAGGGGTGTACCAGTACTCATTTGGCTCAAGGTTAGGGCTGTACACCCCTCCAAACAGATTTTTGAGGACCATGCTTGAAGCAAAGGGGTAAGATAATTTCTCATAATGCAGTATGTTCCGCAGCTGCGAGAAAAGTGAAGATTTTAAATTATGATAGTCCTGTTTGACGTTCCTTTAATCTTGAACTCATTTATGCAATGGTCTGTTTTGTCTTGAACGTTTCGAAAAATCGCTGTTTACTAACGTTACTGTCACATTGACAGATCACAGTCTTTTTCATTTTTGTTGTTGTTGCAACACCCTTCAGTGTCTTATGTCTGTGACAGGGACTGAGGAAACAGAACAGAACTGATACTGAAGTCAAAATACTAAAAAAAACTGTTCATACGCTGTATAATTACAATGTATACCCACGGATGTATTAATAGACATTATCGTAATATTATGTTATGTATTATGTACCACTGGAAGACCAAGGGGTAAGGCTAAGGGGACGGGTTAGGGGTAAGTGAGAGAATTGATAATGAGCCTTACCCTTTTGATTAGACTTGTTTTGCCCTATTTTGTTTCTTTTAGTGTTGCTTAATATGTTTTATACTTTTCACACCAAGTGAGTATATCATCACTATTTTTTTTCTGGAAAAGCCATTTCTTGACCCCAAAAAATCATCATCCTTTAGCAAATCTTTGTGCTGTAAACATATGTAAGGTCTCATTCAAGGCTCCAATCTCATAGACTGATATGTGACATGGGAAGATCAGAAATCCCAGTGCGCTCATGGGTTCCCTCACCTCTCCTCTGAATCGGTGCCTTGTTACATTACATTTGATTTGGAAAGCCATTCGCGGTCCAGTGGCTCTTATTCCCTCATAGGATTATCGACACGGAGCCTCCATTTGTTCTTATCCATCTTTTTGTGATTCCACAGCCATGTGTCAATCCTATTATTATTTTTCTGTCGTCTAGTCAAGTCTTGGTGAGATATTTGTGTGCAAAATAGAAAATATGCCACCCAAAAGTGAGCAGCATCCTCATGTCATTTGGGCCCTTCTGTCACTATCACAACATCCTGGAAAAGTCAAGTACCCCCACTAAACATGGGAACACTGATACTATACTTCTGTTACTTGGAGTCACTCCACGTCTTCTCACGGCAGATGTTCAACAGCCACAGCCCTGAAGGGGCCTCTGTTTTGTGATAAGAAGGGCTCATGTTTATGGCATGGCAGTGATGTACGTATATGTGACCCTGAGGCAGACGAGCAGATGCTTCATTACTCTCTCTGTACGCTGCCAGGATTATAACCACACATGGATATGGAAATAAAGACTTGTGCATGCCACAAGGAGGGCATTTGAGGATGTTGTATTTGGGTGGCTGGTAACTAGATAGATACAATATCTTTTAGAAGGACCACAAGATATGTCATTTTTTACACTCCTCATAAAAATCATGTGGGGGCTTGTAAGTTGTACTTGCTGTGCAGCAAACATGGTTCTTGCATTAGTGGTGTGTTGGTACTATAACATCTAGACAAAAAGGTTATGAGCTGAAATCTCCTGTGCTAGTATAGTATAGTATAACACCGGCATGAACTGTATGTACTTTTTGGTCGTTGTGGTCGTAGTTAAAGTAGAGCTTTGCCACTCTGAATTGTCTGAATCTGAATTAGACAGCAACAGGCACAGCAAGCTGCGCGTAAAGAAACAGTACGTTATCCTGCAAGTTACCAACAATTTAGGGCTCACAACTAACGACGTCCTGTTGTCCCAAGGACAGCAAAAATGGTGTTTGGGACGGTCCATGATGCTCCTTGGGACGGCCTCGGAGCGAAACGCACACCTCCCTCCTCTCACTGTCCCAGGGTCAGTTCAGGTGTTGGATGTGCACAATATCAGCACAATTTTAAGCTTTGGTTGACAGAAATAAATCCACTTTAGCAAAAGGCGTCTGTGTCTCTCCGTGTGGACTATACGAGCGCGCAATAGAAACAAGTCTGTGTTTGAGACTCTCCAAAAACAAAAATTATTTTAGATGTCCCGTCACCGTGGAGAACGGACAGAAGCAGTTATGTGTGTTAGCAAAGAGGCTCAACTGAGGCTGTCAACTTAAAATCTGCCGACCAAATCTGGTCCTCACATTAATTATTACTGTTAATACATTTTTGTTATTATTAATAAATAACAAGTGAAATGCATAAAAAGGTCTACTGTTTTAGGGAAACACATGAGACCAGTGTTTATTATTGGGTTTGAGAGTTTTTAGGGCCGGGCTAAAGTTAATAAGAACTAATTATTGAACACAAAGTAATTAACGAGGTCAGAGGCAGATTTATCGGGGACTTTTAGGTAAATTTAGTTTATTCATAAACTTATTCAAAGTATCTAGCCTTATTGGCAAATTAATTGTGTGTAAACGAATGAATTTACATTTATTTATGTTACTTAAAGACTGAAAAAAGTTAATTAAGTTTTATTTAAATACTTTAAATATTGCATAGTACCAAAAAATTAATAAAACGGTTTACTCAATAATAACGTTTATCGAGATATGTTTTTAAGGCAATATATATCCATCAAAATATTTTATGATGACAGGTCTATCTCTTAATGTCACAGGCCTATAAATACTCGCATCCGGTGTCATCCTTTCATTGTTCTCGTCTCTCGTGCCCCACCCTCCTTTATTTCTCCCTGTATGTTACGTACAGAGGGTGAATAAGCTTGAAGCCCGACTCAAGAAATTCCCACACCGCCTCACACTAACGCCTTTAATTCCTAATCGCCCAGCTCGTCAGAGGTTGTGGTCCGACACTAGTGAACAGGAAATAAAGAAGGTGTTGGCTACAAGAGACCTTTTGTCATTGACTCATTTGAACAAACATCAGTCTTACAGTAATTTCTCACAAATCATTACTCTTCGTAAGAGATTTGGAGATGATACGTGGGTAAAGTGGAGAAGGTCATAAAGTTATAAACATGAAGGAATATGACATGACAAGTATGGCTTTGCAAAAGTTTAGTTTGAAAAGCTGTATAATCTCAAGCTGCACATTCCACTAACTCATCCACGGGACTTTGGACTTTGGTGATCCAATCACAACCTGCCACTCACTCTCTCATCCAATCATTGCTTAGCCGTCAAACTTTAAAAACAGTCTCTCTGCTGTCATTTAGGAATCGTTTCAGCTTTGTGGGCTTTATGTGACTCTCCATTCCATCACCTTCTCGACAGAGCACAGCAGTCCTCACTATCCAAACCTGGGATTGATGTTTTCTATTTTCTCCTCATCAGTCAGTATAGTATAATACAGTTTAGTATAATAAAGTATAGTATAGTATAGTATAGTATAGTATAGAATAGTAAATGGTGTTGTGTTGTATGGTATGGTATTGTATGGTACAGTATAGCACATATAATATGGAGTGGTATACTATAGCATAGCATAGCATTGTAAAAAGATCAGAACTAAGAACGTGTCTTTGTCGGTTGTTCATATGAGATTTCCACATCTGAAAGGTGTTTTTTTTTTTTCTTCTATCTGTTTGCATTAAGCCCATCAGCACACACACACAATCCTGTGACCAACAGGCCTTGCAGTTTTTTATTCTTCAAAGAGATTTCTCCTCACTAACATTATTATGTTGCTGCGGTCCCTAAGAATTGGCTCTGTGAACTTGTAGTCCAAAGAGATCTCGCTCCCGAAGGAGTTGAGAGGGAAACCTTAGGGCACACCAGCAAAATCAAAAGCACTTTTAAATCCACTTCCTGCGAATGAGGCCTTAAAGGGCATTTTTATTAGACTGTGAGGAGGCTGTGATGAATGGTGTGCACTGTAAACATTTACACAGGGGAACACTATTAATGGTGGAGCATATGACACAGCCCAGTGCAGACAAATGCTGGAGGTGTTGTGAAAGGAGATTTTTGTTTTTCCAGTTTTATTTCTGCTTGTGTAGGTGCAGTGTCAGCTGACTTCCTGTGAGTTTTGCTTACAGAGTGAGAAAGACTGGGTCACCCGGTGGGTCACTGGAAGGCACACAGTCCCTGCTGTTGCATAGCGACCGATTTTCAATGTCATTCCACTGCTTTCGGAAACTCAACCTTTTACATCACTGTAAACAAGTCTGTTCATTGACGACCGGAGGGATGAAAAAGTAAATCATTTCTGCTGCCAGAGGGACTGTAAATTGAAACATTATGATGTCCAAATCACTGAGGCAGCCTGTACACAGAGAGCTCTGCACTTGATCTTAGCAGTTTATCAGGTTCACTTCAATCATACAAGACTGGAAAACGTTTTGTTGTCATTAGAACGGCACATTCTACTACAAATACACTATTAAAACATATTAGAGCTGCTTCAACGGTATCCTCTCAGCAGTCCATTTATTCAGCAAGCCCAGTACATTTCGGAAGTGGAAAATAAATTATATAAAATGAGATATGAGTGCCTTTTTAATCTCAGCATTGACCCTCTATTAGTTTTACTGCCTCAGAGCAAAGTGATTGCCTCAAAATATAGTGACAATTGGGAACTGTAGTGGTTTTAAGAATTGTCTGGCTAGCCAGTAGAGAAGACTGCAAATTCAATTACTGTTTGTGCATGTATCAAGCTTACAGGCCAACCGTCATAATCCAAATGGTAATCGCAAAAGCATTTATTGTTCTCGCAATTTCAAACAATATATACAGTATTTACATTGTCGCCTTTTGGGGATGCCTCTCCACTAACAAATCTTCATCAGAGAAAAATAAATATTTAATCTTAACAATGAGACATACAACAGTCTTTATAAATGAATTTGTCACTGATGTAAGATTGGACATGTACTGGACTAGTACTATTTAAAATCTAAAGCTGCTTCCTGCTATTGTTAGGGAATACTTGAGCTGCTCTTGGAGCTGAGAGGAGTCACACTAAAGATAGGCTGGAAACTTTCTGATGTCTTAGGCAGGAGACGTTTATTGACCATCAACACAAGACCTGGAGACAGTGGACACTGAACACTGCGTAGTATTAAATAACCAGTCTGTCCCTGGAGGAATAAGACTATATAGATATACATAATAAAGGCTAGATGTCTCGTCCGCGCTGCTGGCCAATGGAGGTCGACGTTCGCACCTGGCGGCCATCTTGTCACAGTCAGCTTGCTCACTCGTAACATTGTGTTTTAATGGTGCATGTACTTTTTAAATAACCATAACTTGCTAAATTTTCTACCGTTTTTCAAACTGTTTGGTTTGTTATAAACGTCAGAGATGTACTTATGACACTGCATACTTATGAATAATTATAACCATGGACTTCCATATGAAAATAACATTGAACAGAACATATAGGTGCAATGAATACACACACGCCCAAGGTATTTATATATACACACACACACACTTTTATAATATTAATATTATAATAAAATAATTTGAATTATTACGTTTATTTTAACTTCTTCAGGGTTGGGCCATTTACTAGGCTTTTCCCCTTGACATTGCACTGTGCCTACTTCAGAGATCACTGTTCCCAGCTATTTTTGCCTACCATCAAATGCCTGACCTCTTTAGAAAGCTGAGACCCTGTAGTTTCTTAGGAAACAATCAGAATAATTGTGTGAAGTACTGGCACAGAGTTATAGAGGCTAGAATATTGTTTTTTCTTTCTGCTGGATAACAAGCATCTCAACTGACCACATTTCAGCTTCTAGGTCTCTTGATATGACTTTAGAAACACAACTGAGCCCAAGCACAAGGTCTTGTAAAGCTGTGTGCAAAAGCAGATCAATATAGAATGAAATATGAGTACTTTAGAGCATTTATTTGCCAAGGTATGCTCATGCGTTTTGTAAAATGCCCTATCGAAACTCCCCATAGGACTTTTTGGTTCCCAAAATACATACTGACAAATTTTTAACAAACCAAACTGATTGGAAATCTTGTGCAACTTAAGTTATATTGAAAAGAAAGAGCAATTCTGCCTCTCCCACTGATGTAAAATTGCTGGGTAGCAGCTAAACTGTAACTACTAACGTTAGGTCTCACTCAAAGCCAGCTAATAACTAACTGTTACAGCCCCATTCACAAAGACTGTAATTTAGACAAAAAATTGGTTGTCATAAAATCGTTGTCAGTAAAACTATAACTGAACAGCTCGATTGTGGTCTCAGCCTTGATAACTTGCACAAGTAACGTTAGCCGTGATACACAACTATGCTGCACGATTAAGTCGTCTTTCGAAAAGAAAAGCTGCAATTTCAACATGTTCATGCATCCAGAATTATAGCCACGTTATTAACGTTTGTAAGAAATCAAACATTTTGTAAAACCGTCAAGATTTCAGCGAGATAAGAGTATTTGTGTTCGTGCAGATCACTCACCTTACATCAGGTACCACAGAGCCCGGCAGAAAGCTTGCCTGTGACAAGATGGCCGCAGGTGATGACGTTAGAGACTCCGCCGTAGCCTTTATTATGTATATCTATGAAGACTATATAGCCTTGTATTGCGTCAATGTCCATGTTTACTAACAGAGTCTCAATTTGGAGCACCTGTGTAAGCTGAAATACAGTTGAAGACATACAGCTACAGCCTTGGTGCTGAAGGAAGGCTTGACCCTAAATAAATAGAGGCCCAATTGAGGTTACTGTAGCGTATGAGGGTATGTTTGTATAAACATATATAAGATCAATTTTAATCATTTTAATAATTAATTTTGATATTAATATTAATTTATTAAAACTAATTTCTGATTAAAAGGGGCACCACTTTGATTTTCGACAGGTCCAAAGAAACTGTTTAAGCTAGTCTGATTAATCTAAAAGGAAGAGAATTCTTCTTGTTTTCGAACATTTCTTAATATAAACAGAGAAACATCAATGTCTTTTATGGGATTTTATTAAAAATTACACAAATCTATAATGGTAAATAACATTGGAACAGGGAAAGGAATTGACAAGACACAGGAATGAACACAGGATTAAATACAGGGATAAATATTTGCTTTCAGAGGGTTTGTGAACCAAAGGAATATTTAGACATGTTAATCTAAATGATGAAATTTAATAAAGTGACTTTTAACAGAGGAGGAGATGGCGGTTTCGGCTAAAGTTTGGGCAGAGGACCTTTAACGACACCAAGGCTGTTGTGTCACGTGCGGACTTACTCTGTAGTCAGCGGGCGGGGGCCCGGTTCGGTGGGCCTCAGGAGTCCGAGGCGAGAGTCCTGGATGTTTTCCAGAAGTTTTGTTGAGTACTGATGGGCGTTCCACACACCGGGGTTGCCGTCACGTGAGCGTCTCCTCTCGAGGGGTTTGCAGCCCAGGAAGATAGAGAGAGAGGGCGTCCTGTTGCTGTCCAAGTTAGCCTGGCTGGGCCTCCGTGTACCGTGTAAAAGTTTGAGTTTGTGCAAGCTATTGCAATGTCCATGAAAGGGTTCTCAGCTGTTGCTTTGCTGGTTAAAAACTTGCTTCTGCGCGCGCTCTTTTGGGGAAGAGCAGACGCTTTAGCAGGCACGGTCTTTAGAACAAAGAAAGTTTTTACTCGTGCTTACACGAGGCTCGAAGCTTTGGCGATGGTGGTCAAGCAGGAAGAGAGCGATTTTTGGCTAGCAACCAGTTTTCATCAACTTTGGCCGGGGCGTGTCCAATGCACTCTTCCGGCGGAAGGGAAAATTGCTTGGGACATTTAAACGGAGTTAAACTAAAGTTTTTAAAAACATTCCTTTTGTTTCACCATATTTTCATAACACACACCAAAAACATTTATACTTGTAGGATTATACAAAGAAAAGTAGAGTATTATGAATATGTAGAATATTGTTAAAACATTCATTACATTTCATTAAAACAAAACGGAAACCATAAACTGGGGTAGGGAGTTATTTGGTCACAACTCCGCGTCCTGGAAAAGAACAGTATAAACAACACAATATCAAAAATACATTTTCCTTTAATGCAATAATTACAAAATTGTCTTTTTGGATAGAGTCATTCGTCCATTTGACCACCAGGGGCGGTCTTTGATCATTCTTCTTAGAATCAAAGCATTCCGACTGTCAATCAGGATGGAAATAAAGCGCTCTCGGGAAAGAGAGGGGTCCCTGAGTCTGAAACAACAACTTTATCTCCAAAAGTTCACGGTTAAAAGACATGGCTGCCAGGGGGTGGTACTGGTCCTGAGTCACCTTTGACCCTGGTGCCTGGTGGACCCAAGTTCCACTGCTTGTGAAAGCAAAAAGCAAAGTCATTAATAACATTTCTTGTCCATAACAAAACACTTTGGCCATCCTTGTATCTGGAAGAAAACGGTGTTAACTTTCAGGCGCCAGATACAGGCTTGTCTCTGAAGGCCGATGGTGAAAACAAAGCTGTTAATCCTGGAGACTTCTTTAGTCTTACAACAAAGGTTACTGTGGGGGTGGAATTATGGAAACTGATCTGCTACAATACGGACCCTACAGTTAAAGAACTTAAGGTAATTGTAAAATTCCCCAACAGCTATCTCCTCTCATGTATCATGCTATTTAACAAGTCACAATCCAAAAAGGTCACTATGGTATTACATAGCCTACATTAGAAATAGGATTAGACAGTGTGACCTAGACTATCCTTTAGGGTGCACTCACATTGGCAATCCAAACAATGCACATATATGGCACAGCATGTTGGACAAGGGTGAGCTGCATCTGCTTATTATTTATTTCACAGGGGCAATGCACAATCTTTAAGACACAAGAGGTTAAAAGCTAGTTTTAGGAATGTGTCCTTATCTTCAATTCTGTATGTACCTGCAGGAATAGGTTAGGTATTCAAAATAACTTTATAAATTTTGCTGCTTTTACATATCTATTAGCATTCAGCCTTTAGCCTTTCCTTTTTGTGTCGCTAATAAATATCTAATTTTCTACCGCTTAATCTATTACCAGTTGCAGCAGACTGCTTTGGGCGGGGCACACACTAGACAATTAAAAGTTAATCACAGGGTTAACACATGGAGACACACCCTGATAGACAACCATTTACTCTCATATTCATTCTCCGTGGCCCAGCTGACACACAGCACAACAAGGACATGCAGACTTTACACAGGAGGGCTGCCGTGGAACCACCTGGAGTGCTGTCCAACTTGCACCTGAGAAATATTAATATTCCCCATTATCAAATGACAGACTTTAACTCATTGGACTAATGCCTTTTCTATCTAAGGTAACAAAGTTATCCATTTTAGCAGAAGGGAACAGTCAGGGACTTCTGCTTAAAACAACAATCCATTGCCAATATTTTGTCATTACAACTTGGAGTTTAATCTTATGTTGCCTTATAATTACAATGTGGAAAATATTTTTGAACTGGCCCTTTTCAGGCAGCTATACACGCGTGGGCTGCAGCAGATTCAACATTGGCTGTGTCCGAATGCATTCCCTAGTCCCGAACCCCTTAATCACTACAGTGCCTTGCGAACAAATAAAAAACTGAAAAATTGGGCGTGCAAAATTATTCAGCCCCCTTAACTTAATACTTTGTAGCGCCACCTTTTGCTGCGATTACTTGGGGTATGTCTTTATCAGTTTGTCACATCGAGAGATTGAAATTTTTGCTCATTCCTCCTTGCAAAACAGCTAGAGCTCAGAGAGGTTGGATGGAGAGCATTTGTGAACAGCAGTTTTCAGTTCTTTCCACAGATTCTCGATTGGATTCAGGTCTGGACTTTGACTTGGCCATTCTAACACCTGGATATGTTTATTTGTGAACCATTCCATTGTAGATTTTGCTTTATGTTTTGGATCATTGTCTTGTTGGAAGACAAATCTCCGTCCCAGTCTCAGGTCTTTTGCAGACTCCATCAGGTTTTCTTCCAGAATGGTCCTGTATTTGGCTCCATCCATCTTCCCATCAATTTTAACCATCTTCCCTGTCCCTGCTGAAGAAAAGCAGGTCCAAACCACGATGCTGCCACCACCATGTTTGACAGTGGGGATGGTGTGTTCAGGGTGATGAGCTGTGTGGCTTTTACGCCAAACATAACGTTTTGCATTGTTGCCAAAAAGTTTGATTTTGGTTTCATCTGACCAGAGCACCTTCTTCCACATGTTTGGTGTGTCTCCCAGGTGGCTTGTGGGAAACTTTAAACAACACTTTTTTTATGGATATCTTTAAGAAATGGCTTTTTTCTTGCCACTCTTCCATAAAGACCAGATTTGTGCAGTATACAACTGATTGTTGTCCTATGGACAGAGTGTCCCACCTCAGCTGTAGATCTCTGCAGTTCATCCAGAGTGATCATGGGCCTCTTGGCTGCATCTCTGATCAGTCTTCTCCTTGTATGAGCTGAAAGTTTAGAGGGACGGCCAGGTCTTGGTAGATTTGCAGTGGTCTGATACTCCTTCCATTTCAATATTATCGCTTGCACAGTGCTCCTTGGGATGTTTAAAGCTTGGTAAATCTTTTTGTATCCAAATCCGGCTTTAAACTTCTCCACAACAGTATCTCGGACCTGCCTGGTGTGTTCCTTGTTCTTCATGATGCTCTCTGCGCTTTAAACGGACCTCTGAGACTATCACAGTGCAGGTGCATTTTTACAGAGACTTGATTACACACAGGTGGATTCCATTTATCTTCATTAGTCATTTAGGTCAACATTGGATCATTCAGAGATCCTCACTGAACTTCTGGAGAGAGTTTGCTGCACTGAAAGTATGAAGCTGAATAATTTTGTACGCCCAATTTTTCAGTTTTTTATTTGTTAAAAAAGTTTGATCCAATAAATTTTGTTCCACTTCATGATTGTGTCCCACTTGTTGTTGATTCTTCACAAAAAATTACAGTTTCATATCTTTATGTTTGAAGCCTGAAATGTGGCAAAAGGTCGCAGTTCAAGGGGGCCGCATACTTTCGCAAGGCACTGTATATAGTGCAGCACTATATAGCAGACTTTATAGTGCACTCAATTAATGAACAGTTTCGGACACTACACGGCTGTTTTTTTGTCGCCATAAGTCACGTGAGTCTAGCGTACATGTAAAAAAACCAGCTGAATTCCGCTGATAATGGACTTTTGTTATAAATCACAAAACATTAGTGATATAAGTATTTAAATAAATAAGCTTGTTCTATTAATGACAAAACTGACTGAATTATTGCAAATTTTATGCCTCAAGAGGAAAGCTTCCAAAGGTTTGTCTGTATGACAAAACTGACTGAATTATTGCAAATTTTATGCCTCAAGAGGAAAGCTTCCAAAGGTTTGTCTGTATGATTTAAGGTAAGCTAACGTTAGTGATTTTTACATCGTAACGGTTTATTTATTTAATTGAATTCTTAATAACAATTTCCAATGGATTACGTTTCCACGGAAAGTCAAACTTGTGCCTCTAACTTGTTTCATTCTAACCTGTTGTGTTCAGTTTAAAGACATGTTGCAGTGGCGCTGCTCTCCTACAACAATTCGCAATGCATTATGGTCTATTTGACCACCTAGCGACCACTGCAGCTCACTGCTTTTACTGATGCATTGTGGGAAACTTTGAGTAGACTACATTTCAGTCACTATACATTTGGACACCACTACAATATGGCGTAATCACTATACAGTGCACTATATAGTTGTTATAATCACAAAATGAATCCAGAACTGAACAGCACTGGACCTTTCACATGTCAGGATTAAAAAGACTCTAGATCAGAGGAAAGTGAGGACTTCTAATAATGGGGTGCATTTGTCTGTCAACTTCTTTGAAAAGTTAACTAAGCGGACCTTGAGCAATTTTACTTAAAGACACCTGCTCTATAGGAACAAAAATGACTAGAACAAGTAATTTCATGTAGTGCCTTATAGCATTACCAGAACATTACCAGAAAAAATAAAAAGGTAAACCTGGTAAATTAGTGGGATGAACCTTTGTAGTGTCTCAATACAGAGGCGGATCAATGTGGAGGGTCGGGGGGTAATAACTCCCAATAAGGCCTTCTGCAAGACATGCTCTTCTGCAACCAAATGCATAAAATAACACTTTAAAAACAAAGTGACCTATAGTTTCAGGGTCTATCATTATGACATTATTTTTTAGGCTGTAAGAGATTATCATAGATAGAGTGCAGTAGAAAAACATGATAAAATAATAAAAATATCTCTAGTAAAGGACTGAATGAGGCTTAATAGAAGATATGAATGGCCCAAAAATGAGTCTAACTCCAGCCCTGGGCTCAGGTGTACTTTAGGGGAGAATGCATTAAGGAATGCTTTTTTTTATTTATTTTGAAATCAAATTACAAAGTAAAGAAGGCCTGTTGTAAAATTTATTAGCTCATTTAAAATTCCTTTTTTTTTTTTTTTTATATTCCAATAAACATGCCATAGTTGTACCACTCATTTATGAAACAGAGAATGTAGGGACAGGAATAGTTATAGTAATAAAGTGCTCATAACAAGATTCATTAAGTCTTAGAGCAGCTGGTATAAAGGATCTCCTGAATTGCTCAGTCCTAAAGCACAGGGGGAGGAGCCTGTCACTATGGTTGCTCCTCTGAGCCGACAGAGAGTCATGCAAGGGATGCCTGCTGTTGTTGAGGATGGCCTGCGTCATGTTCCTCATCCTCCTCTCTACCAAAGCTCCAACCGAGTCCACTCCCCTCCTCATCACCGACACACATTTCCTGACCAACTTGTCCAATCGATTACTATTTCTGACACTCAGGCAGTTCCCCCAGCACACAACACCAAAAACGATTGCACTGGCCACAACAGATTGATAAAAAGGTACAGCATATTATTACAGACATCATCTGAGTCTGCACTGACCTTTTTTGTATGCTGCATTAGCACCAGTCCAGTTTGCTATTGAGATGGACACCCAGATATTTATATGTGGGGACCACCTCAATGCTCTCTCCACTAAACAGCACAGAGAGATGTTGAGTCTTCCGTCTGCTAAAATCCACTATCATCTCCTTTGTTTTGGATATTTTAAGGAGGAGTCCATTGCAACTCCTCCAGTTTGTAAAGTCCTCGATGACCGTCCTGTACTCCACCTCGTCCCCCCTTCACACGTGCCACCACAGCTGAATCACCTGAATATTTTTGTATGTGGCAAGATGTTTTTCTGTATGCAAAGTCAGATGTAGATATATATGGTTTAGAGAGGAATGGAGAAAGTACTGTTCCTTGGGGGGCTCCAATGTTTGTCACCACAGTTCCAGAGACAGCATTTCCCAGTCTGACATACTGGAGTCACTCTTCCAGGTAGATCCACTCGATGAAGACAGGACATTAAAGTGGAGACAATATTTAACGCACTTGAGAAATCAAAAAACATTAGTCTGACATACCCCCCAGTACCATCTAAAAAGGAGAGAATCCGATGGAGCATGTACAGGACCACGTCCTCTACACCCACATTCTCTTAATGGATCAAGTGTAGTTCAGGTTTCAGAAACCGTAGCAGGAGCCTCTCAAAAGTCTTTATGATCACAGACGTCAGGATCACTGGTCTGTAATTCTTGACCCCGGCTGGCCTCCCTACCTTGGGCACCGACACAAGGCACGAGGTCTTACTCCAGAGGAGACTCCAGTTAAAAATGGCTTGCAGAGGCACAGCCTCATCAGGGCCCGCTAATTTGCCAGGACGTACTCTGCTCATTGCCGCCTGCACCTCATCAACACTGAAGTAGCCACAAGTGGGGCAACAGTAGCTCAGTGGTAGAGCGGCCGTCATTTGACTTACTGAGTGGGGGCAGGGCTAGTGCATTGTAAGCGTCCTTAAGGCAAGGCAATTTTATTTATATAGCACAATTCATACACTGGGTAACTCAAACATTGATGTAGCACAGGTCCAGTGTATCGTTGTGTCTTTTGGGACATTTTACATACTGCATGAAGCCTCCCAGATGAGTGCTGGTGTCCATAATTAAAACTCTGAGAGCGCGCGGGGGAATGTAAACAGTAATGGCGACAATGTGGCACATAGTAAGGCAAACTCACCGGTAGCACCTCCACATCCCGACAACAAAACTTGTGTTTTACAGTTATGTGACTGGAATGGCACCATTTATTATTCACAGGCAGTGCAAGTCTACCTCCTTTTGCCACTTTACTTCAGATCCCTGTCCGCCTGTACCATGGTAATGTATGCTAATAGCAGAATCAGAGATGATATCAGTCAGCCAAGTCACAATAAAACAGTACAGGCTGCACTCATGGTAAGTGCTATCCTTTCACCAGGGCCTCCATCTCCTCACATTAATTGGGTAAGGAGTTAATATTCCCCTTGATGATAAGACAAGACAAGACATTTATTTTTGTATAGCCCAATATCACAACAACAGTCGCCTCAAAGGGCTTAACAGACTGCACTAGACAACATCCCCTGTCCTTAGACCCTCCATCAGGGTAAGGAAAAACTCCAAAAAAACCCAGCCGGGAAAAAAGAGAAACCTCAGGGAGAACCACAGAAGGAGGGATCCACTCCCAGGACGGACAGGCCGTGCAGGAATGTGTCCGGGACAGTTGAAAAATACATAGAAATACACAAACATTTTCACAAATAAAAACATTTATATTGGCAGTGTCCAGTGTCCACTCTGAGTGTGCAATAGTGGATGGGGCCGCAGCCAACATCAAGGTAGATGACAGATGGGTGGGGGCCCTCACACTGGAGCACAGGCGGGTGGGGGGCACACATCACCCAGCAGGTAAGAGGTTTGTGTCCACCCTAGGAGGAGGGAGAAAAGAGGAAAAAACAAACAAACTGTAATAGGTAGATGTGATAATATGAGCGGATTTAGTGTGTACCTACAGCTACAACCAGTGTAAACGTGTACCTACAGCTACAACCAGTGTAAGCGTGTACCTACAGCTACAACCAGTGTAAACGTATACCTATGATCAATCAGTCTCCATACGTTTGGTGAAATAAGTATTTTTTGAGTTTGCTTTTGAAAACTTCAACAGAGTCAGCTCGCCGCACTTCCGCCGGGAGCCCATTCCATAAAAATGGGGCTCTATAAGAAAAGGCTCTGTAGCCAGCAGACTTTTTCTTTACTCGAGGAAGTTGAAGGAGGCCAGCGTCCTGAGAGCGAAGGGTACGAGCTGGAGTATACCGGGTGATGAGGTCAGATAGGTAAGAGGGCGCGCGTCCACAAAGGATTTTATATGTTAACAGGAGAACTTTGAAATCTGCTCTAACATGAATAGGAAGCCAATGTAATGAAGCCAGGACCGGAGTAATGTGATCAAACTTCCTGGTCTTTGTTAAAAGTCTGGCGGCTGTATTTTGGACCATTTGTAGTCTGTGAGTACTTTTCCTCGGCAGTCCAGAGAATAACGCATTGCAGCAGTCCAGCCTGGATGTGACAAATGCATGAATGAGAATTTCAGCATCAGCTAAAGAGAGGCAGGAGCGAATTTTTTGAGATATTCCTCAAGTGAAAAAGCCTAGTTTAGTGACCTCACTAATGTGCTGCTGCAGTGATAGTGTGGAGTCAAAAATGACACCACACACAATTGTTGATCGAGACAGTAAGATTGTTGAACTTTTGCCGATGACTGGCAGGACCAACTAACAAGAGCTCTGTTTTATCCGAGTTCAAATGGAGGAAGTTTTGAGACATCCATGTTTTAATTGAAACGAGGCAGGCCTCTAGACGCTTGATGTCAGTAGTATTATTCGCTTTTATTGGTAGATACAGCTGTGTATCATCGGCATAACAGTGGAAGTTCACTCCATAACTTCTGATGATTTGTCCCAATGGTGTAACATATAGTGAAAAAAGTATGGGACCAAGCACAGACCCTTGTGGAATTTCACTGGTGCCGTGGAGGAGAAAGATTTATTAAAAGAGACAAAATGAGACCTATCACACAGATAGGATTCTAACCAAGCAAGAGCAGAGCCAGAGATGCCAAACACATTCTTTAGTCTGTTGATTAGCACTGCATGATCAATCGTATCAAATGCAGCGCTGAGCAATAACAGTAGAGCCGATGAGTCCTCGTCAATCTGAAGGAGGAGATCGTTAGTCACTTTAACTAAGGCTGTTTCAGTGGAATAAGAGGCCCTAAATGCAGACTGAAACGGCTCGAGGAGGTCATTTTCCGATAGATATAGAGTAAGTTGTTTTAACACAACTTTTTCGAGGACTTTAGATAGAAAAGGTAAATTGGAGACAGGACGGTAATTATTTAGGCATCCAGGATCCAGAGTAGGTTTTTGAGTAGGGGTTTGACCACAGCCTGTTTGAAGAGGGAAGGTACGGTGCCAGTAGACAGGGACAAGTTTATAATGTTTAACATAATTTGTCCTACATAGGGCCACAGTTCTTTAAGCTGTTTTGCTGGCAGGATATCCAGAAGGCACGTAGTTGCTTTACATGAAGAAACCACCTTTGACAGCTCATCAAGGGATACAGGATCTAGGACTGAGAGACGAGAGGTCAGTGGATCCAAGTGAATGGGACCCGGAGCTGAGGAAGACAAAACCAAAATATTATCCCTGATATCTTCAATTTTATGTTTAAAGAAATCTAAAAAGTCTTGTGCACTAAAGGGAGAGGAGTCTTCAGTTGTTCTTGGTTGGATTAGTTTAGCAACTGTCCCAAATAGAAACCTGGGGTTATGCCGGTTTTCTCTGATTAGAGATGAGAAATAAGCCATTTTTGCAGTGCTGAGGGCGTGCTTATAGGTGTTTACACACAAACACCACTTTTGATAATTTAGATTAGTTTTTGACTTGCGCCATATGCGTTCAAAACTCCTGCAGGCCTGTTTTAAAGTCCGGTCATAGGTAGGAACGGCTTATATCTCAACATTCTAATCCTAAACTTGACACCAGCACTGTGTCCACGGAGGGTTTCTTGAGTTTGCACAGAATAAGGTTAAGTAAAGGCATTTTGTTGTGACTTGAATAACGTGCTCTTTTCAACCAACAAGTCAACTAGTCAACAGACTTATGCCAGCATTTCGACCGAGCGACCCACTCATTCATCTGAAGAATTCAGCTCTGGTGAGTGCTTATAACAACTTCAGGAAAGCCAGCCCTTACTCTGTTTTGTGTTAGTCATTCATACAAGTATTACGGTATTAAGCTAATATGGCATGTAGGCGCCAGTAAACATGACATAACAAAACCTTTCACGTCCGATTAAACTAGCCTGCATTTATAGATAAAATGTTATCTTAATAAATAATAAACTATAAATAGAATTAACAATATATATTTTTTTAAACTATCAAGAGAACTTTACCATCACTTCTAAACTCACTCTTCAGATTAATAGTAGCCCTCCTTACATTGTCCCTCAGCTCAGGACATCTCTCTTATAACAGTGATATGCTTTTGATTTGTGTTTGGCTGAACTATTTTCAGGCTCCACTTGTAATGAGTAGTAAATGCTTAACATATTAATAATAAGGTCAGTGGTGATGTTGAGTGTTGAGGGTGAGCGTTCTTGTTTTTGCTGATCAACTGTTGTGTACTGTTTGCAACCTTCCTTTTAAAATAGTTTGACACACAGAGCGTCTCCCTATGAGACTTCTTACAGTCTACGTGTGAGACTGCAAATGTATGAAGGCCAAGGTGGGATAGGCACGTTTCGTCACTGACTTTTAGATGTTTTAACTGCATGGCAAAATTCAGAGTGACTTTAAAAAAGGCCAATCAGTTTGGAGTGTTTGTTTGCCCCCGGCTTCACCTCACCAGCCAGAATACGCTGAGACATTGTTTTGATTTCAATCCGAGCTGCACCACTTGGCTGTATCAGATTGTCCATGAAGGGGGAAGAAAACTACTAGGCCCTGCCCTGCAATCTTCAGCAGCCTCAAGTAAATTGCTTTCATTTTGGCTAGGCTCCCCTTTGTTATAATGTGACAAGGCTACTGATTAGACGAGAGGGAGATCAATAAACTGTCAAGCTTGTGGCTCAAAAGCAGGGGAATTGAGAGAGACTTTCTCTGCGGTTCACACGGAGCCTCCACTCTTGAAGGTGCACACCTATCTGAATCCTCCTGCAGGGGTTTCATCTTCTGATTAAGCAGGTGTGGATCATGGCATGGCATCTGTTTTGTTTGATGTTGTTTTTTAGTAGATACAGTGACACACAGCTATACAAATATACTGTAGAGCGAGTTCATATACCATTCTGTAACCAATATCTTATTGAACATGGAAGATTAATGGTAGAGTTTCTTATAGAAGAATACTGTTTTTACTGGAAAATAATTACCTAAGAAGAACAAAGTATGTTAAGCTTGGCTTATGTTCCTCCACACCATATAAAAGTGGAAGGTAGGTCAAGATGTTTCTCATAATTTATTTATTGGACCCTGGGAACTAAATAGAGAGCTTTCGTAAAATATATTGTTTCATTTCAAACATGTTAAAAAAAAACTAATACAAAATAAAACATACGGTAGATTGATGCTTGGACTGCAACAATACCATCCAGTGTGTTCTCAGAGGATAATGTGGGTCATATATTATTTTAATAATGGAGCTATGATTACTGATCAAATATATTTAAAAATAAAAATGCACCAAACAAAAAGCAAAGACGTATGACCTTTTTAGCAGAACAAAGCTATGGCACATCAAATAGCAGTATAATTAGGAACTTTATTCCATTAAGTTATATTTAGTTTATCAGTGTACTACACAGTTGTACATTAAAGTGTTAAGCTAGCTTCACTTTTTGTGTAAAATGTTGGTGCATTGTGTAAAATGTTGTATTTTGCTAAACAAAATTAAAGTGTGTTTTCAACAGTGTGCAATTGAATTAAAATTACTCTCTTTAGTTCCTTTACTTCCTGTTATACAAATGCCCACATTGGACATTCTGAGCACAGCTGGTGGAGAAGCACGTTCGAGTTTCTTTTTGCAGATTTATTTGTTCAGAGACAGCCTCTCCCTGCAGGGCACCATATACAGATTTCAAAATGTATCATTTTAGAGTGAAATACTGTTAAACAGCAACAGTAAAAAAGCTAAAAGCCAAAATAGTGATTCACTGTTAATACATTATAAAGAGCCTTCTTCAATTTATTTTTTTACAGATATAATGTGTACAAAACACATAATGTAAAACAAAAATTTGAAGAATTACTTAGTTATTTATTTTTTTGTAAATATTAGTTACAAACAAAAGCCTTGCATAATGTCCCTGTATTTAAAACTGGCAACCACATCTGCCAATTTGTTCTCTGGTGTGTGGTGTGGAATTGCAATGTCACCAAAAAGCCAGCAACCAGCCCCGCAGTTTAAATGAACTCACAAAACAAATGTTACTTTATGTTTGTATAAGTATGTGTCTGGATATTTACATTTACATTTAGTCATTTAGCAGACGCTTTTATCTAAAGCGACTTACATTAAGGTTCCATTTACCAGTGTTACAGCTGGAACACCACTGTAGGCAAGGTGGGTTAAGTGTCTTGCCCAAGGACACAAAAACAGTATGAACTGGGGGGAGAGCGGGATTCAAACCGCCTACCTTCCGGTTGAAGGACGACCGCTCTACCACTGAGCTACTGCCGCCCATATGATATGTGTTATAGTGTATTGTTATGTTTTATACAGTGTCTGTTTCTTTAAAAAAAAAAATAAATCAGAACATAAGGTTCACTGTAATTATCTGTTATAAAATAGCATAAAGTAATACACTTTCATGTTAACATCACATAATAACACATACCATAGCATTTGACACAACGGAACATAATGTACAGCATGTGTTTCTATCTCTCTCCAAAGTGTCAGATAATGTGACAGTCCCTCCCTCCAGTCTTAAGCCCCCTCTAGGCTTGTACAATGCAATGGAAAATATTTTTTTGTCTTTCAGCTGTGGGTCGTGATGGTCACTGACAGTGATGCTGACAGGACAGGGCACGTGTCCTTTCGATGTCCTTGGCACAGTTATTAACAAGTCATATGTGAAAACCAATCATGAAGGATAACAGGCAGTAATAGCTGTTGTCTCAGCATAATTGTTAAGAAGTCACGCTGCGGAGAGGTGCAGAATGACATGTAGAGCGGAGACAGATCTGCACACGCCGCTTTTAAACATTGTCTTTATCTGTTAGGGCAGAAGCAAGTTTCTATTTGGCTTCCAATTATTTGTGGAGTTTAACAAGTAGACACCTTTTCACTTTCTATCTTTAATGATAAAAATGAGGGACATAAATAAATGTGGCTTAGACTTAGACAGATCCCTCCAGGAAGCAACAGCCAATCACATTAAACTTTATCTGTTGATCTATTAATGAGTAGATAAGACTCTGAGTTAAGCCTGCGGTTTTAGCTGTGAATTTATTAAGAAGTCATCTCCATGTTCTCTGAAGCCCAGAGCACAATCAGTGCAGAAGGAAATGGCAGTATCCAACTTCTGCTGCTGAGAAAAGGTGGATTTAGTTTATTATGTGGTGAATACAACACAGATATATGGAATAAGGCAGTAAATGTGTCATACTGAATTGCACTGACAATATAGATGCAAACTATAATACTGTAACATGTCATTGAGCTTATGTAAAAGGATGCTCTCTCCTGAGCTGTTTATGAACATGTATAATGCAGTTGCAGTTCAACAAAACAACACCCTGATTTGGTTTTTGTACTTACAGTTCAAATAATCCCCTTTGAAACTTAAAGAGTTGTTGATGGAAAGCCCAGAGGCCACTTCACTTTGATCCCGACAGAAACATGGCTGTTTCCCAAAAACATCATCTCCTCTCAGCTTGACCCACTTGTTGGCTCTTATCTTTGGCGCAGTGAGTGGGAGGGAAATGGTATATGCACTTGCTGCTTGGAACTGGATTATGAACCTTTTGTCTGTATGACAAGGCATTTAGTCACTTTTAAGTGAAACATGATCTATGGAATTCTGTGGATGCTTTTATGTGATAAGTGATTTATGGTAAGTGCATATGCTTTAGTAAGTGCAGTGAGAGAATTTAGTAGACTTGAAGACACAGTATATGCAGTAAATACTGCCAATAAAGAGCTCTCAATCAGAACAATGACAAAAGATAAAGTAACCCACTGTAAAAAAAAAATGTCAATATGGCAATATTATTCTCAGTTTAGTTATTAGTTATTTACAGCAGTAGACCTGATCAAGCGGTATTCTTTAGCACCACTCTGATTACGAAAAGCTATAAAAAAGTTGTCCTGAGAGTTATATATTTATTTTTCCCACGTTCATATATCGCTGTAATTTTGTTATTGCAATATTTAAAATTGTTATTGTATATTGCACATTTTTCCGACTTCGTGCAGCCCTAATCCCTACTCATGAATGTTCACAGAACAAAAACAGAAACAAAATAGAGTAAGTGTGTTTTTGTGTGTGTGTCATTTTTGAGCTGTGTTGTCAAGAATATCCACCCACTTCATCTAGAAATAATTTTGGCTTTTAAATAATCTCACTTCCATGGTATCCTCCTCCACCCCCTTAGCTCCCAGGGAATGTCAGACCTGCTTTGTGCTGGGGCAGTCCACATGCTGCTAAACAGCTGATCCCTGGTATAAACAGTAGGCCTCACAGTGGACAAGCAAAACATGTTGAGATAAAGAGGATTAGATTAAGAATCAAAATCAAAAGAATTAAAGTAATACTAAGGGGCAGCTAGTTTTAGTTAAATATACTCATTATACTGTAATTTATTTGAAAATAGTGGCAAAATCTATGTTATAATCTTTACTAGTGCCATATTTTCACATGATAAAGGAATGGGTAGTACTGCTATATGAGCTTCTGTACATGGGAGACTTTGTGGAGCAGAGTGACTTATATACTGTAGGAGGCAGAGAGCAGATAAGCGCGTGTCACCTCATTTAAGTGCCTTCAGCTACAGAAAAGCCACGGAATGTATCGTCCATGTCGACACGTCTTTCTGTGTCAGACATACAGCCAGATCACTGAGCTGGACAAATTCAGGACTGCCATATGGGCTGTTCTTCTTCTCTGCTGGTGGTTAATGACCCACTGCTTACGCCAGAATAAGAACACCATTATTAGTCCTTCTTTGTCAGATGTTAAAGATGTTTCTGTACCGCATGTTACAGCCTAATCCAACTGCTCTTATCATCAGCCACAGAAACACTCAGTTATGATCTCCAGTAATTGATTTTGCAATAAGTGCTTGTCTTCAAAGGCATTGACAGACGTCATAAAACTGTAAAAAATGTAAGGAGAAGTCTTCCTTCTATTTTAGTAATAATCAGCATTGTCATCCAAAGCATTCTTTATTAGCTGCATTGTCTGTATTGTAAGAATGGAAATTGTTATATTAATTAAAAAGGGAAAAAAAAAGTTGTTTTGTTTGGATTTCCTCACATACAGCAATGAGAAGAATCTGTTCCAGTGAGATAAGGTGTAGAGTCTTTTTTGCTGTCTTATCACTATCCTCTGCAGTCTTAGTACAGCCACAGCTCCACTGGGAATTGACAATAACAACCAAAATGTGTTTTTATTCTTGTATTTTTGCAGATTGATTTCTGGGATCTGAAAAGCCAACAGCAAGTCCCAGTATTAGACCCTATCTTTGCTCATTTAGTCACAAAAGAAACTCAAATAGAACTTTACAAGTGCTAGTAGGGCACTGAATTTGTTACTGTATAATCCATAATCCATAGTAGAAGGAGAGCAGACAAATAAATGACTGCATCCATATAGGCACAAGAAGCTGTGGTAAACCAGGAACCTAAACTGAACTTCATAGAGCATTCATTCATTCATTTTCTTCCGCTTGGTCCCATTGAGGGTCGTGGGTGGCTAAGGCCTATCCCAGCAACTCATAGAGCATTGTTTCAACTAATTATGGATGGTTTGGCAAAGTATGTTATAAAAGTCGGTAATCGTCTTTTGATACACAAAACATTTAAGGTTGAAGCATTTCCACATGCAGGCGTCATGGACAGATTTCCCCTTATACACCAGCTACAACAGCAGACATTGGTCCAATGTTACTCTATAACCACAGTTCACATAGTAAGTAGCTGACAGAACTGCCTGTTCAGGGGAAAAGAAATAAAGTCGTTGGATCTATTCCGGTATCATTCACATTGTGCTACCATAGGTTCTGACTGTTCAGCTTCTCCCTTACCATCCTGAATTGGTGAATCTATGAGCTCAAACTACACTGTCTGTGTCATGTCAGTTAACAAGAGAGTGTGCATGACCAAAGCAGCTGGGATATACAATAAAAGAACAACAAAATCAAGAGAAACAATACTATACTACAAGCAGGAGCTTGGTTCGCATTGCCGGCAGTAAGTCAGACCTGTTCCCAGTGCATGTGGGACTCCGGCAGGACTGCCCTTTGTCACCGGTCCTGTTCATTATCTTAATGCACAGGATTTCTAGGCGCAGCCAGGGGCCGGAGAGAGTCTGGTTTGGGGACCACAGGATCTCGTCTTTGCTTTTTGCAGATGATGTTGTCCTGTTGGCTCCATCAAGCCAGGACCTTCAGTGTACACTGGGATGGTTTGCAGCCGAGTGTGAAGCAGCTGGGATGAGGATCAGCACCTCCAAGTCTGAGACCATGGTTCTCAGTCGGAAAAGGGTGGCTTGTCCCCTTCAGGTTGGTGGGGAGTCCCTGCCTCAAGTGGAGAAGTTCAAGTATCTTGGGGTCTTGTTCACTCAATTTACCGGTAAATCTACGTTCACCTATGGTCATGAGCAGTGGTGGACGAAGTACACAAACCAAGTACTTGAGTTAAAGTACAGATACACTAGGTAAAATATTACTTCAGTAAAAGTAAAAGTACTCCCTTTTAACTTTCACTTGAGTAAAAGTACAAAAGTATTTTCCTTCAAATGTACTTAAGTATCCAAGTACTATCATTTATTATGGCTATAATGCCCATATAGATTTTGTCAGTCTCTTGCCCCCTTTAGGCGCCAGGGTTTATTTAAAAAAATACAGATTTTTGAGATCCAAATTTCAAAAGGCTGTGGTTTGAAAATGATAAGAGATAGAGTCCTACTCTAAACTAGAAAAATGTCAGGTATGACCCAAAGTATATAAGTAAATACATTTTAAGCATCTAGTTTGCATATAATTTGCATACCATGACATTATATATTGGCGGTTATGTTATTTACAGTACATACACACTAATGAACATATTATAATAGTTTTTTTTTTCTTATTCTGAAATTTATTATATTATTATACCATAACTAGTAAAACGTTTGCAAATAGTTATGAGAAATATACACATGTACTGTATGTGTGTGGTTGCAGTTGCTTTATCTTTAGAGTGTGGGACCTCTCATAAAGCACAGCACACAGCCATCACTTTTATTACGATCGCTGCTTTGATTTAGTGCATTCTCGCTGACTATGTTTACCCCTGCCTCTCCCTCCTCTACTGGGTAAAGTGTCAGGATGACCAACACGTATTTGTCCCAAACAGCTGTCAATAGAAGCTGCATTATTCCCAAACTCCCTGTCACTACCGCGGCCACGGCAGTACACCCGCCCCGGCTTCTACCACCTTTGAGGTCTTCTTCTACAAAAATTTTTGATGGCAACACAAGGAACAACTAATTTTGCAAAATGTAATTGAATAAAAAGTAAGATATTTGACGTTGAAATGTAGTGAAGTTAAAGTAAAAGTATCCCTTAATGGAAATACTTAGTAAAGTACAGATACTGGAAAAAACTACTTAAGTACAGTAACAAATTACTTTTACTTCGTTACTGTCCACCACTGGTCATGAGCTTTGGGTCATGACCGAAAAGAACAAGATCCCGGATACAAGCGGCCGAAATGAGCTTTCTCCGCATGGTGGCGGGGCGCTCCCTTAGAGATAGGGTGAGGAGCTCTGTCACTCGGGAGGAGCTCAAAGTAGAGCCTCCTCCACATCGAGAGGAGTCAGCTGAGGTGGCTCGGGTATCTGTTTCGGATGCCTCCTGGATGCCTCCCCAGGGAGGTGTTCCGGACATGTCCCACCGGGAGAAGACCCCAGGGAAGACCTAGGACACGCTGGAGGGACTATGTCTCTCGGCTGGCCTGGGAACGCCTCGGTATCCCCTCGGAAGAGCTTGAGGAAGTATCTGGGGAGAGGGAAGTCTGGACGTCTCTGCTCAGACTGCTGCCCCTGCGACCCGGCCCCGGATAAGCGGTAGAAGATGGATGGATGGATGGATGGATGGATGTAAAGCACTTACTTCTATTCAGAATGAATGCCAGCTCTGTCAAATCAATAACAGCATCTACTGTAGACACTGGGGGTCACTCAATGTGTGACAAACACCCACAATAAAACCCGCCTCAATCTGCGGTCTGCAGTTAGGTTCTACTTGAAATGATCCCATGGAATGATACCATGGAACCTGGCAGTAGGAGGAGCATATAAGGAAACTGGTAAAACAGTTAGAAAACTTTGACAAGGCCCAATCATGACTAAACTATAGTCTAGTTGGTCTCTGTTTCTGGTATTGTAAGGGTGAGATGAGAGTTTCTTGGACTTAAAGGATCTGCTGCTAATACATGAGTGTCTGCAAAACTTTTAAAACATGCAGCACCAGACTCCAAACGTAGGTTTTGAAAAAGACACATTTATTTACATTGAGACACATTGTATCAGACACAAAATGTGCCATAAATGAAAGTCACATCCCCCAATAATATTAAAGAAAATCCAAGGACATTGGATTTAAAACTGGAAGCAAGCTAAAAAAAACAGTGTAGTGTACAATATTAATAAGCCTCTCTGGCCTTTGAAAGTTCGCTCCACTTATTTATTGTAATGGGCTGTAAAGTAGTGATGCTTCAACTTTAATAGACGTTCTCACACATACCCTAAAATGTTAACAAGCGGCATAGCTACTGAATCATTCATATGGACAAGGGCGGTAATACAGTAACTCCTACTTCCCCTACGTCCCAACTCGTGTCAGTTTTAAGTCCTTCGCAACGAGCAGAACAAAGAGTACGAGGGGTTACTAATGTATCCAGGTGGGTCACATGGAAACACTCTATAATAAACATAATAGGATCATATTTAGAAAGTGGAAACAGATCAGGAACAGCGTCCCACCCCTTTAATGGTGACCTTGACCAGACTTGGGGAAGCTTTGGGGATTTTGCCAGAGGTTGCATCAAGGTTATTCCTCTTAAGCTTCTCTGGTTGGTTATTATTAAGCTGAGTGGTGCACAGTTGAGCCAAGATTTAGCCGTTATTGCCAAAAAATAGATTTATCTATTGAAAGATATGCTGTTGAAGATTCCCTTCAAGTTGTGCCGTATTTGTGTTTAACCTATTGACTGACCGAAGTGGTATTTTCTTTAAACACAACTGCATGTGAAAAACAAAAATAACCAAAGAAGAAAGATGGCATAGGAGTGAAATGAGGCATTCAAACGCCCCTAGGAACGCAGCAGTGGGTGCACGCTGATGGCAAAAGCCATTTCACAAAGACACCGGCAGCTGATGTTCCAGTAGCAGCTGCACAGTGCCATCTAGAGGAGCCTGGGGCCACACTAGAGAAGCAAAATAGACAAAACACAGCCAGTCTCACGCAGGTGTCACCCACATTTGTGCAGGTGTGCATTGCGAGTATCAGATGGAGGTGGGGGGAGGGGGTGCTGATGTGTGTCTCGGCAGGTGAGAAGACAGCAGCGTGTCAGTGTGATTGCTGATTTTGTTCCCCCACAGAACTAATCCTTCACTGATCCTGTTTGGAAAATGTGATGCAACCCGAAGTGAAGAGTATAGTGTCTTTGCCGGGGCACACTTCTGCTACTGAGCACAGGCGGAGGCAAAAACACAAAAGAGCTGAGGGATGCGTCAAGGTTGCGCAGCTGTCACAAATGCGGGGTTTGAAATTGTGCTGTGCTGAGTCGCAAGCCACTGTCCTTTTCGTTTTAATCACCGACTGTCCCCGGTAGCAGTGACATCTTTAACACTGCAGGTATACAAGCTCCACATTTATGCTGTCATCAATTTTCCTGCCCACTGAGCACACTTTGTTCACTACAGCCTTGTCAGAAAAGTCAAAGCTTTTTCAAATGTGCTTGACGAGTTGGGTGTACCTCCAACTCGATATACCTGGGAGTCAAAGATGGCCGCTGTATATTTGCAATAGAAAGTTATATACTGAAAAGGTTTTGGATTTTAGTTTTTTTTTTTCTATCATATACCCATTACTGTATTCCCCTTGACAAATGGACTCCCATGGTAATATTACAATCTCTTGGCAGTGTTGACAGATAAGAAGTTTACAGCTGACAATAAAAATACTGATTGCAGAAATTTGCAGCAAATACTAAGGCTGTTTATGTGTTTTACATTGTTTTTCTCAAAAGAACCATTACACTGTCTTTTACACTTTTGAATCTTTCATTTAATTTTATTTGTTCACTTGAATCAAGGAAAATTTCTATTAACCTATTTGTGGGTTTGATCCAACAACCATTCTGAGTGAAGTTTGCTTGTCTGTATTGTGCTGCTATTACTATTGTATAGTTTGGGGCATTTTCACAACTAAAAGGCCACACCAGGGTTCGCCCTAAGATCTCACAAATTGTTACGCAGTATTTGTTCAGAAACAGTTGGTTTCACGCTACAGTTTTTATAAGCGGACTATTGGACTTTCCCTGACGCTGTGTTCACTGTCGTCGTGCATGGGCGTCGCAGCCGTGGGGGTGTTTTAACACCCACACTTCTCTCAGTGAGAGGGTTCAACACCCACACTTTTACCGCAGCTTTAGTACAGTCACTCAGTTTCTCTGGCTTCGTGTCTGCGCTGTAACCGCCTCCCCTCCCACTCTCTTACCTGCTGGGCCGGCGTGGCTAATCTGTGTAGCCTTGTGGCTTTGGCTGACCTTGCTCTGCAGCTAAATTCTCGGGAGATTTGGGGGTTTCCAAACTCGGCTAAATCCATCTTGTATTGCGCCAAGCCAACTGCTTACATCGACCCATGGGCTCACCAGCCTCTTGTGACCAATGATGTGGCAGCACAAACAGGAAGAGGTGGGCTTTAAATTTGACAAATGCAACAAGCTTCCACTTCTCCTTTTTGCTATCAACATGGCTACGTTGAAAGACGTTAGCATTGGTGAAAGACGTAAGCATTGATGCTAACGTCTTTCACTAATGTGTCACTAAAGGATTTTCTGGAAGGAAAAGATGTTTGTGCTCTTCTTCCTACTGGCTTTGGTGTATCCTAAATACATACATGCTCTTTTCATTGGCCAATGTTTTTGTTTCATTTCCCAATATAGAGTTTGTGTTCCTTTTATTCACAAATTTTCTTTGCAAAATTGCTACTGTTACAGCTGTTTGCTGTTTCTTCACATTTGCCGCACTCTGGTTATGTCAGATGAATCGTCGCTATGATTGACTAAAATAATAAATCTCGTAGTAGAAGGATACTAGTCGGTGCTTCATCTAATCACAAGTTTCCGACAGAAGGTGTCTACCTTTTGCAAATGCTTTCAATGGGAGCCTTCCCAGATGGGTCTGTGAAACATTTATGTGAGCAGTTCTATCTGGCAGAGTCAGGTTAGGTTTTTTCTACAATTTTGATAGACCTATGTTTGTGGTGCCAAATCAGCACCACGGGTTAAAACAGCTGCCAAACCGGGCAAACTCCCACAGGACAAGTGCGCGGTAAAATCTTACTGCAGACGTCGTGTTCGCTTTATACTGTGTGCCAGCGGAGAAGCAGGTGGGCCTCTACAGTCCTGTCATAGCCTCCAGATTGAAGTGTGTGCAGGTGTTTTTCTTCCTTGTGCAGTGTAGTTCTATTGTGATGAGTAACAACGTCTGGTGGTACCGTCCCAAAAAGGAAAAAAATCACTCTTTCGTACCTTCTCTGGATCTGTTCCTCATTGGTGGAATGATCTACCTGCTGCTACAAGATCAGCAGATTCTGTAGTCATCTTTAAAAAAAAAAGATGCCTGAAAACACATCTCTACCGTCAACACCTGACTGACAAACACTGAGTTCTACTTCCTTTCTATCAATTCCTTTCTTCAAAAAAAAAAATGAATTCTCTTATCCATAGGTTTGTATACTGCGCTGGGTTTAAACTGACTAGTTTTTTGTGTACTTATGTTTTTTGTTCCTTGTGTTGTTAAAGTTGCTTCCATTGTTTTCCTCACTTGTAAGTCACTTTGGATAAAAGTGTCTGCTTAATGACTAACTGTAAATGTAAATGTAAATGAAAAAAACACACAGCACTGATATTACAGATATTTCTCACTTTTAAGTCCTGCCCTTAACTATGAATATTTCATACAACGGCCTGAAAAGCTGCAGCCTGTTGAGGGGGTTTGTCTCAAAACAGAGGCAGAACTATGTGATGGGTTTTCAGGGCAATAGCCTCCGATTTAGGGGGCCCCGTACCAATTGGAGTTGCCAGCCCAATTTGGGGGGTTTAGCAGCCCTAAATGTGACCCAGTGGTGAAGTAGAGCCTATGTTAGTGTTTTTCTCTTATAACTTTTTGTACTTGTTATTTGCTCACTTTGCACTTTGCTACATTGCACCCTAGTTTAGGACACCTAATACCTCACCTGTTGAAACCAGATAAAACCAGTCACTGGTTTGAGTTTTTCTGTTTTAAAGCCTTTGGGTGTGGGATTTTGGGGCCAGTTAAATCAAAAAAATTTACTCTGAATTTCTGACATCTATGGCCAGCTAAAGATCATCTAAAATCCACCAGAATTCGGGGAATTACATTGTTTTCTATTAAAAAACGATAGATAGTCCAAAAGTCCGGACAAGTGCAGGTGTGAAAGTGCCCTTAGTCATTGGCCTATGGTATTGGAACATGACACTGAAGGTGTCCTAGTGTTCTGACTTGGCCCATTAGTAATGTTTCGTACCGAAAACAAGATTGATGTGTAAACACAGGAGAGATTGACAATAGATGAAGTTGTGGTTTCAGTGGTTTGCCAGCGTGACCTATTACTGCATTTATTCTGAAAAAGTACCTAAAAGGCTGGTTTTATGGCCAAACCTTGACCACCTTGGGGGAAAATGTTGCAGTGTTACTGAATGCAATATGGATCTCCTGTGACAAAGTTGGTATTATATTCGTAGTTATACCATAGTTCCTCTATTTTTGGGACTGGGTTTGACTTTACTAATATTGCAAACGGACTAAAAATGAGGTCTATAATTATTTTGGTGTACTTCAATCAAAAACTAAACTAAAACTTATCTTGACACTAGCTTCTTGTGAATGAAACTGTTAAATCCACACGTTTTAAATGCTGATTGGTAAAATAACATGATAAGAGGTTATTCATATCCACAAAATACTAAATGTGGCACACACAAAATAAAAATGATATTTATTTGCAATTAGAAGCTGGAGCTTTGAGACGCTAAAGGTTTCTCTCCTGCTGTGACGGTGGCATTTCAGGCAACCATTTGTTTCCTTTGCCATGAAATGAGTTTTTATAGATTTGCAGCACTCAAAGGAACTGAGCTAATTATTTCAGCTGAGGATGCTTTCTTTCCCCTTAGACCTCTTAGTTTGCTAAATAAAACCTCTCAACACTCCCAAATACAGACTGGAGAAGACATAACCTATTTATCTTAATTTCCTAATTGCCACGTTGAGTATCCAATTGGTTTAGTGTATTATTAATGAGGAAGGTATGTGTGTGATGAGGTGAGAAGCCACATTTTCCAATAGCCTCAAATAGGGACAAAAGTGTGTAGAGGGGCCACAGTTGGAATTAATTGCCAACAGCTAAAGCAAATGTAACCTCAATTTCAGCAGTCGATGATTACAGAGGTCACTAGAGCTCTGGAGCCTCTGTCCTCATTCTAACGACAAAAATATTCCTCATGGGTCTTTTGTGACTTTTACCAATGTCACAGTATGGAAATTCCAATTTAGGAAAACTTTTTTTTAGACCTGTACATCTGTTCCATTTTAATTAGGCATGCATATCAAGATGTTTAGGGGCTGTTTCTGTGGGATACAATTGCTCCACTTAAGTTAGCAGCAAAGATTCTCTAAAAATAGTGGATTTATATTTCTTTCAGAACATGATTGCTTATATTTATTACTTCCAGGCTACCGTAGAAACTCACAGGCTGCAGAAAGGGTGGTGTGAAATTGCAATTTGAAATATCACCAACAGGTGCAACCAAAATAACATCTATAACAAGAGTAGGAATGATATCCTGCAAAGGAACCTGGGCATCCACTGGCCTCTCTTTGTTGCTCTGTTATAGAATCCATTGATACAAAATATATAAAGGAGATACATATGTAGTATATAGCATCCATCAAGTCAGCAGATAGTGGATGGTCGATGATCCACGAAGTGCAGTTCATGCAAGTCAGCCCAAGAATTTACAGAAACCTTTTTGACTTTGCCTTTGGCCTTTTTGCCAAGAAGAATGGGCAGCTTTACCATCTGAGAAAATAAAGAGCCTAATCCACAAATACCACAAAAGACTTCAAGCTGTCATTGATGTTAAAGGTGGCAATACACGTTATTAAGAACTGGGGTTAGGGGTCATTTGGGTAGTTTCTGTTGTCATTATGATTTAAAAAGAGTAAACACAATTGTTTGACAATAAATGGCTTCACCCAACCACTAACTATGAGTAATAAAAAGTTTTTGTGTTATCATTTATGTTCTCTGAAAAATGGCCAAAAAGTATTTTAGTAAGTATTTTTAAAGTATTAAGTTTAAAAATGACAGTTAATAATAGCTTATGTAGTATAAATTTAAAATTTAAATTTAAACAGAATTAAAACTCTAAAAACACAGGCCAGGTTTAATTGACCTTTAAGACAGCAAAGAGAAGTCTACTGAGGCATTAGAAAGTGATTGCATTTATTTGACTTTGGTTATTTTTGGAAGGATGTGTGGTGCAGAAAGGCACACATTTTTATAGATTTGCTTTTGGGTGTGGGGAAAAGACTGAGCCTCCTTGATATGCCAGATGTTTCCTCGGGAGCATCTCATATTGCCTGGGGCCAGACAACAAAGACACACACACAAGAAGTTCATTGAATCATAATGTTGTCTCCTCTCGTTCAGCATAACCTGGTGTTGTTCAGCCCTAGTTTTAACTTAAGTCTGTCTGGTGTGACAAATAGAATAGCTACACTGCATAACTTGTTACTTTTTGACTATTTTTGAAAACAAGAACATTTTTTATACCGACACAGACACACCATATAGCTGCACTGTATTGAAATCTGTGACCACTATACAACAATGCAGTGCCTGGCCTATGTGGCGCCCGAGGCGAGGTTTTGTGTGGCACCCCTTGCATTGTGACCAATATCACTTATGCTATTTTGGTTTCGAAAACAGTAAAAAATAAAAAATACTAATGAGTACAGAGACCAAAGCCAGGGCATCTGCACACAGGTACAACACGGCACCAGTTGAGCTAAAGAGGCTACACCTGATCACCAACTTAAATAGGCTATATAATAGAATACTTTTGTGGTCAGATTTTAGGTTAAACTTAGCTGTGGACTGGGAATAGGGATTATTCCATTTTCTTTATTTATTTGATTTATTTGGTATGTTACCTTCACAGCTCTACCTTCATTTAACAAACCAGGTTTTGGGATAGGCCTTCTATATGTGTTTCATTTTAATGAATAAAACTCTACAGTAGTGATACAACAGCAGCTTATCTCAAAGCTCACCTGATATACGTCATATTGGTGAGTAAAGGCGCTTGTCTGGATCTCCATGGTAACGCTCAGAAAGAAGAGTTTGTGAAATTCCGATAAACTGTTTCTACATGAAGTTAGCTTCCCTTCTCATTTCTGCTAACAACAGGCTGCTTTCTGAACAACTATAAACAATGAAAACAGCCGAATATATTCTCTACCATCATTTCATCTGACTCTGTGTCAGTCTGCCTGTGCATGAGCTGATCTGTGTGCTCTGTCTGTGAGCGTGCAGCTACTCGGCATGTCTCTGTGAGCAACTCCCTGCTGCTGTCGTCTCGTCTCAGAGCTCTGTTGCTGTTGTGCCTGTAGTTTAGTTTTTGTCGGTCAGTTGAAATGAGACAACTCATTTCATCTGACCTTTAGGAGTATATACACCTAACGTATATCTGGAGTCCTGAGCATTTTACTGATTATATTTTCCGGTTTTGTGGCGCCCCCTGGAGGCCACGGTGCCTTTAGCATTTACCTATATTGCCTAATAGACCAGACGACTCTGCAACAATGTCTTGAATTAACCAAAGATATATGATGCAAATCCATTAAAATACAAATTTAATTTTTGAACCCTTCATAACCCATTTGAGAATGAAAATGCAACTCAAACTTTGTTGAACTAAACTAAACCATATATAAATCTATACTGTATATTGCTGCCAACAGCAAGTTACAGTGATAAGCGAAGTTGAGAAAGCCAGCACTAAATGTTTGTGAAGTTTAGCTGAATTTGTAAAAACAGATTATTGATGGCTATAGATCAATGAATTATTAATATTACCCAGAACTAGTCTAAGTAGTGGTCTATTTGCGTATCTGAAATACTGAATGCATTTATAGCATGCTCAATAGTGATTGGCTCTGCTATACTCCAACATGATGCACGTCAAACGGTATCATGGCAGCAGTTTGGTGCAGAGCTTGGAAGAACAGGTGAGTTGACACATCGCATGTAACAAAACCCGAGGCACATCAACAATCTTCACTCTGCAGCTAGCTCCTTATAAATATAGCATCAATAGCGAGCCTGCCTGGCGTTGTGGGCTCGGAGAATGAAGCAACTCCACCTGAAGACTCTTAGATGAATGGGGGTGTCATTCAGGGAATAAGCAGGGCAGAGAGGCTCAATGTGATGCCAGGTGCTGCGGCTGCTGTTGAAGGCCGTTCCTCTCCGCCTCAATCACTTTCTCGACTTGTCTTTGTGCCCCTCTGCAAAGACTTCTGCACAAATATAAGATTATTAACTCTATTCACTAAAAGTGTATAGTGTATGTAAAGTATGCATGCATGGATTGCGGAGTCGGAATCTAAGCTTAGCATAACAATTAATGGCAACGAAAAGAAGATTGTTAATTAAGATTAGATTAAGATTGTGAATGTGTTTTGGAGTGGATGGAGTGGAGGCAGTACAATATCCTCTTCCACCTGTTATATTGTAATTTAACAAACTGTTCAAAGCCTTGAAGCCATATTATCTTTAATGTATTTGAATATTGTCTATATCTATATTATCTTACTGTGGGCTTTAGTAATGCATATGAACGCACTTAGCGGAGAGGTCTCAGTTTAACACTTTGTATAACTCGGTCCTCCTTGTGCTGTTATTTTCCCTTGTGTAAAAGTCCTGTAAAAAAACAGTCTAAAAACATCCATTGACTTGTAGCGTCCACTAAATAGGGCAGCTAAAATTTGACCCATTTGCTATTGTTCCCTACCCACTCAGTAACTGCACACATATTTCAGAGGAATCAATATAAGAGAGGGTGCAGGAGTAATAAAAAATGTGTATGCACAATTTACTATGTTGGTGGCCAGTGCTCTTCTGTACATTTGTTTTTAACCTATATGGTCAGATATAGTTACATTTATGTTTAAGAACAACTTTTAAAAATGATAATGTAACTCCACTTGCTATTGAGCAACTTCCACTGAAAAATTAACAGCAGCCATGAATCATTGGCTGAAATGGAAATCAGAAATTTTGGTGATTTTATTCCAATGGGACACGTGCCGTTTTTGCAGGAGGTATATTGTTGAATAATACATTGACAGATAATGCTGCAGGTGACCTTTGACCCTGTAATTTTATATCTAGAATAGCAGGATCTGTATGACACATTAGCAATTAATTTTAATAATTTATTTTATTTATTTAATAATAAAATTAATAATTAATAAATTATTCTTCCAAAGTTATACTCAATATTTGAGTTTGTTATTGCTTATAGTGACACTTGATCTCCAATTTTTAAGGAATTACACATTAAATTGATTTGTTCTGCTAAATGTTAAGATAGTTCCATAAGGTGTTTTAAAGATTTTACAATTGTTATCATTTTTATTAGAAATGACAGCATTTTGGACTGGTAGTACAAAATAGAATAAAAAAAAATCTTGATTCTAAAAATACATTGATAATGCAACAGCAAATGCATCCATGTTACGGGTTTTGGTGGAAAACAGCTGGTATTGTGGCACCTATTTTCATGGGGAAAGCTGTTGGACTCTAACTAACTCCATCCTCAGAGAATAGTTTTGACTATGCACAGGTGGACCTATCAATCTAGAGGCTATTTTCTCTGCTGCCAGATGTTAGTGAGCACTGTGTCCAAGAGCAATCCTTAACTCCTTAATGCTTGTACACAGGGACTGCCACAGTGAGTTAGATGAAAAACAAGGCTGCGGAAGTTAGCATCTTCCTCTTTGACAACTGCAACCCAGACATGCTGTTTCTGTAAAAGATCAAGGCAGGTAAAATCACACTGGGTTGAGAGACACAGGGCGTGACATAACCCGACAGGGCTAGACTGTGCAAGACAGGGAGACAACAGGTCACAACACACTGCATCAGTGAGCTGAACAGGACAAGCTGGATGTTACACGACAGGACTGGGACACTGCAGACCATTGCACACTTTGATGCAGCTGTTGCCAGTGATCGCTGACTGTACAAGCTGTCTAGTTTAACAAACATGAGCCGACTGTTTGGACTACTGCTCAAGATGGACAGCATTTTCATAAGGCCCTAGAATACAGAGGTTATGGCGTATTCGCAGTAATATATCCTACCAATAAGCTACTTTTGGGCAATAAACAAAATTGCCTGTGATGACTCTGCAGATGTTAAATAATGACAAAAGAAAATAAAATCACCCGAAAACAGCATAGTACCTTATAGAGGCTTCTGATAATAAAAATGTGTGGGAAAATGGTGGAACAAACCCAACTGTTCTGTCTATTTTGTTTTGGGCACAAACCTTTATTTCTACAAATAGACAAAGGAGCAAGCAAGCAGTTGTTTTTATTTAAGTGCAATGTTTTTTTCTTCCAGGTTTGAGTTCTTCACTCTCTTCTTCAGTGTTTCCGAGCTGGCGTGATGTGAATACTGATGCTCCTGCAGGACGACACACCTGGGTTCCATCACTCGAGAACTCCACGACTCCTTAAGCTTATCTTATACGTACAGTATATCGAGTTTTCTGTGAGAATCTTGCAATCAAGTGTATTGTACTTTCTCATTACAGGCATAATATACGTAGTATATAGTTGGGCGGTTTTCTTTATTCTGTGAGCTGTGATCACAACTGGGACTTTATTAAGATAACTGTAATAGTAATGAGCACTACTGTTGCTGTAGTGTAATGAATCAGTAAAAGAGAGTGTAATACTGGGATTCTAGGTCTGTTACAACTTGCTCTACCCAAAGAAGTAGTGAAAAAGGTCCATGTGTAAATGACAATGGACAAAACCTAGTATCAAAGGAGGCTTTTAAATTCAAGGTTGAAGGTTCTGCATTATGGGGTTCACTCTGTTCCCACTAGGTGTAATTTAATTACAGTGGACCTTGGCATGCCCAGGCGGTGGCCACGCAGAGCCAGCTGGGAACATCCTGTCTTAGACGACAGGAACATCAGACGCGACAGATGGCTCATAAATCATGGAGGTGCGTGCACAGTGTGGATGGAAGGCCTTCCTCTGGAGACAGTGCTGTGAGCAGGTGGGCAGTGGGAGCCCCGCTCCACAACATGAGCACAGGATGCACCGGCGCTCTCACTGTGCTGCCGTCACATCGGCAGAGTTGTCTCATGTCTCACTTTAAAGGTGAGACTCCATATTGTGCTTGTTGTATTTGTTTGTATCTGGTTACTCACTTACACATGGTATCAAGGTAAAACACTGTCTGAGTCTTATTTATAATGTACACCGTATGGCTGAGAACATCTGACAAACTGCTGTTGCTGTAGATTTCAGGTACATTGCAGACTGTTGGAAAACTACACTTACAAGAACTTGAGAACCTGCAGAAGTTGGTATGTGGAGCTGTAGTCATTTGTAATCTGTTTTCCCACATATATTTTTCAAAAGGCCTTTGAAATAGTCAGTCCTACCTACCCTTGAACCAACCTTGAGAAACATTAAACACACTTGAGGCTAATCCTCCGGTCAGTAACCATGACAAAGATACTGGCTCCAGATCTGGAGAGGGTCCCCAGGTGCTGCTCAGCTGTATTTCTCTTATTACCTACAGCTTATTGGAGCAAGTACTATCTTTCATCACTATGTCTCATCTCTGTGTTTATAGTAAATCAGATCTGCTGTGGACAATGTGTGCCAGCCATAATAGGCATGATGAATATCTACATTCAATCATCACATCAGTCATGAGGGTTTGTTTGGGGAATTAAACTGTTATCAGTGTATTGTAAATCCATTCCCTATCTTTTCTATAATAATGTGCTTGACTCTGCATTGGGTTCCCTGCACCACGTTTATTCTCGTGTGTGCTGAGTTAATTAAGACACCACAACATTAATTGATCCTGATATGCTATTCATTCATAGGAAAAGCAATTTCCTTTGTGATTGTTAACAGCCTCAGCTTCTAATCAACACTTCGGTTTGCATTCAGTCCCATGAAAGCACTGGTTCTGTGAGCATCAGGCAGTGACAGTGTCCTCATGGAACTGCCTCTTTAAAGACAATTAATGGTATACTTGCCAAGAATCAAGCCACAATTTTCTGTGACATAACTCAGTTTCACCTGATCCTGTAGAAAATTAAGGTCACCTTAATGTTAGGTAAATGTAAAAGCTTGAGATAATAGTTCCAGTGTCAAAATAATAAAAATCATGTTTCTTAAAGTTTGCCATTGCAAAATACAAAAAGCAAGAACAAGTGACTGGAGTGACACTTTTGTTCCAAAATATATAAGATTTAAAGCCAGACATCTCCATCTGGCCAAGCCCCAGTGCTGCAGATATATGATGGCTATTTTATTTTATCAGACAATAAATATTGTAGTTATTGCCCCTTTAGCGGAAGGTGCTTTATGAATATGAATACAGTGTGACATGTTAATTATACCTGGGTCACATTACATTTGCATATTGTCAGTGTTTTACAGGTTTGAACCAGAGACACCAGATGATTGGGCTTCACTGATTTTGTTGTGTTTTTTTTTTTTTGTGCTTGCAATTGTTTTGGACTGTTTTTTTTACCTAGTCTGAGTTTGATTCCTGGCCTCTAATTTATTTGCAGTTACTCAATTCATCATTTGCAAAGTACGTTTCCTACATTTATCATCACCATTGAGTTAAGTTAAATGATATTCCAGCATCTGTTTTAGTTTATTCAGTAATTGGTTCTGCATTCACAAATTATAAAGTGTGTCAGAAATTACATTTCAGACAATGAACAGAATTCAAAGCAATGTACTTTTTTGGCATAGAACTCAACTTGCAGAGATATATCTAGACTTTGTCAAATAGAAAGCACACCTACACAGATCAGCCATAACATTATACCCAGCTTACCTCAAACAATTTTTGAAACATTGGAACCCAGTTGATAATTTTTGCAAACTGTGTTGCTTTTTTAACACCTCTCAAACAGACACTCGCTGATGCAGCCTGTTCACAGTTGAATCATAGCCCACAACACGCTTTTCTTTTCACACAGTGGCACACAACGCCAGTCATGGCCCATTCAAGACATATTATTGTATAATATTGCAAAAATGGCACAGTCTGACAGAGGCAATCAATTTAAAAAGTCTTCTTAATAATGTTCCTTACAGTAGCAATAAATATAGTTTTCTTTTACACTGTGTTCTTGTAGGATTACAGTTTTGATTAAACAATGAAATATTGATCTAATGCTATGCAACATTTGATAATGGGGTCACCGTATAAGAAAGCCAACTATGTATGAATTATTAAAACCCATTTTAATTAATGACAATGAACTCCTTTGATAGGCGGATATGTGGCCGGATAAACAGACTGACAGATGAACCGATGAATAATACACTAACAGACTTCACAAGTGAGATTGATTCCTCCTTAGATCAATACTTCTCTTACTTACCTTGATGTGAAAGGGCAGGTACGGCCATTCACAATCAGAGCACATCGCCGGCACTCCCCGGGGAAGCAGCGCTCTTCAGTGGAGAAAGCCTGTGCTCAAATATTTCGCATTAACTCCACTTGAAGCCCATGTCACCAGCTCTCCGGTCCACAGCTGGCTCACACTTAACCGTCTGCAGATTGTGATGAGTGCACACGTTGTCATCATTCACTAAAGGAATCTCTAGACAGTTGTCGGTATTGTTGTTTGGGGATTTTCTTTGTAATGAAAGCTCTCATGGAGGGTTTGGCCTGTATCCCAGAACAACAACTATCAAATCTCCAGTGACAACTTATCACGGTGAAAGACAGATGGGGGTAAAAATTCTGCAAAGATGTTTATCCTTAAATGGCAATGCATTTAAATGTAGAGACTACAAATTTTGGCTCTGTAATATTTTGGGCACGCAAAAAAATTGAAGAGAAAAGATTAGATGTCACCTGAGTTGATTCAAATCTATTTTTTTATAAAGTAATCAGATCTTGAGTGGCATTGGATAAAAATGTTCTGATTCCGTCACAGGACACATTTGAACCATGTTTTTTCTGGGAGAATGAATGGAAAAGACTGCTCAAACTGACAGATTCATATAATTTTTCTGTTTGTCACACCCTCCATGGAGTACCGTGCAAAAGATGATAACTGAGAGCGAGTCAGTAATAACACCAAAGCAATAAAGTCATCCCATAAACTGTTACAGATCATTAATATTGGAAAATTCTGGATCAAGAGAAGTTTTGATAATGTCAATTGCTGGTAAGATTGGTAACTCTCTAAAATCAATCTTGAACTGCTCTAAGCTAAGTATTACTGGCCTCACCGGCTTGTTGTGTCCAAAGATGGGGCAGCACTGACAGGTCTGGACGTGTTTTAGGTTTGAAGATGTACCGGCCATTTTAAAGTTACAAAGCTGCTCTGATTGAATAAAACTGTGGTTGATAAAACCAATCACCGACCAGATATTCATTTAAAGTACATGTCCTTTTGCAAATGCTTTCAGTGGGACCCCTCCCAGATGGTACTGTGGAACAGAAAATGTTCTGTGGAGAGCTTCTATCTGGAAGAATCAGGTTACATGCATCCTCAACATTCATGTGCACTTTTCCATCAGCAGTGTTCAGTTCTTTCGCTCTAGGCAGTAGTAGAAACAACAACAGGAAGTCACAGAACCGAAATAATTCCTTCTACGAGGTTCTGTGGAGCTTGAAATGTTGACGTTCCCAATCAAGACAAAAGCAAAAGTAAGAGTGTTATTTTTGATAAAATATATATTGCAACATTTTACACAATAAACATTAAAAAGTAAAAAAAAATATGTTTTGTATAACAAACCAGAAAGTAAGAACAAATTCAAACTAGACCATTTTGTTTTTTGAAATAAGCAGGAATAAGGCAATAACAATTTTTATTATATAATAATGTAAAGTGATGGTTAACAACATTTGACCGTATCTGTCTACATGAGGAAATACAAAGGTTAGCTTCAGGTTTGTCCTACCTAGAGTGATCTGGCATTCCTGGAACACTCTGTACTATCTCCTCGGATGATAAAATCTCAGCTCTTTCTCTGTCTGTGAATTTATATCATTTCTGGAAATGGCCTCAGCTCATAGAGCCACAAGTGACCATATTCAAAGTCTATTAAAGCATTAGTGGAACATATGATTATAGGGCTTACGTCACATCAAAGTTCCCAAAACTTAAGTGAACTTGAAGAGTGTTTGTGACCTAAAGTAACTCATGTCATGTGATTTAAATACACACTGCATTGATGCGTTCACAAATGAGCCAATTCAAAAGCCCCCCAGTTTACTTTTTGCTTTTGCCTGAAAGAAGAGCCGTGCCAGCTTGCAATTCTGATGAAAGGCCCTTGACATCTTTTTTGGATTGCGTAATTTGAGTCGCTTTATCATACAGTCAATGGCAAAGTGGCTGCTGTGATTAGACTCCACTTTAAGACATCATAAAGGTGTTCACTCAGCAATCAAGGTGCTCTCTGTCTTTGTCTGCCGCATGGTTTTAATTTAACTTTTTTTTTTTTTCCTGAGATGGCCTCCTTTGTTTCTTTACAAATGCAGCTTGTCGAGAACAGGTTGCCATATTGAAGAGCTGCTGTTTTCTGTCAAAAGCTTTTTTGTGTTTTTTTTGCAACATGGAACAATTTACCACAACAAACACCTGATTACAAATGAGACAGCCATGTGGGTGTATTGTTGCAAATTGTTTGGACATTTAAATTTTAATTCATGTCATTATACTTCCCACACGTGTATAATTGTGTGGGCATTTTACAACTATTATTTTTGTGGTAAATTGATACCAAAAGAACTGATTTTATCTCTTGTATTGTATTTGTCTTTGCAAACATTGTTATTCATGTTAAAGGTGCACTGTGAAATTTAGGATGCTCAAGTGAAAAGACAATATAATACTCCTAATTAGAATTACACATAATTCGAATTCACAAAGCCTTTTGTTGATTGTTGCTCATCTCAGGAGATTAAGAAAATAATGAAATAATAATAATAATAACAAATATAGTGTTGGGGCTTACAGTTTAACCATATGTAATGGAATTTTATCCATATGTCATTAAAGTCATATACCAGTTTGACATAATGTAAATGCATTAGCAAAAGTGTTTGAGAAACGCTTAATCATCAATCACATTTTGTAATAGGAATCCTAACCAGAAACCTCCAATGTATCTTTCCTGTCCCTGGGACGAGCACTCATTGCAAGAGATTATGTGAGTGTTATGTTCTAAAATACTAAAGTAGAGGGTTCAGAAATAAACCCAAACACTGGATCCTTGCAGAGATGGATTTGTACAAAATCCACTAAAACAATCCTAGCGTTTCAGAAGACATGCTTTTTCTTCCAAACTTGCCCTCTTGGATAGTCTCCATTTGTAAACAGTTGACATCTCTCAATATGGTGTCACAGTCTTGACACACAGAGTGTCTTTAGAGGGATCTGCGCCCTCTACCGACTGAAAATTACACATTGCCTCTTTAACTATTGCAACAGTATCTATTACAGCATTGGCTATGTCTGCTTACACAGAGAAACAGCGTAAAAAAAGAAAAACACTGGCAATGATTTCATGAGATGATTAACGAGGAGGAGATAGTTGTGGGATTGTTTTAGTGATGTTTAACTCTGAGCTAGACGTTCTACCTGATAAAATGAAAGCAAAAAAGGTTGCTGTTCTTAGGGGTGAGGGATGTGGTTGGCATCAGGTCATTGGAAATTTTCTACTAATGCAGCTTCAACATACAAGACTTTCAGGGGAAACTTTGCAGCCTGACCAGAGATTTAAGTCAACTGACCACTGAGAGTGGACGAGGCAGTTGAGTCCCAAGGGCATGAGAACTCGATTTATAATCTGTCCATATGACCTCATTATTACAACCAGTTTATTTGAGCAGGCCATGTTTCACACATTTGGTCTGACCTTTGACCTGCTGCATTTTCCAGAGAGCCGCCCTCAGCTCAGCCAGTGGGCAGTGGAGCTGTACGCCGATGGAGACATCACTAGAAAAGATGATCTGTTTGTAAAACAGGAGCCACTAAACATGCAGTGTATGTGCCACCTCCAGTTGAAGTAAACTGGTGAGTGGGAAGTGTTTTTACTGCTGTAGGGTAAATACAGGCTGTATGCAGGTCTATTGACCCATGGGCCCACTGACTGTAGATGTACTCGAAATGAGTCCCTCTCACATTACAATGAGCAGCAGATGTGCTATATATTAACATACTATATACTGTATATGGAGCGTATGGACATTTTTAACTCTGTCTCATTTTGTAACTGACTAACTCAACTTTATTTTGCCTCAGACATAAAAGACTTTGCAATTTAAATCAACTGATTCACAACTGAAATGTGTTACATCCAATTAGAAAAAAGGTGCATTGGTGTAAAAGGAGGGAAATCACATATTCAAACACAACCAGTCATTTTTGTTTTTCTCTAACCACAACAGATTCTCACACTGATGGAACTTCATGCTTTGTGTGTTTATATTTATTGTGCCCTATATGATATACAGTAGGGAGTATATTGATGACAGTGGTACTTTGGTCTTGGTTGGTGTGGTTTGCATTAGTCTTCATAATATTGTCTCAACGTTTAGCTGTGGAATTGACATTTCTTGTCAGCACAGATTGGGCACAGCCCCATGGCGCTGTGGTGGTCCCTAGGGTGGATTTCCGCTGTATTTGCACTACTGTCTTCTTTCACATGGAGGTGGCTGGCCAATTAAAAACTCCAAATCTGTGTTATTCAGCAAAAGCAAATGACTGTTGACTGCTGTGCAGAAGCCGACAGCGCAGAGGAGCAAGCCCATTTCAGAGAAAAAAGTTTTAGGTTGGCGTCCAGATGGTCCGCAGATCTGTTTAATGTTCCATAGAAAGAATGTGACTAACTGCAATCAAATGACATAAGTTTCACATGACATTTACTAAGAAAAGCCCTATCACTCTGAGAATAGTGGAGTACACTTTACTACAGCCATGTTTGTGACGTTTTGGATCTTTTTGTTCTGTCAGAAAACAGAAAAGTGCAGTTAACATAAATGAGATAAGATGATATAAGATGATAATAGCACTTGGAGAGCATTAAAGTGTTAGTGCGTACAGCCACATTTTCCCATATCTTTACTGTTTGACTTAAAGTAACAATGTGTAACGTTTAGCTAGTAGCATCACATAATTTTAAATTTCAAAAATATATATTTGTAATTAATGGTTCTTAGACACACAATTGGTAGAATCATACCAATTTCACTGACACAGTCCCCTTAACTAGGCAGAAAACTCTGATAAAAATGATATATAATTCCATTCCACTGGGACATGCAGACCTCTCCTGAGCAGCTCAAACACAGGGAACAGAAATAGGCCATTACACTGGACCCTAGCAGAGTTGTATTTGTACAAATTGCACTAAAATGACCCTACCATTTCAGAAGACATTTTTTTCTTACAAACTTGCCGGTTTTGGATAATTTCCTCTCCAAAACAAACTATACAGTCGGAAACACTTAGGGTTAGGGGTTTTCGGTTAGGGTTAGGATAAAAATATGATGAAAACATGATCGTTCCTGGTGATTCATTAGAGTTTAATGCATGTACTAATGCATGAGTCCTGCATATAGGGCTTCATTAATGCATAAATTCATGATACAATGTGCCCTTTACTCTGTGTTACCACACTGTCTGTAGGGGGATCTGTGTCCCTGCTGGCTAAAAATGACAGTGTCCCTTAAAAGGCACCACAGAATGTAGGAGTTTGTATGCACGGTTATGATTTTGACTGACAGTCTATTAGACTAAATATTAATTTTAAAACTGACCCTGTTGAGCAGCCTCCACTGGTATCTACTATTGTATTTATTTTTTCCTCTGGAACATTAAAATTGGTATCAGTAGGTATTGATAACCACGTTCACTGATTTACCTAGATATTATTAGCACAGTTAATTATTGATACATGGACACAAATAGAAACTAGCAGTATTGTACTACAGGTATCTATGGAATGCAGCCTCTTGTCATTTTTCTTGGAATGTCAGAGATCCAGTTGTTCACGCTCATTCGACTCTGAGGTGTATTGCTGCAAAGCCCTTTGCGGTGCCAGGTCTGAGGCAGCAGGGCAGGTGGGTGCTGACAGAGACGCCTGCACAGACACCATGAACACTGAGAGAGAGCCAAGACCTGACGAGCCCCCAAAAGACACAACATATGGAGTACAGCAGGGAAAAAAAAAATCCATCCTTCTGCTTTCCTCTACCTGCCATCATCTCATCCTCTTTTCCTGCCACACACCACAAGCGTGAAAATCATCCACCGAGGCTGCAAAGGAAAGCGGAGAATTAGAATATCTATTTTGGTAACAATGGCGACCATGTTAGGCATTCTCTAAAGACCCGCTTGCTCAATCATGTCTCGATTCATACTGAGATTTCCACCCCTGAAAACATCAAATTCTGCATAATAGACAATCAGTGTAGCTTGTTAGGCCGTTACATTTACCCCGTATTGTCAGAGACCGTGACAATACCGGTGTTTTTGCATCACTTCAATATACCTGCAGAGAAAAATGGAATGAAGCAATCCACAGAAGCAGTTAGTGCTATTACAGATGCACTTTCTTAATATAGTCAATGCATTGCCCTCTAAAAGGCCATCTAGCGCTCATTAAAAAGGCAAAGGCCAATTACCTCCCAAATCTCCCAGCCCTTCATTAAGATACACCTATTATCTGCAGGAAGGACACAATAGAGCAAGTTCCTGACCAGACAACTTTTATTTTACCTATCGAGGCACTTCTATGAGAAAAGAATGAGTTTTTTGAAAAAAGAAAGAGAAAATAAATTATTTCAGAAACATACAGATGATGGAAAAAAAGATGATTTCAGTAATGGCAAGCATCAGCACTGTGTGGAAAACACAAAGTGCTCCGTTCAATGTTGAGGAAGCCGGAGTACCGGAGAGAACCTACGGTAACACGGAGAGGACATGCAGACTCCCTCCCCAAAAATGAATTGCCTCAAAAGGGATAATAAAGGGATACTAAAAAAAATAAATAAAAGGTTATGTTAGGACTTGAAAATTGTGGCTCCAAATGTGACTTCATCAAGGCAGGAAACAACAAATGATAATAAATAACAATAATTTCATAATATTAATTATGTAGGAATTTATTTGTCTGCAGATAACTTTTATAAATGCAGTTAAACAGGCCTAGACTTTATCATATTTTACAGCAACATAAACTCGGTACAAATATGAACACCATCGGTCTAAACAAAAAAAAAACAAGAAAGAAAGAAAGAAAAACAGGACAGATGTGACCAGAGGCGTTGAGATAATCATGTGACAAATCATTTTGAAAACAGAATGGACAGTGTTTGCTGTGATATTCCAAACAAGTGGAAGCCGTATGTGGAGCAATAGCCACACACTTTCTGTCATCCAGTGTGTCGGATAAAAAGGGCTTCTTCATTATGTTCACCAAAGTTTATTTTCTGTTTTGGTCCAAAAACCACCCACCAGTCTAACCTCCATAATATTTGATCTGCTTGAAAAGTAGGATTATTCATATACACATACCTGAGAATAATACATTATTTTGTAGACACAATGGAAATTTTTAGGTGCTTCTACATGCCTATACATTGATGCTCTAGTGTTTGGTATTTAGCTAAATCCTGCAAAGAACTAAACTGATTGCTATGATTCCTACTCACAATAAATGACAATGTGTGAAAATGAGCCACTGCGTCACCTCAAGCCTCTCACTTTCAGTAACTGAGCTGGCTTCAGGCCAAACTTGCTCCTTTGTTTGAACTTGTCATATGCTGTTGAAGTATTGGGATGATGCATTAAGCTTAGATAGCAAAAAAACAAGTATTAGATGAACACCATTGTTGGTAAATGAGTCACTTTTCTGCTTTCTTCTTGGAAAATGACTTGCTTACCTGGGTGTCCTGGCTTCTGTGAGGAGGTAGACAACAGCTAATTAATCCCTGATGCAGAGCAGAGAAATGCAGATGATGAGGACAGCCCTACATGTAATCCACAAACAGAAGAAGAGCCCTGACAGGTGAGAGTGTCCCCAGTGCCTCCTGTCTCAATGTGGAAAACCATATGGGGCATTTATTTTATTTATCACGAACAGCATGTGCTGACTGCTCCATTTTCAATTAGTAGTAAATTTAAGGCCCCATCCAGGCACATGAACAACATCATATGAATTCCACGTCAGGCCTTAGAGCGTCTTGTCATGGTTGTCAGTTTATTCTTGTTTTTGGATAGCGTAATGAGCGGAACAGATTGCAGGCAACACTCTCTGTTTAGTTTGTTAAAAGATGAGAAAGACAGGCTCCAGAAAAGACTAAATTAATTGTGTCTCAACTCGCACACTCAGCATGCCTGTTGCAAGCTGCTGTAATGAATGTTGTATGAACAGGAGATGAATTGGACAGCTTGCTAAGTTGGTGATGTAGGAACAAATGCTTTGCTTCCGTTTTTGTGCATTATCGGTCTCAGTGTTTTTCGTAGATATCTCACTCAGTATGTATTTTGGACCATTCTTTCTCACTGAAGCTGTTGCTTTTCATGTGCGCCTTTTCTTCTTCCACAGTTTTCCCCGGCTCCCTCTGCTGATTGCTATTCCTGCTTTGGAGACAGCCTGAGCCCTACAGCGCCATGACTTCAGTGAGTGTTGTCCACAGCTTTCAGGGAAGAATGGGGAAGCGGTGGTTCAAAGTGGAAGTGTGAGGACGAAGCATGAAATCTGCTAAACTATAACCACAGTGCAAGCAAACAATCAAACAAAAAAATCAACACTTAAATCAACACTTGACTTTCTTGAATATAAGCTATTAGAACAAATATTACGGTTGTTGTTCATATTTCATCATAGACAGTGTCAACCTTTTGTCTGATGCAATTTCTTAGAACCAAAATATTGGCCACTAATGTTAATGGATGAGGTTTATTGTGGAATAAACACTGGTATTAAATACATGGACAATACAACAAGCATTTTCTGTAAGTCAAGATCATTATTGGTCATTATTACACTAAATAAATGAAATAAATAAATAGATGATTTTATTTAAAAAGTTGTCAAAGAAGATTTGCCAATGGAAGAAAGTGAAATAAAAGGTCATTTCTGAACATACATCACTGTCAGGCTTTTAAATAAATCAAAATGACATTATTATGTACTTACATTTAATGGAATATGTTGCCTTCCGGTTACTAGATTGCACTAAATTGGGAGTGGAGCCCTGAGGAGCTGACAAAATACACATGACCAAGATAATATACTATAGCCCTTTTCTGGGTCTTACACATACAAACGTGCACACGAGTACACCCACACAACCACTGAGGCCACTGTGACACACACTGATCAGAGATATGTGGATTGGGTTTAAGAGCGGAACACTGCACATTTCAATCCGAACAGTAAACACTCTTAATTGGATTGTGTGCTTATGTGCTTTGATGTGAATCCTCAGAGGAGCAGATATTATTAGGCCTAATTGATTCTGATACATATTTACATGAGTGAGGAAAATGAGTCCAAAGCCAATGTAAGTGGTTTCATCATTAACCTAATTGCAGTGTCTATGGAAGCAAATAACAGTGGTTCAAAGGTGTAAGGTCATCCAGCTGGTTACGTTACACATGTACAACATTTAATTCCATCCAATATTGCATTGATTTTAGTTTGCTTGTATGTAATATTTTGAATGAGTCTTTTTTTTCCAGACCAGTGTTTAGTTTTTATGCACTACCAGCATTTATTTCTGATTACTTTTATTGCTTAGGTCTACAATGTTTTCAGTCCCATTCTCTTGGCACCTAAGCTGTACATATGTGTGTGTTATGCAATGTGTGTTTTACCATAATATAGGTTCTGCTGCTTTAGCAATGTGTTCTGTCTTGCCAGGGAGAGTTTATCAGTCTTTAATGGGGAAGCACAGGTCCAAAAATGACATGACAGTAAAAGTCTGGGTCCCTAAATGTGGTGTTTTGCAGTGTTGAGCAGCTGAATATTGAGTGACTCGCTGATGTTTTCTACCTACTCATTGACAGTACACACACTAAGTCAGTCTGCTGCCTTTTGCCAACATCATGTCCTTCTGTTTATTTGAAAATGTTTTTACAGATTTTTTGTTGCTCATTTTCAAAAACAGTAAAAGCATTATAGTTCAATATAATAGTAACACATTTGATTTATATCTTGCTTTTTTCTAGAGACTTAAAGCACTCACAATATTCATTCACTCCACAGTCACATACTGGTGATGGTAATGTCACCCCCAGATGCCGTGGCTCAGAGATGTCTCTGCAACATATTCAGCATTGCAGTAATTGTTCAATGGCATGCTTTTACCAGTTTGCTAAGTTTTTGGACAGTGTATATCACAGTAAAGGTCACCCAACACAATGTGTATAATCATTGTGTTTTGTAGTGTGTTAAAGTGTATGTGCTAATGTGCTAACAGACAGAGGCAGTGTCACAAGTTTATTCGTGTTAGGTCTGTGGTTGATTTAGAGGTGCTGCCTCTTTTTGATTGTGATCCTGGCCAGTGACAAAATGGCATGAGCACCTTGGCCAAAGTGGACATTTACATCTTTGGTTTCCCATCACCTGCAATCTGAATTCCATTACTGGCCAGGCCACACTTCAAATAAAACCTGGGCCTATTAATTACTGAAGTATGGGTGCAGGCTAAAGGTGAATGTGCAATTACAGAATTAAATCAAGCCACCGTTTGGCTTGTCGTCCTGACAGAAATAATTTGGATGAATTATTAAATGCCTCCACTGCTCTGAGCTGCTTCATTGTGGGCTAATACCCAGCCGTAGGACTCTCAGACTGGGCCTTATTTCTATAAAAGCACAGGTCTTTCTCTTTAGAATCAGCTGGTTACCTGAACATTTTATTGACAAGATGCCTCACTGTGTTTTATAAATCATTTGTTGGTTCAATAAACTCTCTAATAAAAAAGGGCCAAGCATTAAAAAGATCAGTTAGCCTCAATAATGTTAATGATAAGGAATCTTTGTTATAGTTTATCATTAACATAGAATTGGGTTTGAGAATTGATAAGACATTTTAAAGGTGCAGTGTGTGGTGTAGCCCTGTAGTGTAGACTGCCATTCACATCTCACTTTCCTGACCATGTGACCACCTACGGTAACCCAGCAGGAACATTTAGTTGGGTATGAACAATCTTGTAGGAGTCGGTCAGAGAATGAGTTGCTTTAGAAATTTGAAACAGTTCATAAATGTCCTACACTTTCATGTTCACAAAGCTCAGTTTGTCTGCTCTGGGCGGTTGGAACTAACCCTTGGTTCTAAGTATGGATGTACTATTAGACCAGGGTCCAAAATAAATGATGGCTGCTATTGATTCTTAATAAGAGCAGCTTATCGGCACACAGCAAAAAAAGAATAAAGAAATAAAAATCATTACCCTCTTAGTTCATGTCCACATTATGCAGCATATAGGGCAGGCACTACAGCCTTTATGCATGATGTCCCACTGCAGACCCACAATCATTAATTCCACATGATCAGGCTCAAAGACAGTGATGCAACATCATAAAAAGTATTTTTTGTTTTTTCCAGCAAATTAGAGGATTTTTTACTCGGGGAAAAAAACGTCCAAAAAATACTAAATGTGACCACTTTAGAAGTTGTAGTTGGGCTGTAAACCTCAAACTACTTGTTTCTTTCTAAATTGCAGTTTGTGTGGTAAACAGAAAAGAAAAGAACATGTTGCCATGGTTCTTTTGAGCTTTCCTTTACATATGCAATCCTAAATAGTGTTTTTTTTTTTAGTTGATGATATAATATTAAAAAACAACCTTGACTAATGTTTTCCATTTGGTTTAACTGTATATGAAAAAAATTATCTTTCCCTATTTAAAGTTTAATTCTGCAGGAACATTATTGAAACTTAGCAATTGTGGTTAAACTAAGGCTCAGGCTCATGTTACCCCTTACACTGCCTAATTTCCAGTCTATCTACTATTGATATCTAGGCTACTAAATCCCAAAGTTATCTTTTAAAAATTGCAATTAAAGTAAAATTCAATTTAACAGGTAGTCCTCCATCCTTTGAAAATAAATGTGACTTTGCATGGCTCTTGTAGCACCGACTAAAATCAATGTAAATGTGGTAAGACAACACAGAGAATATTAACTATAGCTTAATCTCTGTCATTATCTTTTGACATCACAACTTGTGTTCATTCAGTTTTAGGCCCTTCATAGAAACGTACTTTGACTTTCGAAATGTTGAAAAACACAACCAAATTTGTTGATAAGAAAATCTCTAGCTTGTTCCAATTTGCACTGACAGAACCATAAACATTTGTATCTCCACTAATAATCCCATAATAAAAAAAGAAAAAAAAGAAATGTGTATTCCATTTGTTTCAATTAGTTCTGTAATGTTTAGTTAAATCCTGCTTCTAGGGAGCATTTTCTGTAATTGCTTTTAATGTGCCAGTGGCCGAGTGGACGCAGAGGTTGGTTTTTGGTCTCTATGACAACCAGCTGTCAGTAATTAGCAAATCAGGGCCCACTGAATTGTGGCCAGTCAGAGTGTCACTGTTTGAGGAACCTTGAGTGAACATGACAGCAGGGAGAGTGGGACAGCTGCTGATTTGTCTCAGGTATTTACTTTTAGTGTTTTCTTAAAAACACTGTTACTTTGGTGGTATAGTTCTGTGCTTACAGTGTTTGTATTCTACAGTGCCACTGTGCTGCACTGTGTATCTGCTGGAGGGGCCTATTGTGCCAAATCAGCAAGAGGTAGGGAACTCTTTGGATACTATTTATTTTGTGTTATTTAAGAATTAGCACATATGACAGGTTGGTTGTAACACATGCTGGGTGTGTTGTGACAAAATAAAATGACACTGCGTCTGTCTAGAAGTGGTTTTAAGACTCATGCGTCTCACAGAAAAGCTGGGGTTTAGCTTAATAAGTGTGACCACACAGGCCTTGTCATTTCCAAGTTGCTGGTTTTGCAATATCAAAAGAAAAAATAACCTGTCGGAACTAATTGCAGACATTGTCTTGCATTTCACCAAACATTTTGGTCAAGGTGCGCGTGCGTGTGCGTGCGGGTGCTTGTGCATGTGTGTGAAATATACCACAAAGTAGTGTAGTCTGTGGACAATGCTTCAGCTATGTTTAAAGTAAGTGTATAGGGCTAGGTCTATCCAGTCACTAATTTAATTAAAATTTAGAATCTCCACAGGAGCAGACCTATATATTGTCAATCCTATTGTCTTGTTTTTGTTATTGCTAAATCTTTGTGTTTTAATGTGTTTGCTCGGTTTCAGCTCGAGCAGCTGCCTTGGGATTGGATTACCCAGGAAGCCATGGGGCCCCTGACCTTCTTGGAGTGCCTCACCATGAGATTTATCCCACAGCCTCTCACTATTTCCAAAACAACCCTGACCCTCCTACACTGGACTATAACCTGCTCTACAATTTACCCCCAAATAATTTTTATAGTCCTGAACTTCCTGGATCCCTGCATGGAAGTCACTCTCTAGCTGAAGCTAACGCCAACATTCTGAGCAGCCTTTCCGGGGGTGAATCACTGAGCAACCGCCAGTCCAATTTTGAGCAGGTCAAGCATGTTGGCCCCCTAACACAGGCTGAAGCCCCCGGCCAGTCTGACCTTGTGTATTGGGCTTCTGAAAGTTATGACAAACCTCTCCCACTTGTCTACAACCAGCATGACCTTGTTGGTGAAGGCTCTGTTGCAAATAGACATGGCACGTCTGTGAGGGGACGCTCCCTGCCCCAGAGCCGTGGTCATGGCATTTACCACAAGACTCACCCCATTCGATATAAAGCCAGGCCTGTCCTTTCTGTATTCAACCCCACTGTTGCTAGGCAGGTTCAGTTTCCTAGACATGCCTGGCCCTGGCACAGAAGGTATAGGATCAGTCATCTTGTTCCAGTAAAGTCTTCTCAGCATTTGATACACCTTACAAGTTGGCAGTGAACTACAACTCCTGTATCGCTTAGATGTCTTGTCAAAATGCGTTCTCGCAAAAATCTTGAGGTTTGTCTGTGTGTGTGTTTCTGTGTACATTTTATTTGGGTCACCAGAAAATGTACAATTCTTCTATTTTGAAAATCTAGAAACTGGTTTGTGATAGACGGTGTGCATTAATGAAACCTTTTTTATGAGCTGCTGTTGAAATGTGGATTCCTAAAAACTCCTTTCCTCTCAGAATAAACCTGTCTGTGCACATTGTTGCAGCTCTATACAAATAAGCCTCAATAAATCAAACTCATTGCAAATGCTGTTCCTTCATATTTCCTCTCTGTTCTCCATTATGAATTTCTCATTGAGGTCTGGGTGTTACCAGAGTGCCATCTGTTGGTGCTGATGCTTCCATGTCCTTTTGGCTCACATTGTTTGACACAGGTGCTGCTTAACAGAAGGTCAGCCTTTTGACACATCCCATAATCTGTTGAAAATCTGTTTAGTAAGTACTTTGGTGTCCATGCTAATGTCTTCCAATAACCCTGCACTGTTTAGAGTTGGTTGGTTTCATACGCACTGGGGTAAGTTCCCACTGTCACATACAGATGAATACAGTCATATTCTGTACATTTACTCACGATGACCACTCCCTGCCATATCGACAGGAAAGGGGAAGTGAAAAAAGAAAAACCCTAGTGTGGCTTTCAAACCGTCAGCTCTGTAATTCCACAGTTTCTAAGGTGTATATGTGATAAAATTTAATAGAATCAATATTTCTGAACTTTATCATTCGCCAGGCTTATATTTATTCAAAGAGTCAAGACCAATTCAATTTCAATCTTAAAGTGGTTTTAACATTAGTGCTGTCCACCAGTGACTACAGATCCTCACTTTGGTTTGTAACCAGTCAGTCAATGTGAGACCAAAGCTGTCATTCCTTGTCGTAGTGTTTCCCAAGTTGTAATGCCTTGTTTTATTGTAGTGACGTTTTGAGGTGACTACCATCAATTATTTTTCTGAAGGAGACAGAAAACGCAGCTAGTGAATAGTAATGGCTGTGAAGCTTTCCTCACCATTTGAACATTCAGATCGGGAGCCATGGAAGGTTATCCACTGATCAACGTATAAATCGATCAATCAGGAGCCACCAAGAGGGAGCCGGGTATGAGCACTGGAGCAGAACCTGAATAAGGAAGTGAGTGACGGAACAAAGTAAAGCAATCAACTGTTTATGGGCTGTTTGGGAGAACGGCTCAATACATCAACTGTGCCATGTCAAAGTGGTGTGATGGCTGGGAAAAGTGAGGCAGTAGGTGGCCAACAATTCAATTTAAAACATAGTCAGAGATGACTGGAATTATCTTTCCTTGAAATATGGCAAACCCAAAAAAGTCCCAATCATTTGCCACGGTGCTAGATCTCCTGTCACCTACGACCACCTACACATCCTGCACACTTGTCCGCCTCCTTACACCCGATCACTGCTTAATGACCACATGCATAGTTTGGGAGGAGAAGTTCATTTCAGGATGGCAACCTGAAATAAACTTTGACTATCTTTAGCACATGACAGTTATGAATGTGCGACGAAAGTCAAGCAATACAGCAAAGAGTCAAAGTCATATCTTTACAAATTGATGTTATACAATCACAACATTAGACTCAATAGACTGTGTTTGCACTCCATCAGAAGTCTTCACAAGACTGGTTATGATCTGCAGAATCTGCTGCTAAAGTATGGTGCCATACAATAAAAAAGTCCAGTTGGTTAACTTGAAAGGACTATTTTGGTTTTGACAATGTAGAAATATTTTTGGCAATACCATGTCTGTAAAATAACACATGTGACACCTTTGCTTAGTCATAACTAATATTCATTATTACCGCAGTGATATTTTGCAGATAATCAAGAATATTCTGTACAATGTAAGACTACTCTAATTTCAGCAGTAACGACTAACAACATTTTTAAGTACATTAATGGTGGTTTGTTGATCTAATACCTAGTCAGTAAGATTTGTTTCATGGATTAAAACTGGGGAACACTGATTTGACCATTGACCCCTAAAATGCACATATGGCACTTTACTTTTGGCCGTCGTTTAAAGCAGAACTGAGTAAGATTTGCGCAGCTCCTCCTACAGCTTTCTTCAGTAAATCACACTTTCGACAATAATGCTCACCAGGCGCACTAGTTTTGCAAAAAGAAATGGCAAATACAGTACAAGAAATGAAAACCTCAATGGAGGTGGGTAATTTTTAGAAAATTGTCTTATAAAGTCAGAATATATACATTGTTTTATTGTTTTATTCACTGTCAACCAAAACTTTAGAAGGTTGCATCTCTACGAGCCGTAAGCTAAATAAATGTTAACATAACAGTAGCTATATCTCGAAGAACATAAACTAAAAATAGATCTATTACATAAAACATACATAAAAATACATAAAAGCCACATCAGAATCGGTTTTGAGTCCTTCACTTTGTTTGAGCTGATGCCATTTTGTAAAAGCTTAACCTAGGTTAACTCGAACCGAGCCCTCTCTCTGATGTTTTCTCTTCCTAGAATCTTCAGACAAAGGTTTTCTTTTGTCTTTTTGGTGGCTCCACCATGACTGATGATGAAATAAAGTGTATGCCATTTTGGTATCATCTTGATCATACGCTCATCATACAGAGGGAGGTCGCTATGTGTGTGTCGATTTAACGTAAAGCAATTTGTCACTCTCATGTGAACATGACCCGACACTTGCGTCGGGTCGGTGGCAGCTCAACTTGCAAGTGCTGTTTTCGGCTTAGATACACCAGAGGGGGATAGTGCAGGTAACTAAGTATGAGGAGAAAAGGGGAATACTGCTATAATGTACCTCAATTCCAGGTGCAGTTCAGAAACAACCAATTGTTTTTAATCTGACTGACTGAGGTGATAATTCATTAACAAGACCAGTCTAAGACCACTAAAGAAATGGAGTAATCCCTTTACCAGTCTATATAATGCTCTGCTCTAAAAATACAATATGCCACTTTGGGAAGTAAATGTCTCTATGCGGCTAAAAGGTCTCTGCCCTTTATCATGTCAGCAATAGTAAGAACCTGTGCTTGTCTATGCACTATCAGTGTTGGCACAGTGGCTACTATTGTCCAGCATAAAAGGGGTTATACAAAATAATAAACACCCAAAAAAGTGATAAATAACAGCGCCAAGCACGAAACATAACCCACACCTATCGCAGCCCTCGGGTTGGTGTTGCTGTTTAATTGTTTCTTCTAAATAAAGTTCTTAACCATATGGTTTTACACAGTGTGTTCACCTCAAACAGAGTCCATCAAAACGGTCTACAGATCAGTTTAGCTTTTATGTCAGACGGATCACTGTCTACAGACTAACACAATAAAAGTTTATAGAGCTTATGAAGAAAGTGTTGCCACTCAACTGAGTGCCTAGTGCTCTCTGAACGACTTGTGTTGTCAGTTATAGACTACAAACCTTTAAAAGCATTCTCTAAAAATCTGCTGAATGTGTTTGAAAACTTAGGTTTAACCTGTGCATATTGATTAGTAAATGCACCTGAATCCAACTGAGTGCACAGAATGAATATTCTTCTATGACTTGTTTGGCAACAGAATAAGTTACATAAGTATATATTGGAAGAGTTTGCATGTTAGGGTTTTTGATTTTGCAATCCTTCTGACTGTAAGTCAACTCAGTGCATTTTTATTGTAGAAATAGATACCAGTAACTGACTACAGTGGAACAACCAAATAAAGATTTAGTGGCACAAATGTGAGGGGTCAACATTAGTCTGGAATTTAGTTTAACCTTTACAGGGGCATTTAAGGGAGACTTTCAAGTTGTAAAATAGTGATTGACCATTATGTTAGATGATGTAGACACAACAGTGGTTAAAACTACAGCTGTGTCTTTGGGTAGACCTATGTGAGTTTATGTTTCTCTGTGCTGTCCCTGTGCTCTGCTTTCCTTGTCCCACACCAGGCTCTGTGAAAGCCCGCTGTAGCCTGCCAGCACTACTGACCTGTGGTAAAGGGGAAATCAATAGTCAATTCCATTTTGCAGCCGGCGTGTGACAGGTACTAGATAGGAGTGGATTGGGTGCATGTAAGGAGCACCAGCGTGAGTCTGAGCTTGTTTGACCTCGCTTCTCTGTCTCTGGCCTGCTTTCAATGTGTCTCTGTCTGTCTTCGAGCTCTGTCTCCTGCTGGAAATGCCCGGAAACTGCAGCTAGAATACACTTAAAATCAAAAAGTCATATGACAACATTTCTTACACTAGCTTAACTTCATGTCTTAATCTTAGATTTAGAGTTACATTTAGCCAGACCTTCCCTCTTTGTGTTTACCATTTCTTCTAAACCTAGCCACTGATCCAAGACCAGTCTATGACCAGCTATCGATCCAGGCCTAGTCTGGGTACAGGCACTGGTCCAGGACCAGCATATGACAAGTCACTGATCCAGAATCCGTTTAGAACAGGGCAAGGACAAGCAAGTGTTCCTGGACAGGTCAAGTGCCATTTTAGATCTGCTCCCTGGTCCAGGACCAGTGTATGACCAGCCACTGATCCAGGATAACTGACTGATGTGTATAACAGGACAAATCAGTGTTATATAGTCTCTGGCAGGGCTACAAACAGTTATTAACCAGAGTCAACCTAACACAAATCGAAGTGACAAATTCCACCACTTTGGTTTGGAAACAGGTTTTGTTTTCTGGGCTTACATCCTTCAGAGCACTTTAATTTTCAACTTGTATTCTGAGGTGTGATTGTGAGAGTCCATGATTAGTGTAGGGCTTGATTGCTACTGTTGTGATTGTAGTTTTGTATTCGATTAAACCAGATATGTGAGGATATTTCCAAAGGTTGGACACATCTGTGAAGTGAACAAGAGGAGACAGCATTCTATTAAGTACAGTACAAGAACCGCAGTCAAACCCAGTGAAGCTTCATCAATTTTAGCCTCTGGGCCCTCAGCTAATTTTACTGCTCACTGAAATGTAGCGTGTAATACCCAATGGAGGGATAGCATTTCCTTCATTACTGCTGATTAAGAAAAAAAAGATCAAGCAAAAATATGTCAATGTATGATAACCGGTTAATGTGTTTTTAATTAGCGCCTGCGTTTCTTCTCTCTCGTTGATTTTTATTCAGAAATATACTACAGTGTGCTTTAATTCCTTCTCCAGCGGCCTCCTGATGAACAGTTAGTGTTTATTATGTTTGTGAGGGCGGCTGAGTGACCGAGCCGGGATACAGCTGTTAAAAGTTGAGTGGGTGAGCTCACTGGCACGCCTCACATGCTGTTTGAAATGAGGCCTTAGCCGGAGAATCATTTCACAATTTAATAAGCTAATAAACGTGATATGGCAAGTAGTTTCCAGTGCCCTTGGGGGGGTCAAAACAGAGTTTACAATCCCATTTAAGAGCTTGTTCTATTACTGTGCTGACAAAGGGGAGATGACTGGGGTTTGAAGTAGCTGGAGTGATGCAGCAGATCTTCCACACAAGTCCCGTTCAGCACAGCGAGGTCAGGCTCTGGAGACTTATTGCAGCCCCCGACAAGGCCCTGCAGAGTCGAGTTAGAGGGCACTCTGCAGACGCCATATTAAAAAGTAAGAACGTCATAAAAAGTTGATAAGCAGCCATAGTTTTATAGAAGCAGAAACTGGACATTTCAGCACCGCACAGAATGACAATTCAAATCTCAGTCTAGTAGTGTAACTTCGTATGAATCTAAATGATTAAAGGTGGGCTGTGTAGTTTTCGCTGGCATCTAGTGGTAAAAAAGCAAAGCGCACACTTCCACACTTCTTCTTTTTATACCGTGTGAACAGCTATGAGCAATGAGTGGAAATAGTGCTGATGGTATTTTCACTAATCAGACCTTCATGAGAGAATATGTGTTCAAAATGAAATATAAGTGTCCTCCATCAGTGCTAAGTTTGTTCTCTCATGGCAGCTGTATCAACAAGTACATAAAGTAATCTAATTTCCCCTGGATTCTATGGTGCTTTAGAGTTGGTTTGACCCAAATCTTCAGGTGTGAGAGCTCCAGAGGGCCGTGGTTCAGACCAAACAGCTGCTCTTTGGTAAAAACAGTCGGCAAAAAGAGGTGGTCTTGGCCCAGACCAAACTGAACCAATGTCTGGTTCATTTATATTGTGAAAGCGCGTTTACCAATAATTCGGACTTTCAAACCAAATACAGGAAGTCACGGCCAATTAAACACAGGAAGATGAGCAAACAAAAGAAGTAAACGGGGAAAACAGACAGTCAGATTTAGAAACACACAGATAACGTTTGTTTATGTTTTGTATGTGTTTATATTTATTGCTACGTTACGACCTAATGAGTGTTAAAGCAATTTAAATCATGTTTTAAACGGTGCATTTGTATTCTATACTAATAGAAACATGTCGACTTTATGCCAGTAATAAGGCAGGTTTATTGGTATAGCACAATTCATAAATACACCAATTGGAAGTGTATAATGTAACTGGATCATGGTTCCCAGACCCAGTCACGCAGTAATTCAGTGACACAGGGTCCTGTGGCTAGCCACAGTTCAACGTGCTGTATAAAAGTGCTATGGTGAAACATCTCGTGGGAACAAGATGATAAAATTGTGCAAGGATCCTTCTTGATTTGCAAGAGTGCATTTTTTTAACTGGAAGGAACACATGGTATGGTTGTGCTTATTTCATGAGAACAAGTTAGAAAACAAAACATGCATTTTTTTATATGTAGAAATGAGTCAGGTAGTAGTTAGTGAATTTGTGAAGTTTTTCTTATTTCTGATCTGCTCTGTGATCCTCTGACTTCTTTCTATTAGTGAAATGCTCACACTAGACCATATAAGTCCTTTTTGTCCACTCAATAACAAAATCCCAATGGCTGTCTCTAAAATACATTTACATTTAAAACACTTATGCTTGCTGTGGATATGTTGTAGTGTAGCCTGTAGTGCATGAGTCTGGTCTTCTCTACACTGATATGATGTATTCAAAAACAACAGATTTATGCATTCTCTTATAATATACTGAACAAAAATTTAAATGCAACACTTTTGTATTTGTCCTCATTTTTCATGAGCTGAACTCAAAGGTCTAAGACTTTTTCTCTGTACACTCTCTATTTCACTCAATTATTGTTCACTAATCTGTCTAAATCTGGGTTAGTGAGCACTTCTCTTTTGCCGAGATAATCCATCTACCTCACAATGTGGCACATCAAGATTCTGATTAGAGAGCATGATTATTGCACAAGTGTGCCTTAGGCTGGCCACAATAAAAGGCCACTCTAAAATGTGCAGTTTTACTTTATCGGGAGGGTCCGAGGTGGTCCAAAAACCAGTCAGTATCCGGTGAGACCATCATTTGTAAAAAGATGCCATCAAATGTTAGCATTGCCCACTCAAGGTGGTTACAACAATAAACTGCAGTCAGGTCGAGACCCCCATGAGAACGATGAGCATGCAGATGAGCTTCCCTGAGACGGTTTCATGCCACATTCAATTTTCAATGTTCCTTTGTTATTATGGTTAGTATATTCTGTTGTTGTGTACATTTATATGTACTGTATGTAGCTTGTAATATATGATAAGCATAAGCAATTTTATGACACTTTTTGTAATTCCAGATGTTCACATGCAACTCAGTCATGTCAAGGTCTGCTGCAAGATGTGCAGATGTTATGTTGTAGGATATTCACTGAGTACAACACTTTTATGCAAGGCAAGTTTATTGGTCTAGCACAATTCATAAATACACCAGTTCAAAGTGTTTAATGTATTCTAACTGGAACTTTTGATCATATGTAGAAACGAGTCAGGTAGTAGTTAATGAATTTGTGAAGTTTTTTTTTTCTTTATCAGCTCTACATTTTTATAAAGCTTTATCAACTGTTACAGGCTAAGTAATTTAAACTAAACAATCCTAGAGATACAGCTCACAAAGAGTAAATTCACTGTTGGTCTGAATGTTTCTTCTTAATTTCTGCAGTTTGCAAATTATTTTTAGTCTGCTTAATTTCCTCATTGTTTCTTCGTATTTGTGTTGCTGAGTGCAAAGTGCTGATTATTACACACTTCCCCTAATTGCGAACTGACGCACTCACACGGGAGGCCGACAGCAGCACCAGGGTTATGTGATTTTCCAAACAGTCACATACACATGCGGGTTGCATCACCGACAGAAGACACAACTGGGTGCGGTAAGAGATGGCGTAACACTGTATATTTAGGTGCATGATTCATCTGCGGTGTTGTTTTTAAAACCTTGTCTCTGCTCTGTGATCCTCTGACTTCTTTCTATTCGTGAAATGCTCACACTAGACCATATAAGTCCCTTTTGTCCACTCAATAACAAAATCCCAATGGCTGTCTCTAAAATACATTTACATTTAAAACACTTATGCTTGCTGTGGATATGTTGTAGTGTAGCCAGACAAATCCTGCCTTTAGTGCATTAGTCTGGTCTACTCTACACTGATATGATGTATTCAAAAACAACAGGTTTATTCATTCTCTTATAATATACTGAACAAAATTTTAAATGCAACACTTTTGTTTGAACCCTCATTTTTCATGAGCTAAACTCAAAGATTCTTCTGTTACACAAAAGGCTTATTTCTATAAAATATTGTTCACAAATCTGTCCAAATCTGTGTTAGTGAGCACACTGCTTTACCAAGATAATGTATCCACCTCACAGCTGTGGCACATCAAGACGCTGATTAGAGAGCAGAATTATTGCACAGGTGTGCCTTAGGCTGGCCACAATAAAAGGCCACTCTAAAATGGGCAGTTTCACTTTATTGGGGAGAGTCCGGGGGGTCCGAAAACCAGTCAGTACCTGGTGTGACCATTATTTGTAAAATGAACACCCCTTCAAAGTGCCAGATGCCATTGAATGTGAGCATTGCCCACTTGTTGGTTAGAACAATAAACTGCAGTCAAGTCGAGACTCGATGAGGACGATGAGCATGCAGATGAGCCTCCTTGAGACGGTTTCAGAAAAAAAGATTTGTGCAGAAATTCTTTTGTTATACAAACCGATTGTTGCAGCAGCTGTCTGGGTGGCTGGTCTCAGAGGATCTTGGAGGTGAAGATGCTGTATGTAAAGGTCATGGGCTGGTGTGGTTGTGAAGCCGGTTGGATGTACTGCCAAATTTGCTGAAATGCCTTTGGAGACAGCTTATGGTAGAGCCGACTGCACGCTCTCTCAAAACCTGTAACATCTGTAGCATTGTGCTGTGTGATAAAACTGTACATTTTAGAGTGGCCTTTTATTGTGGCCAGCCTAAGGTATACCTGTGCAATAATCATGCTCTCTAAACAGCATCTTGATATGCCACATCTGTGAGGTGGATGGATTATCTCGACTCTCTAACACAGATTTGGACAGATTTGCGAACAATATTTGAGAGAAAAAGGCCTTTTTGTGTTCATAGAAAAAGTCTTAGATCTTTGCGTTCAGCTCATGAAAAATGGGGGCAAAACAAAAGTGTCGCGTTTAAATTTTTGTTCAGTATATTAAAAGTAGAGGAGTTACAATACTGATTCACTGGAAATTCCCATTAGTAGTGTAACATCCAGTTGTCTGTTTTGTCTGTGAGTATTTTGAACGTTTATATTGCTCCAAAAATGTAATTAAAATTATTTTTCTAAATTGACATCACTTAATGTGGAATTTTAAACCCCTAAGCAACCTAGTAATAAGTCAGATTCTCTGACCCCTAGAAAGACAGCTCTGCATCAGATGTTTCTGGAAACTGGCCTGATTGACATTTGGCACAAGCTAAACCTGTTCATTACAAAAACAGAGAAGAACAAGAACATGTCCTTAACTCTGAAAATATTATTTAAACAAAAACACAAGGTTTATGAACAAGATAATAGATCACGGAAGTACCTTTACAATCTAATTAATTTTCTTCATTTTAATGAAGTGACAAATAAAAGACAAACAAAATTGTATGTTATAATAAACAAACTCAGAAATTGTTAGCAAATTTAATGATTATGATGATTTTAGTAAGTTGAGATGTTCTGAAATTCATGAAAAAAAAAATAGAAAATCTTATTCAAACATTAAAGTACTTCTGAACACTATACAGTATATTTGAATACAGAAATCTGATGCCTTGATAGTAACATTAGCTGCTGAAAAGGCATTTGATTACATTGAATGACCCTATTTGTTTCAAACCTGTTGGTGAAGTATTTATTGGTGAGAATGTTATATTCTATGCCACAAGCATCAGTTCTGTATTAATGGAGTGGCATCATCTACATTTTTAAGTAAAGGCACTAAACAGGGCTGCCCGTTGTCACCTTTACTTTTGTTTAGCAGTCGTCCTTTTTGCTCTGTTCTACCTATAATTACAATTATTAAGGAATTTGGAGAGTTTTCAGGTTACAAGATCAGTTATGAGAAATCATTAGCCTGACCACTGCCCAATCTAAGTTTGGACTTGAGGAAATCTATTCTTTTCAAAATATCAACTAAAGCATTTAAATATCTGGGTTTTTATATTTCTCCTCAAATGGATGAGTTAGTTGAAAAGAATCTAACTATGAAGTCAATTAGTAAGGACACTCCATTGTCATTATATTTAGTTAGTAGAGTTACTGTTATTAAAATGAATATCTTACCAAGATTATTATAACCCAATGCAATTATCACCCAATCAAGTTTCAGAAAAAAAAATTTAATCAATTTGATCAATAAGAAGTTTGTTTATGAAAAGGTAAACGCCCACAAATAAAATTAGCAAAACAGCAGTTACCGTTAGATAAAGGAGGATTAACACAGCAAAATTAAAAATACTACTTTTGGAACTCACAAATTAAATATATTTTAGAATGGATTAAATCAAATAATTATACTTCCTTCTTAAATCTAGAAGCTGTGGAAAAGATACAGTACTTCTCAGCCATCCCTTTTGTTAAGAATCTTCCTCTAGTACTCAAACATTTTGGTGTAATAGACAAATATTCTTTTCTAGCACCTAATTATGGTAGACTTTCCAGTATCATGTACAGATGTGGGCTTTATAGTATGGAAAGAGGCAGGTATATTAAAGATCCAGGGCCTTGTTTTCAGATAGAAACCTAAACCTAAAGACTGAATAGGGTCTCCCTCAGACACACTTTTTTATTTAGGTTAGGAGCTATATTCAGTCTAAATTATAAAAATGTCCCTAACTTTAATCAACTTGATTTTACACTGTGTAAAGCATCCCAACTAAAAAAAGAAATGTCAAAGTTATTTATATCAACATAAACACATGTTTGTTAAAACTATTCTAATCAAAAGTAATGTGCTTTGGAGTAAAGAATTTAGGACCCACCTGGATGTAATTGGATGGAAAAATATATATATACTGTTAAAGAAAATTTCATGGTCTAATGGATTGTATAAAATCCAATTGAAAAAAATACATAGACTTCATGTGACACCAGCCACGCTCAGTAAATATAGTCCAACAAGTTCTCCCCTTTGTTGCAAACGTAAAGATAGTTTGGGCACGTATAGTCATTTATGTGGCAGTGCCCTCAAATCCAAAACTTATGGCAATCTGTAATAACAGGGACAAAATAACTCCTACATATCCATATTTCACTTGACCCCATCATCTTGTTTTAGGATTAGACACCATTGAGAGACATAAACATAAATATATTAGTGTTTGGCGCTCGTCTCAGTATTTTACAAGGATGGTTGGATGAAAGACGCCCTTATGTGGCGTGAAAAGCTTTAGAAAGGCTTTCTTATGTCCTCAAAAGATCCTTCACATATTTTTGTAAAAACCTGGTCACTGCTGGCCTCTAACTTAAAGAGGAATTGAAACAGGTTATTTGGATTTGGTTTTTAAATAAATCAAAATAAGAAATTAACACAAGCATTTTTAAAGATGCCAATCTCAATGAACAAAGTTGTACAATTGTAACATATGATCTGGATCACTGCTGTGTGTATAAGTATATTTGTGTGTGTACGAGCATGTGCCTGTACAGTATATGTGCATATGCACTCACCTATAGGCTAGAATAATAGTGTAAGGAGAATTTTTATTTATTTTTTCTATACATTTTGTGTGTGTAGCATGTCTTGTGTTGTTCACGTAGTGTGTCCTGGTATTTTGTTTGAAAAACAAATAATAAAAAAAATATACTGTCAAAAAAGAAAACAACCACTCCAAGTCATGTGACTATTGTATTGTTTTCAATCAACAAAGCTTATTCAAGGGTTTGTAAGAGGCCTAAGTTTCAAGGAGCTACAGGAAGAACCGTTGTAGGTAAATCTAGCCAATCAGCAACAGCCAAAGGCAGTGTTTTCAGTTGCTTACATATTTTTGTGCAATGGACTGATGTTTCAATAAATGCTGTGGTTCCAACAATTATATATATTTTTTATTTGTCTCATACAGAACAAATGTATCACTAATATGGTGCGCAGTGGCTCAGTGGTTCAGTGGCTCATCCTTCAACCGGAAGGTAGGCGGTTCGATTCCCGCTCTCCCCACAGTTCATACTACGTTGTGTCCTTGGGCAAGACACTTGCCTCCAGTGGTGTTCTGTAACACTGGAAATTACAATGTAAGTTGGTTTGGACAAAAGCGTCAGCTAAATGAATAAATGTAAATGTAATATGAACAACATACATGTGTTTAAGAAGGAAAAGAAGGAAGCCCAAGACTTATTGTGAACCTGCTCCTTATTTAAATGACTAAAAGAACCAAAAATGCATATTTACATCACTTCATCAACAAAACAAATAAATATTTCACAAAAGTCAGATGGCAAGCACACATTTATGTTTAGTTAAACCTTTTATGTTTATCTATTAATATTTTCTTATACATTTTTTTAAAACTGGGAAATATTACTGCATTGTTTAATGTCATCCTTGAGTCCATTGCACAATATCACCCCACGAACAGATACACACATGCTTTTAATAAGAGCATGCGGCTGTTGTAAATGAGCTTTACTTCTTAAGTTGTCTTGTTCCTTGAACATTTTTAACATTACTTTAAACATAATTTGAGCTGTTTTAAAATGAATTTTAGGGTCTAAACGTTCAGAAATAATTCATTTGTATGGTCCAGATATTCTGCATTATTTATTATCCTAATGGCTCTTTTGTGTAGAATACAGGTTACTAAGGTTCTCAGTCATTCAGGTCATTGAAGAAAAGTTTAAAGCAAAGGCATCTGGAGTTTTCAAACTGAAGACGTTTCGTCTTTTATACCAAGAGGTATAATGAGGTTCTGAATACTTCAGAATTGAAAAAGTCTCTTGGTATAAAAGACAAAACGTCTTCACCTTGCTGAAAACCTAGTCCAGATGCCTTTTCTTTAACCTTTTCTTTTGCAAGTGGTCTTATAAGTGTTGCCCCAGACTTCTACACAGTAACTCAGATATGGTAAAACAAGTGCACTGTACATTGGAACTCCTTGTAGTGAATAAAAGATAATGATTACTGTTGGTACAAGGTACTTCCAGTTAATTGTCAGTTAATTATGATTTGACCTGGTAGCTTCTCAGTTTTAACACACTCCTCCTTTTATTCCCAGATGTGGGCCCCATCACTCGCAAGCGTCTTCCTGAAAAGAGTTTCACAAAGCCCCGAACGAGGATGTTGGTTACCACACGGCAGCTCTTCATTGTGCTTACGTGTCTGTTTCACGAGCGTCTCTGAGAGCTGAAGAGCGTCTGTGTGTGTCTGGGACTCCGCCGCCGCTGCAGTTGTGTGGTGAGTGAGACTCTCTGATGAGCTTTTATCTTCACATCAAGCCATTAGCTGCATCTTTCCTTCTCAGGTTTGTGCCAGTTCGAAAGGGAAACTTCAAAAAGATGTTTATGACTGACACAGAGTTAGCCTGATGGTGACATTTTCATCAAACTTTTATATTCAGTGTAGCGCGTTAAATGCTATTTATTTGAGGCCTTCCGTAATTAATGTTGCCAGAATATATGTTAATTAAAGCTTTGAAGAAAAGCTTTTTAATTAAGAATGTCTACAGTAAAAGTGTACCTAAAAGGTTTGTCTTTGAAACAGCATAACTTGATAGATCTCCATTCAATCCCAGATTCCTTTAACATTTGGAATCAGTTTGATGTTTTTCCCAGCTGCGATCGCCATTGAGCACAAAGGTTAAAAAATCCCCCCAAGAAAAACATGTTTTTGTCCTGGAGACTGAGAAGGAGGATGTGAAACAATGTGTATTCCTCCTTTCTAGAGCTAGGAAATTTTGAAACTGCTGACCAGTGCCTTTATCTTTTAACAAGCCTTTCTTTGATTACCGTTGTCATAACATTTGTCATACAATGAACACTTTATTTTAGTTTTCTTCACACTTTTCACACTTTGTTAGAGCGTATTGTTTATTGTTAGAAATAAGACAAAAAAGGAGGAAACAGTGGCAGGTTTGTCATCACACTGAGCTGAGGATATTGCTAAATTCTGAGAGTGGACGTGTTGTAACCCAGGAAAGGAAACATATGGTGTCAGTGGCACATTATTATTGTTTCTCTCCACACGGCGGAACCACTCACAAACAAGAATCTATTTACAAAACACAACTTTATATAGTAGTACCAACTTTATTTAGTCATTTTATTGTGTGTGTGTTTGACAAAATACACTTTAAAAAACATATTTGCTTTCCCTCTTCTTCCGTTCTTCTTGTCAATTGCCTTTTTGCCTCGGACAATTACTGTACATATTAGCAGTAAACACAAACGTGAAATTGGAAAGAAAATGGAGCCCTTTATGCAAACTGCTGATAAGAAACCGGGAGAAACTCTATTTCTCAACAAATGCTTTACCAAATAGCAGGTTATTGTCGAGCGGGGGGCAGTGTTTTGACTCCAGCTTTGAGTTACAAATTATTAATATAATGCGGCCTCTTGTTGGAGTTTGGTGCAATTTGACTTTTCAGAAGAAATATTCTGCCTCGAGTTGGAACGTACAGAGCAGAAATGTGTGTCTGAAAACTAACCATCAGGATTGGATTCTTTTTGATCCCAGCTTTATGTTTTAAGTCTTAACATTTGGGCTGTTAAAGAAAGATTTGTAGTCTGCACAGTGAGCTAGAGATTTAGTTGTTTCTGACCAGCAAGTTTCTGGCTCTGTCTACATTTACACAGGTCTTAAATGCTTTCTTATATCTGTAAAAAGTAAAGCTCCCATTCCTTTTCATTCCTAATTTTAAATCTATCAGTTATTTCTTCGGGTATTAAAGCAACATATCTTTTTAATTTAAAATATGTTGCCTCTAAGTCAGTCATTCCCAAACTGTGGTCCGCGGACCACTAGTGGTCCGTGAGGGTACTGCAGGTGGTCCGTGGAAAGGCAAAATAAAATAATATATTACCTTCATTTTACCAGGAAATTCCCATAAAAAAATTAAAAGAATATGTAGGCCTATATTTATATAACATTTGCATTAAATTGTCAAGTTATTGTGCGATTACTAAAATAGGCCAGTGGTGTTCGGCCGTGACGTTCAAGTTCAGTGTTGTTGTGGATCGGTGGATAGCAACAGGTTCTCTGAAGAGAAAAGAGGCAGCCGTTGTGTGCAGTAAACTTTCTTATAACAAGCCTGTTGCACACTGATGTGATGACTAGTTATAGTAGTGCTAGTAAGCCTATTTAGAGGTGCGGATTAATTCAGGTAAGACTGTGTGTAGACATTTTATTATGTGTGTTATGAGGTGGTCCGCAAATTTTTTGATTACAAATAGTGGTCCACACACACAAAAGGTTTGAAAAACCCTGCTCTAAGTCATTGGGATGGTTCCTTGACATGAAACAAGAACAATAATCCACCTTTCAATGTTTGTGCTGGGTCGGTCACTGAGAAACTGCATTATCTAAGTTCTTTGGAGTCCACGTTAGCTTGCACAGGTTGGTTGCTAGTCTTTGTTGGGTCCATGCTAAATCAGCAATTAAAATGCATAGATTACAAAACAATATAATATAAATGATCTGAACAGAAGAATAAAGATAATGAAAAACAGAAAATCCCTAACCCTAATATACATTTACATTTAGTCATTTAGCAGACACTTTTATCCAAAGTGACTTACATTCACCAGTGTTACATTAAAATATATATTCTCGTAATTAATTATTTAATAGTACTTAGACATGGGATCAGTAGAATCATGCCTACCTCACTCTAGTACTCAGCTGGACCGAAACTTTACATTTACATTTATATTACATTTAGCTGATGCTTTTATCCAAAGCGACTTACATTAAGGTACATTAAAGTGACTGAAATGCCAGACATATTGGGACTGAAAAGTCATATTATTGTACAGTCCAGATGCTGTTTGCTCTTTGCGGTGTTGTAAACAAAGCTTTGTGTTTAGGTGGAGCTGTCCTGCCCCAGTGTTTGAGACAGTACTGTTGCCTTGAAAGTTTTGCAGTACTTTAAATAATTATGTACTGTAATCTTTTTATTGTGCTTCTTCCCATAGAGCACAGAGAAACAAACTGAGTCTTGGGAAGACTTTGTAAGATGACATCTCGTTGAAGAAATTAAAAACCTGGAATGGTGAGTAGGCTGTTGTTTTTCCCATAAATCCATCCTCTCACTCCACACCTGTTAAAATACCCCACTCCCAACAGTCCCCAGCGAGTCAAAGCATAGCAGGTTGTTGACTTAATATCAGAGCTACAATATGCTGGAGGATTGCTTCCATCTGCTTAGCTACAAGTTCCCATCTTCTGCTCATTATACATGACCAATCAGCTATGGAACGCATACCACCAAACAACTGGCAATTACTATTTCCCTGTCTGCTTGGAGGACTTCTCTTCCTCTAATTGAATGGTACAGAAGTAGACACACTTTGGTGATGTCAAGTTATTCTCTTCAAATTGCCCTTCCACACACCTGAATAGCACATGTCTAAGCAAACAACAGCACTTTATCACTGTCAGTACATCCCTCACACAATGGGCCATGCCATTCACAGTGAGAACCAGTGCTGTTTTGATTGGGTATGAGCGTTTGTAACGTAAGAGTAATGCTTTTCATTTGTGAACAGGTTTATCATCATGATATCCAAGCAGCTGTCTCTGATTGTCCTTCTGCTGGTATTTGTGAATGGTGCATGGAATGGTGAGTGGAAAAAGCACATAGAAATGGAAATGCCTAACCAGCATTTATAAAGACAATTAGAAATACACCTTCTCTCACTTTGTAATTTCTGTCCTACTGAATATTAAGCTTTGGAATGTTTTATCATAATAGTAATGTCATTCCATATACAGCTAGTGTTGTGCCTGAACGCGTTCATTGAACGATAGTTCATGAACTCGTTCATATTTTGGGCGAACGTGAACTGAACGTGCTGTATTACTGCCTGATGAACGTTACTGTGAACTCGTTCAGTCTGGTGTCAGTGTGAACGCACGCCTCTCAGGTTAACCGTTCAATAGGGTGCCATTCTATAGAGCCTTCAAGCGAAACCGGCTAAAACACACCATAAACGGGTCTTAATATGTAGCGGAAAAACACCAAACCTGGCAACACCAGCCACCAGTGTCGCACCGCGCATGACGCATCAAAAAATAAATAAATAAATAAAGCATGGAGGCGACAGCAGCATGTAGTAAGGCGTATGATCATTTAAATTCATTCATGTAACTTGTTTGTTGAACCTGCCTGGTCTATTTTTCCAGGATTCCAATATTCTGTTTTAGCATGTGGACAATGGAAAAATATTAAAATTTAAAAACGTTTTCACCTTAATGATTACTGTCCTGTTTTTCTTTGAATAATTCCTCATTAAAAAAGACCATTCAAGCATGTTTCCTCATGTTCTTGAGAATGTACTGTAGGGTTGAAAGCTGCAGCTGCTACTAGTGTGGAGTGAATGGACAGCAACAAAGCATTAAAGCAACAATGTCCCCTCAATGCTTATGTAAACTCTGGTTGGATAAGGATTGAAAATTGGATATGAAAATGAAATCTAACGCATAGCTTCATTGTTAAAACTGATAAAATAATTGCTGTCTGTGATTCTACTGTATATGGGCTGTGGCAATAATTTTGAAAAATAATAGCTCGCAGCAACAAATGGAAAAAAAGAACTATGAACTAGTTCATTTTTGGAACTGTGAACTTAGTTCAAAATTTTGAAGTTTGAACTGAACTGAACTAGTTCATTTTAAAATTTGTGAACTGAACTTTGAACTAGTTCTTGTAGAAAGTGAACTTTCCCAACACTGTATACAGCGCCTATTAAAGTGATCTGTATATAAATAATCTAAACATTTTTAGGTTTTATTTAAAGCCAGTGCCAGTAATAGGCAACCATTTTTATCCGTTGCTTGTGTTGTAGTCAAGACCTCATTGACCGAGACCAGAGCATATTGCGACAAAGACAAGACCAAGATTTTTAAGATTGAGACATAGTCAAGACAAAGACTGTGTCAGCAAAGTAAAGACCAAAAAACTGGTATAGACATAGTAAGTCACTGGAAAACTGGACATAGAAGTCCAGTTTTTCAAGTCCCACAAGAATGATGTGTGTGATCTTTGTTGGTTTTGATGTGCAAGACCAAGACACAAGACTTTTAAAAATGGTCTTAAGGTTTCAAGACCAAGACCAGTGTTGAGTACTACGACACTTTGTTTTCCTAAAGACGTGGATAGAAGCAAAACCTAAGAAAAACAGAGCAATTTTGTCCTCTCTCTTAAGGGTATCACAAAGTGCTTGACATACAGTATTGTTCAAAATAATAGCAGTACAATGTGACTAACCAGAAAAATCCAGGTTTTTAGTATATTATTGCTAAACGGCAAACAAGTCACCAGTAGATGCAGTAGATTCTCAGCTGATGGCTAGTGTGTCTATGTGCTGCAGGTTTGTGATGTCATTGCTCTTGGTTCTTTTATGCAACAACGACAGTGGAATTAAAGTGCTTAATGAACTCTAACATTATCTATGCTAGCGCTTTATTTTTCATATTACCTTCCAATATGGCAGAATGAACATGGTGGATTTACTTGATTTAAGGAGCTCTATAAACATCTGCGTCAACATGCTGCTTTGGTACCTGGTCAGTCATTTAATTAATCATTGATTAATTAATTTTCTCACCGTCAGAGGATGCCGTGGAGCCCTGTGCCAAGGTCCAGACGTCCAGCTCGGTGGTGGCTTTGGGGTCACCCGTCTCTGCCACCTGTGCCTTCAGAGAGGACTGCCAGTTAGCTGTCCGTATAGAGTGGAGGCTGGATAATCGTGTTCTCCCCAGCAGCTCTGTGGTCAATGAGAGCAGCAGGTTTTCACAAGTTGTTATATGACATGCATTTTTTTATTATAAAATTATACTAATACTAATTCAACAAGCAATTTTAGGAATAAAGTGGACAGGACAATGGACTGGATAATAGGTCAGAAATCAATCAAACATGTTGTAAGCCTTCACGCTACATTGTGTGTTCAAGTAAGAAAAGACAATGTGTGTTTTTACAAAGCACCAGGGATCAGTGCCAAATGCACCTTTTTAAAACATGCTAACTGTTAATTTAAAAAAGGTTTAAAATGTCACAAGCGGTTAGCTGAAGCAAGAGATGCATTGGTGAATGTGGGTTGGTGTCACAAGTTTAATTCAAAACTTTTATCACTCATAGATCCTCCATCGGTGCCACAAACCCTGCACTGTCAGACCAACCTGACCTCCCCGAGTACCCTGACCTGTCGCTGGGATCCGGGGCAGGACAGCCATCTGCCCACCAAGTACAGCCTTCACACTGACATAAGGTACTGCCCTCAGACATAAACACTTACCTGCAGTTACCTGTTATTTAGAATTATCTGGCATTTCCTTTAATACAGTGTCTTTATTTCAGGGATGCAAAGAAGAACTTTAGCTATGAGCTGCCACCAGGACTTCATCACTATACTATCCCTCGCACAGACTTTTACATATTCGCTGAAATGGAGATATATGTGAAGGCAGTGAATGAGCTTGGAGAGACAGCCTCAGCGCCAGTTGCTTTGGAGCCCGTTAGCGCAGGTTAGAATGATGAAAAAATGTATTATATTTGTGAAGTCAATTTTAAAAGCGTGATAGCATCAATTCTTTTGTTTGTTTTTTCAGCCAAGTTTGACCCTCCAGAAATTCTAAATGTTGTAGCAGCGCCTAAAAAGTATGGATGCTTAAGGATATACTGGGCGTTATCCCCACATCTGGCCTGGTTGGGTAATTTGAACCTGCTATTGCAACTTAGGACTGCTGTCAGCTGTGACCAACTGGGCAAACAACCTGTAAGTATTTACGCTATTTGTCAAAAAGACATACAGCATTTATGATCATATGCAGAAATTGTAGCAACTTGAGCTTTTCTGCTCTTGTATGTGTATTTTAGAACACAGAGAAACGCTCAAAACTCCATACACAAAAAACTATAGACATCTGCCATCTCCTTCACGGGACTCGATATTTAACCCAGATCCGAGTCAGATTCCAACAAAGCCCCTGGAGTGAGTGGAGCAGCAGTCGAAGTGGAGTCACCTTGGAGAAGGGTAGGCCTGAGATCAATTCTGGATGCCACAATCAGTCACTCTAACATTTTCCAATCTGTTGCCTTTTCTTCCGTTTGCTGCTCTTTTCAATATATGCTAATGTCATGTTTTACATCGCCCATTGCTTTGCTCTATAGCACGGCCTTGAAATGATGTATTGAGTTTTGTTGCACACTCTGTCAGGGGATCCATACAACTGTCTTAAATAGAAAAGTTTGGCTTTCTAAAGACTGGGAATGGAAGTGTTGGCTTTTGACAAGCTGTGAAACTGACAGCCGTCTCATTCCTTTCAGCTCCCACTGGACCCCTAGACTACTGGATAAAGGTGTCAGGGGATCAGACAAGCAAACATGTCAACATACATTTGTTTTGGAAGGTACAAATATCACACACTTTGCCTGACACCTGTCATAAACCTGTGTGTTCTGTATTAAGCTGCTAGGTGAACTTAAAGTCTACTTGTAAAATATCTTTTGGTGTTTTGTTTTTTTTAGCCATCAAAACAGTTCCGTGCCAACAGCCAGAACGTGTCATATGTTGTCTCACCCATAAAGCAGCCAGTTGAGAAGCGCAAGCTGTGTGCTACCACAAGGAATTACTGCACTTTCCAGGCTCCTACAAAAGCAAGGACGGTGTATCTGAGTGCTGTAAACGCAGCAGGGAAATCTCTGCCTACTGAGATACGCATTTACCCTTCCAAAGGTAAAACACACATTTTAAACATATTTGTTCATTTCTGTCAGTGTGAATGATGTAAACGATTTCTGTCTACAGCTCATACAGCAATAACAGGTATTAAAATAACGCCACAGGACAACGCATCCCTGCTAGTCACGTGGACAAGACTAGATACTGCCTCTCTTCTTGGATATGTCGTAGAATGGAGACCTTTATTAAAAACAGATCCGTCCAACATCCATTTTCAGTCAACATCCAAAAACCAGTCGAGCCTCATCATAGCAGGTATGTTTTATGGCTTTCAAAGAGGAGCTTTCTGAGACCACATCCTTAGTATTTTAAGCAGCTGTACAGCTAATCTCTTCATCCCACACCACAAGAACTCAAACAGCTGCTCTCATGCAAGGTTTTTTTTTTCCTGTGAGCAGCCTGCCTTTACACAGTTAAGAGCTTATGGGGCACTGATCCTGTCTAACCTCTTCACTCTCATCAATAGGCAGCATTGAGCCATACAAGCCCTATGGGATCTCTGTGTATCCTAGGTTTAAGGACGGGATCGGGCTTCCTCAGACTACTAATGCCTTCTCCAGACAAAAGGGTAAGTCACCAAAGGCACGGACAAGATCACACAAAGAGTGGGCCAACAGAGGTCTGAGGCTCTCTCAGTTTGAAAGACATCAGAAAAGAATTTTATGCAGGTTAAAGGAATAGGATAAGTGATGGTATAATGCCCTCTTGTGGACACATAATTATAACAGTCAAAAAGATTACATTTTGAACTCAATAAATCCATTGCCTTGTTTTTGAAGCTCCATCAATGGTACCACAATTACATCTAGAAAAGACCTGGCGGTCCCATATTGTGCTGACCTGGGATGAGATACCACTAGACCAAAGGAATGGAATTATCCAAAACTATAAGGTGTTTTACTGGGATGAAAGGGGGACTGTTAAAGGTAGGTGCATTTACTGTTTACATCCACACTTGTTTTCTGTGTTATTTGCTGACTGACATGGAGCTTTTCTTTCTAGTTGTGGATGGCGACCTGGACAAAAGAAGGGTGCTCCTGAAAAACCTCAACCCTTCGTCCTTGTATAAAGGCTTATTGATGGTCAGCACGTTCGGTGGAAGTCTGAACGGGTCAATAACTGACTTCGAAACTGAGCCTTTTGGTTAGCATAATTCTGTATGTGAGAAACACTTAAGCCACAATATTTTTAGAATTGTTTATTCCCACCATTTTCTTCCTTCTTTATTTCAGATATGGTTGCCATGGTGATTATTCTGATGTCGTGCCTCGTGGTGCTAGTTTTGATGTGCATTATAATACCTGCTGCCTGTGCCTCCCAACACAAAAAGTAAGACCTTGTTTTTAAAAACACTTTGCATTGTTCCAAGTCTTCATTTATGTTTGTTTGACTCTGTTTTTGCAGATGTACCAAACGATTCTGTCCAGTTGTTCCCGATCCAGCCAACAGCAGCATCAAGAAATGGACAACAGAGTCATTACAGGTGCACAAAAGCAAGATGTTTTATGATTGCAAACTATATAAACCATGTGCTTTGTATGTTAGTAAATGTTTTTTCTATATTTTTAGGATATTCTGCCTGCCTTCAAATGTGAGGAGCCCAATTTAGTTTACCTGTCCCACCTGAGCTTCCTGGACCTACCGAAAAAGATCCTCAAAGAAGATGACTCCTGGTTGAACTCTGCAGAAGACACCAGTGATCTGGGAGAGTCCATTTGCGGTTCTCCGGTCACCCCCGGCTACTGTGAAACCAACAGCGAGTCGGTTCCCTACGCCACTCTCATGTTCTCCAGTCCGTGCACGAGCCCTGCACCCAAAGAGGATCATGTCTACCTGCGCTCTGAGTCCACGCAGCCGCTCCTGGAGACAGAGGAGGCCTTCACACCCAAAGTGCTACCAGAATATCACGACTGAGACAAACAGAGGGCAGTGCTTCTTTGGCCCATGTGACAGTGACGAGTTAGAAGAGAGGCCAGAACCAGATTTGGTTTGGGATGAATTTCCTTTTTTACGAGCCTTAGCAATGAATGATACTCAGGATGAAAGTGATTTTTTATGTGTAAAAGAAACTGTGAATCCAACTTTGTGAAATGGATGAGATGCAACAAAGATCTGTAAATTTCATCAAATGCTAAAATAACTATGACATCTGATCATTTATCTCTTTTTATTACTTGTATGTCTTCACTATGTCTTGAAATAAATGTTTTGTTGTTGTTTTTCATAGTAAAATATACAGGAGTAGGCTACTTTTTGATGACACATATACAAGTAGAAAAAGATTGTATAATGTATTAACATGTTTTAACAAACCTGTCATATCATTATATACATACGTTTTTTTTTTTTTACTTACGTTTCCGTTTTTTATGCCTTTATGCCTCTGCCGAGGTATTTTCTCAAAATGTTATAAAGGTATTTTGTCAAGATGTTAACTACAAGAAATGAAATAATGTCAATTGACACAATAAAGTATAAAAAAATACAGCTTTTCATGTTGAATCCATTTAATTTTAATGTATTTATTTGGGACAGTGCATGATAATGAACATACATCAGACACAGCCACATGAATGTAAACATGCCAGATTGTAGCTTCAGGCTAATTTTTATCCATTGGACCCACATTCTCACCACATTCACATACCAGTGCCCAAGGACACTACAACAGTATGAACTGGGGAGAGCGGGAATCGAACCCCAACCTTAAACATATTATGTAAAGATACAAAGATGAAGCCTAATCCAGAAATCACCAACACAACCATCACATACCCTATAAAAAAGGAAGTTCTTTATTTTACCAAAATAGAAAAGTAGATAGTGGGTGTAGTAGGTGTGAAAACACTGTTTAAGTAAATTAAATAAAACTTGGGCACAATTTTTTTAAGTAGAGAAGCTGGTCTTGCCGGAAGTCCCTGAACGATGCATTATAATTATTTAATTACATTTCTATTATTATATGATGTGCAGGCACTATTTTGCCCTTTGTCTCTATTTAAGTTTTGTTCCTTTCCCTATGGAAGAGGATTAGGGCCGGTGTAGGAAAAAAAAAAAGACATTAAAGTCAGAATTCTGAGATTAAGGTCAGAATGCCTTTTCTGAAACCTAAAGTGGGCAAAACAAACAAATGTAACGTCAGATCCTCACCAATAAGTGTTTAAATCAAGCCTTTCCCATGGAACCTCTAAAATGGTCCTCGTGTAAGGGCGCCGCCATACAGCCTGGAATTTTTGATTTGTATGTCCGTTTATGCTATCTAAAAACTATTGTTTTACTATGGAGTAAAAGCCGAAAAGCCCGGATGTAACCGCCATTTTATTGCCCTGTATTAAAGTGAATAGGGGACCAATGGGCAGATAACATCCATATTTATTTACAATCTATGGTTTAAATGCATTTATATAGTTTATTGTCCTTACAGTCACCAATACTTCTGACATTAATCTCAGAATTCTATAAAAAAAACGTTTTATTTGTTTTACAAAAACGTGTGACTGCAAGACAATAAAATATGAAAAAATTATACCTTTATGACTACTTTTTCCTTTGTCCATCGCGGGTGTGACAGTTTTATCCTTCATTTTCGATCACGACGGGCTTGGCAGCTAAAAGTGAGGTTTGAAATAGCAAAAAACAAGCTTTCTGCGCATGATCTGTAACCTGTCATTTTTGCCAGGGGGCGTCTTCTCCACGCTTTTAGAAAAGCATATTTTACGTTACGGTAATGAAATCCCTGGAATTTAGTAAATTCTCCCCAAAAAACTTGAAATAATTGGGGGGAAATCGATGATATCTGGAATTGAGCGTACAGGCTTGAGGAACAAACGCTTGTCCACTATCGACTAGTTTAGTCTATTCAAGATGGCGAGCCACTGTTAGGGGTCGTGCACATATATTTTATATCTGTATCACATTTAGACAGTGTGCAGTTTGCAGTTTACCTTGTTGAATTCTTTGCTAGCCATGTTCACAAACATAGCTCTGAGAAGCGCTCTGAAGTCGTCAGGCTGCTTTCTGCGGGAAAGCGGCGCCGTGTGCTCAGCTCTGTCTGCGGGTCCTCGGACATGTTCAGCGGCTTTACTGTCACCTCCGAGCGTCAAGTGTGGTATGTAAGCTAACTGTTATATCAGTTTGGTAGATGTTAGCTAATGTTCAAAATACACTGTTTTTATGTCCGTGTTTTGTACGTTCACTGTTACCCTGTTGTCCGTCAGTAGCAATATACTTACACCAGTAGGCACTTGTTTAGTGTTTTCGCTGAGCTCTGCCATTAGCACAAAAAGAGTTCTAGCAAGTTTAGCTAAATTATACAGTGGCTGCAATATGTGACCAATCAACTGCTGCGACCTAAGTTCAGGTTCTAATGTAAAAAGTAAAAAAAAAAAAAAAAACATCCATTCATCACGTGACCATTGTATGTGCACTGTATTAAAAACTGTAAATATTGTATTTTATGGTTTATTAACTTTTAAGAGTTGGGCTACTCTGTGATTGTATAGTTCTATACATTGCTCTCAATGTATTTATATATTCACTGAGAACTGCATCCAGTCTCCTGACAAAAGATTCTTTAAGGTCCAACAAATACCACACAGTTCCTCAAAAAACTGAGTAACAATTGTGCATCAAGGGAAATCATCAATTGTTGACATCAACAGAAATAAAAGATAATAGTTTTAATCAGTCAATTTCTTTTTCTGCATAATATCAAAATAAGGTTACAAACCACAGATTATCTTTGCTTAGTGTTTTCATTTCCTCTGCAAGTGTGATAACACGGTTTCTCACGGCAGCATCCTATTTTTCGCATCATTGTATCTTCCACAATATTCAAAAGTATTCTAAGATTCTGTAGACAAAATTAAATGGGTCACTTGTCTTGACATAATTTCTCATGGTGCATTATATGCCAAATAATAGGTCAAGCATAGGAACATCTTCGCTGCACTCATGTCTGTTTAATATGTCACAACATGTTCTCTTATTCACAGGAAATGACCTCACTGGTGGTTTGTGTAAGCTGATTGTGAAACCACTCATTACTCTGAAGTGTGAGATGCTATGCTGTTGATTAATGTTAATCGGCAATGTGGAACGCAGCGTGTAGCGTCCCAGACAATGTATATGCTATATGTTCTACAAATAATTGTGTCACTGTTTGAAGATGCATGAATGCGTAACCAAAGCTCTTACAAAATGTCGAAAGAATAGAATGTTGTATTGTTGTGTATCTTTCTTGCTTCCTTTTTTGAAGCTACATCAAAATGGCTTAATTTGGGTAATATGACAAATAGATTGTAGATAGAATGTCACTTTCATCTTATTGGGTCTTCTCTTGTGTTATATTATTTTGTACTTTGACTGTTTTGGTATTTGGCTCACTATATGAACTATAAGCATCTAAAACTGTTTGAGGGGTTTGTTTATCTGTTGCAGGAGGCTTTGTTCTTCAACCACCAGTGAGGCATTATGCCCGAGCTGCAAGGAAAAGGGTGACTGGTACGTCCTCACACTGCACTGACACTAATAAAATAAATTTACATTCTTCCCCTTGACTTTATACTTGATCTTTTCCTTGCAGTTCCTCCGAGTCAGCTCAGTGACCTGCCCCCAACAATGTTGAAGTTGGATTATGCAGCCGTGCCACTTGCTCAAACGTAGGCATTCACATTACTTCAAAGTTTATTAGTTAGTTTATCTATGTGAGGTTTTCCTAGTAAATAATAAACTGTACCTTGTGTTGTGTTAACAGGACCGACGACATTGTCAAAAGACTTCTCACATTGGAGTTGGCAAGTCATGTAAGAAGTTTTATTAAAATTGCTTTTCAATTGTACAGAATAATGCAATTGAAGGTAGTCATAGATGCAAGTGCACTTTACTGAAGGCTGTTAAAAGAAACTATTATTAAAGGTACATTTTGTAATTAGTGTAGTATACAGTGTATTATCAGATCAAAATAACACTGTCTGCATTTGTCTACCATAAACTTACATTAAAGCTCAATGAAACCCAGTAGAAGGGACTATTAGTTAAATTACTTCCTGTTGCTGGACAAACAGAGCATTACTGGTGAAAAAGTGTAATCAAATAAGTTATATTAATTAAATTTATATTTGTTTATAGCCAATTCATGTCCCTGCAAGGCTACCATAGGTTCTTGCATACCCTTAAGGATGTATGAAGTAGCCTTTTTAATAAATAAAAAATATGACCCCAACTCAGAAATGGGCCTTAAAAGTGACTCATGTTTTCAAGTACACAAATATAAGCTTATTGATTATGAGGACAGAAACAGTGAAAATGCTCTACGATTCATAAGTAGTTAAAGAATTGGTTGTTGACATTAAATCCTCTTGAATTTGACTAAATATGCTAACTGGATTCAAAGTTTGCTTCCTGAGCCTTGAGTTTAACATATCTGATTAATGTTTATATCTGCAGAAGGAAAAGCTAGAGATCAAAAAGGAGCAGTTGATTTCAAAGGTTCAGAGGGATGAAAGTGACCGCAACTCTGAAGAGGTGAAAGGTGAGATGTGTTGCAGTTGTGTTATCTAATGTTTTTAAAGAGGAAAAAATATAGCCTAATTTCATTGTCAATTCAGTTCAATCTCAATTTATCAGTTGTCTTTTTTTATTTTTTCAGTGGCAATATTGACGGCAAGAATCCGGAACCTTCAGGAGCATTTGCAAAAACATCACAAGGCAAGTATAGGCACATGTAGTAACGTTGTAGAGTCATTTAAAATAACATTACGTAGCAAAATATGTCCAACCATGTGTGAATTATAAATAAAAATGGCGTTTCCTCTCCGCCTTCCTCTGGTTTGAGACATATGCTGCAGGATATCCTGTGTACACCTCTACTACATGTGTAGAGCTGCTGTGGTCGGAAATTTCCATGTTCCACATACGTAAAAATATGCCAGAATTAGCCTCTGGCAGGTCAGGAGAAAAAAACATGTAAGACAACATGTAACACATTGCACTCTACATAAATGACAGTCCACATAATAAAGAAAAAATAACACATAACTATGACAGTAACACACAACATGAAATGGTGATCATAGGTCATGTTCCACATTTAAAAGCAATCTTTTGAGATTGCTTTTAAATGTGTTCAAAGTTGTACAGATCTCTTATTGCATTGGTATGTTGTTCCAGAATCTGACAAGAATCTTTCACTTTCTCCTTGTCATTGTTTAATTGTAGGACAAAGCAAATAAGAGACGGATGCTCATGGCCATTGACCGAAGGAAAAAGATTTTAAAACAGCTCAGACTGGTTCGTTATGATGCCTTTGAAAAAGTGTGCGAACAGTTGGGCATCACTTACACCTTTCCTCCTGAGTACCACAGACGTGTTACTCGACGCTGGCTTGCCAAGAAGGCCTTCTGTATAAAGGTACAAACTAGACACAACATACATTGAGTGTGGAAAAATTAGGGTATAGGAATATTATTGATCAAAATACTGTAATATAATCCAGAAATCATTGTGAATAAAATAAAACTATAATTTTGCCCTGTGTTTTTACTCCTCAGGTCTATAAAGAGGTGCAGAAGCAGAAAGCAGAGGAGAAGTTGAAGAAAAACCAAGAGACCACAGTAACAGCCATGACATCATAATCATTATGCTCATTGGGCCAATGAACATTATGATATTGTACATTCTGTTTTAATGTATTAAGAACTACTTCAGCTTTACAGATGCTGTGAATTTGAAGATTCCATAATTATCTCAACAACATACAATTTGTCTATTGTCTAATAATGTAATTATAATAAAATAAATCATCTCTGTTTTGTTTGCACTGCTTGATGTCTTGCATATACACTCCTAAAACAATCATTTCACAATATGTCAAAACGCACAGCTTAATCTTTGTTGTCTACTAAAAATTCTGAAAGTAAGTGAGCACCTACATTACTCAAGTCAACCTTCCATCTGTCACCACATTTTTTTTTATTCAAGAGTATATAGAGTGCTTATTGCTTACTCTTTGTGTCACTATATATTTCTTCATGTGAACTTGAGAAATTGTTTTCAAATTAAAACCTCAACTTCTTTATGAGAATGTGACACATTTTTGTTCCATTGCACTGTGCTAAATTTTAACAGCATATCAACTTCTGTCTAATAAACTGATCGGATATAAGATTGTAAAGCTATCAAAGTACAAAATCTTACTTTTTATCAATACATGCACACTTGTGGTCCAGCAGCATTTCTTGTAAGAGTACATTTTGTCAGTGATTATATGCAGACATATAAGCATTTCGCAGTTAAAGTTGCACTGTTTCCTGTGTGGTATTCAGTTGTCGGTTAGATCTGGGGGAGAATACACCAGCAGACTCCTGGGGTAAGTCATTTGTCTTTTCCTTTCACATGAACTTAAGCTTTTGGTTTTATTTTAAATGTCTGTTTTACGTTTTATTTCTGCATAAATGCTTATATGTTACCTTAGTATTACAGTATCATATCTGATTTGAGATGCTCGGGTGTTAATGTGTATGAGATCATGCATGAAATTGTTTGGGGATTTAGATAAAAGGTAAACATTTGTTCAGGCTTGCCACGATCCATGTGAAAAATCTATCGTCCTATGAGCCAAACTGATTCTTTGCAGATTTTACTTGACTCTGATATTTAAACATTGGTTATAACACCACTGTCTATAAAATTAGTAACTTGTTTTTTTATAAACCAATTTCTCGTTACAGTTTTTGAGCTATCAGATACAGGATTGTAGTTTTCCACATCTCATTTAATGGAGGATTGAGGTCATAGTTGAAGTAGTAATGTTTTCCAATAATGTTTTCTTCTAGGCAAGGCAAACACAGACATCTCCAAATGTCCAACCCAGTAATAACTCAGCCCCGTGCAGGTGGCTATGGGACAAATGTCCAAACAGGAGAGTGGAGCACACATGTCTGTGCTTGCTGCAGTGATATTCCTATTTGTAAGTACAGCTAAAGATATTACAATTCTAAAACTTACCAAGAGTGCCAGGTGTTTGACACGCATATACTGCAAATTTTAATAATAGAATGATTTTCTGTTCCAGGTGTTTTGGGTTTCTTTTGTGCACCTATATTGAGCTGTTACACTGCACATAAGTACGGGGAGAACTGCTGCCTAGGCTGTTTGCCAGGCGGGATGACGGCTATCAGAACTCACATGAGGCTCACTTACGGTATTCAGGTAGGTTTGTGAGGTGAACATTAGTGCATCTCTTACAAAAACAATGACTTGTTTCCAGTAACTGGAATCTTGTGTAAGACGTGTGAACAAATCATGGGTGTTCTTTGGTTGGGAAACTTAAACTTGAGATGTTGCATGTTTTCCTGTTTTAGATAAGCTTTTGCAGTTACTAATTAACTGTGTGTGTGTGTGTGTGTGTGTGTGTGTGTGTGTGTGTGTGTGTGTGTGTGTGTGTGTGTGTGTGTGTGTGTGTGTGTGTGTGTGTGTGTGTGTGTGTGTATTTTTTTCCAGGGGACAATATGTAATGATGCACTGATGACTTTTTGCTGTGGAGTTTGTGAAGTGTGCAGGATGGCAAGAGAAATTCGCATCAGAAATGGAGATATAGAGTCTAACACATAAAGTAGTATATTCTGACTGAAATGTAATATTTTTTACACACTTACATTATATCATTTGCCTTTGTAACAGTAGCAGCAATGCTTTACCTGCAATTTCACCAATAGCTTTTTATTAAATTGTGAATACCATGTCTTGTATTAGAGTAATAGTGTAAATAAATTGCAGTTGTGTCATATTTAATAACACATGGCAGAATTTTTTATTATGTTTCATATCTTCTCAAGTTGGTGTATAATCATATACATGTAGACATTATAATACACAATAAAGAGATTGGGTCTGGTCTGTACTTCTCGTCCATTTAATCGAACCTTTACAATCACCAAATCAATTGCTCAACATGCTCCTCCTCTTCCTGGTTCGGTCTTAATTTCTAGCGTCTGATTGGCTGTTAACCTTCGTGGCCTGGCAACAAGAAGAGGCTTTAACAAACAGACCGATCCACGCATTTAGCTAGTGGAAGGTGAGCTGCGTAACGTAACTCAAAAGCATTGAAGCTCGCCAAGATTGTACAATGTCGACGCGAACTCTCCCTCTACTCTTTATCAATCTCGGCGGAGAGATGCTGTATATTCTGGACCAGCGCCTTCGAGCTCAGAATATTCCTGCCGACAAAGCTAAGAAAGGTAGCTAGCTGGCTTCGCTAGAAGCCATTTAGCAGACAGCATTAACTTACTGTCAAACCACCGTTACACTGTCTGTACACAAAATGAACATAACTACCGGTAAACTATATAAGGGATATCTATGCTCTGGTGGTAGCTAATTAGCAGAAAGTGGTTATGGGTAAAACATATCTAGACAAAAAAAGTGTATTTTCTAATTATGTTATTTAACGTTAAATTACAATGAAATTGCTAAACGTACACACACCCGCTAAAGCAGAATGTAGATATTATGTGTGACACGGCACCAATGCTAAAATAACAGTTGCTTAAAAAAAAAAAAAAAAAAGCATATTCTGTATCTGTTAATTAAAAAAAAGTCTCTGCTTTAGCTGACTGGATAGAGAAGGACAGAAAGAGAGGTATTAAGATTACAGTACTTGGAGTGGTATCGATAGAAGCTTTCTGCTATGCTTTGGCTTTAACATCTTTAATAAATAAATAGGATTGCTGTAGTTGGATTTGACAAGTGTAAAGGAAGTGTCTGTTTATTTAATAAGTTACATAAAAATATTGTTTGAAGTGGATACAAGATGTGGTTACTCTTTTGCCTCGTCATTGTAGTGTAACGAATAGTTCAGTCAGTTGAAGACCCTTTTTTATGGTCAGTAAAGCTGCTGATAAGTTGGGAATGCTTATGGCTCTGCATGCGCTGCGCATTTTAGAGAGTTGGGATTATGCGTCTGTTAAAAATGACTATGAATAAATGAGGAAATCTGTGTATCTGACCATTTTTCCTCTGTATTGTTTCTTTACTTGATCAGTTATGAATGACATCATCAGCACAATGTTCAACAAGAAATTTCTGGAAGAACTTTTCAAACCGCAGGAGCTGTACTCCAAGAAAGCCCTGCGCACGGTGTTCGATAGGTTGGCCCATGCGTCCATCATGAGACTCAATCAAGCCAGTATGGACAAGGTATTGTAGTGTTGATATAATGTTCCAGTCTCTTCTGAAGAATTTTTGTCTAGATCATTATTTTGTGCTTTGTTTGCATTATTTATCTCTGATGCACTGTCCCTACTGTGCTTGTCCTCACAGCTGTATGACTTGATGACCATGGCCTTTAAGTACCAGGTGTTGCTCTGTACACGGCCAAAAGACATTCTTCTCGTTTCCTTTAACCACATGGATGCCATTAAGGATTTTGTGAAGGACAGCCCTAGTATACTCAGCCAGGTGGACGAAACATACCGACAGCTTATTGAGGTATTATTTTCCACATACTTCACATTTTGAAACTGGTAGCAGCAAGGGTTACTTGCAGTGAAATGTGTAGCAAAGCCTTTAGAAAAAAAAAAAGAACATGTAAGTGACAGATGTCCTTGTGCAAAGAGCCTTTTATCTGATTTTCAAAACTGACTAAAGAGCTTGAAAGCGCATACTTGGTTTACTTCTTAGAAGTAAAGGCTATAAATCACCGTGCACATTTTTTTTCCTATTCCCACAAAACAATGTACATTTAAACCATTTTTTTTGTGAAGCACCTGGCAACACTCTGAATCTTCTTTTTAGATGTATACACCCTTATGTAGTGGAGAATTTCAACTCATCAGACAAACTCTTCTAATTTTCTTTCAAGACATGCATATAAGGGTAAGGGTCGTGTGTCCGTGTCTGTGTGTCTGTCTCCGTGTGTTTCTGTGTCTGTGTGCATGTCCGTGTGTCTCTGTGTCCGTGTCTCTGTGCGTGTCTATGTGCATATCCGCCCGCGCAAATTTCTATTAATTAGTTTATTCTTGTTCACCTGAGCAATATTTTCTTCACATGTTGTACTTGCTGCTTTTCCAGGTATCAATTTTTCTTAAAGACAAAGTGCAGAACTCTAACGGTCGCTTTGTGCTTCCGACTAGTGGCCCAGTGCCTTATGGAACACAGGTCCCGGGTTTAATAAGGTAACATTTCTTGCATGTATTTGCATATGATTATTTTGTTCCTTCTGTTGATTTGTTTCTAGTTTTTGCCATTCTTCAGTGTCTCCCAGTTTCTTTAACATGTAGTGCTTTTGCTAATACATTGAAAGTTAAGAAGGCCTGTAGTTAATAGCATTACAGAGGTCTGTTAGATGTTTGCATTCTAATTTTAGATGTGTTGTATGTTTTTCTGAAGCTTTGTGGACACCGCAAATTTTTCAATAGATCAATTAAACAAGAGATTGTAGAGAATATGACCTTCAACAATGGTAAAATATTATTTATTCATCTATTTTCTTTGACTGGAGCCTATCCCAGCAGCTTTGTATCAAACTTTATTTATTAAACACTTTACATACTACTAAAGGTGCTTCACATAAAATCATTAAACACAACAGTTTAAAAACAATGGTGGCTTTGTTTTACTGTATTTCACTCAGTAAATTAGGAGTAAAATGGCGTAAAACAAAACTTATACAATAAAATAAAAATAAGTTTAAAAAAACATGTATAAAACACTACATAAAAGTCAGTTTTGAATTTACGTATAAAAATGTCAACATTTGGGCTCTCCTTAGATCTTCTGGAAAGCTGTTCCAGCGTCTCGTTGCATAATGGCTAAAAGCAGTCACCAAAGGTTTTTGTTCTAGTTGTTGTTCAGCCGGCAGTGCCAAAAGAATAAGAATTTTTTATTTAATTTAAAATATTTAATGCTACACAAAATGAGCTCTTGTAAAATGAAGAATGTTGGGCACAGCTTTTAATGTTGTTTCTGTGTATTCTAGGATTTTCAGTTGCACTGGTGAGGAGCTGAGCAGGTTGCAATTCACTAATGGTGGAAACTACACAGCAGCTCACCGGGAGGGTTCCTTTGAGATTTTTGGAGACCGGGTCACCAAATTAGGCACAAACATGTAAGAATGATACAAAAATTTCTAATTCGGTACAGTGAAAGTACATGCACAAAAAAGCACATTTCCACAGAGTAAAACAGCACAGGTCCGATGAGTACGACACAGATTGGTACGGTTAACATCTAAAGATGTTTGACTTACTTTGAATGCAATGCTTAATTTCACAAAATTATACTACTACTTAGTATGTATTCCATATACAGTACGTTTTAACTAATTTAGACATGTATACTGCCAGACTGCAAGCAATTGTTGTTTTAATGTTCTCCATCAGGTACAGTGTTTGTCGTCCTGTGGAAACCCACATGTCGGGGACATCAAAAAACTCTGCTCAACATCCCAAGGTATGACTTGAAATAAATGACTGCATATGATTCCTTTTTTATTTTATTTCTTTTAACCACCAATTACAAGAGTCGTTTTATTTCAAAAGGTCAGCGCTGTACCCAACCCGCTGGCTAAAGAGGAGCTGAACCTGCTCGCAAGATTAATGGGAGGGTTAGAAGTTCAGAAACCTGTAAACACCGACAATGGCTTTCGGGTCAACCTGTTTGCTACAGATGAGGAGGAAGAGTAAGTATTTGTCCCTGGGAAATTGTCATGAACATTCAGTTCATAGTTCTAAAGCCAAACTTTGGGTTCTATTTACAGAGAAGCATTAATAGCAAGGCCAGATGAGCTTTCATATGGAATCATAAACATTCAGGCAACAAAGGTAAAGCTTTCTTTTTTATTTATTTTTTTATTTATTAAGAGAAAGAAATCATTCTGTTTGCAAACTGTAAAATAAAATCAAGAAAAACAAGTTGTATTACTCTTCTAAGGGCGTTTTCACACCTGAAGGTCAGCACCAAGGTCCACACTAAGAACTCACAAATGATGCTGTATTTGTTAGGTTTAGAAACATGAAGTGTTGCACAGTTTTTAGAAGCGAACCATTGGACTTTCCCTGACATTGAGATTACTGTTGTTGTGACAACGAGGGGCGTGCCTTCTGTAGCTGACTTTCATTGTGGTAAATGTGTCTCCAGAAGCTCATTTTATAGTTGAAGTGAAGAAATACAAGAATCGGACTTGGAGTATGGGTGATATGTTACTATTATCATAGAATACAAACCGCTGAAACTTCAAATGCACTGTTTTGCACATAATTTGAATTTCTATAAGACTCATTAAGAAACTGTCGGCTTCAGAGGAGGCATCTGTCATAGCGTAGTGATAAGATGAGGTTTATAAAAACGTAAAACAGAAATTATCGTCACTTGATGAAACTACAGTTCTAATAGTGTGTGCATATCACCCCAATGGGCTCATGTGGAAGGGTTGCTTCTCCCAAGAGCACCCGCCGGGCCAATGACCGTCTCTCCCAAGAGCATATGGGCCCCAACATGGCAGCACAGATGCTTTCACACTACAAAAGAACCAGACCTTGGTTTAAGTTTTGTCTGGATTGAGACCCCTTTATTTTGCCGACTCTTTTTACCAAAGAGCAGCTGTTTGGTCTGAACCATGGTCCGCTGGCGCTTTCACACCTCAAGATTTGGTATGAACCAAACGAGAAAGTCAAAAGGTCCGGACCAAACAGTGCAGGTGTGAAAGCTCCCTAACTTGTCAACCCATTTATACAGGCCTTTATAGATGTAAATTAGAGATGTCCAGTGTCAGTATGTGTAAATCTATTCCTGCTCTGTTATTTATGGTAAATGTTTTATTTCAGGATCAGCAAGCCAACGCTGAGCTGGCCAAGATAATGGGGGAGTTTTCAGAGTCTGGAGATCAATCTCCCAATGCAAGCAGCAAAGGAGATGACCTATTGGCTATGATGGATGGCCTATAATATCCTGACAGAAAAGCTCATGAGCATGGCTTAAAATGAACTGTCAACTGTGCTCCTTAAGTAGGCCAGTCTGCTGTCTGCACCTGCAAAATACTGCAAAACTCATACACACACAGCCACAGTTTGTTTAGGGTGCTTTTAAAATGCAGACCTAAGTGAGTGTCTCATTTAGTCAAAGGACCAGCTTTTAGATAAAGTGTGTGGTGTAATGCACTGTATTAGTAAGTTTACCGTGAACTGAGAGATTTGGTGGAGACGTCAGTGTGTTTAAAAATGTGTTGGGGCAAACATCTGTTGTCAAAATGTTACTTTTGTATTTTTTTTTAGCACATTTGCTTTTCAGTTTCTGTGTATTTTCCAGGACAGTCAGCAACTCTTCCTATGTTCAGAAGCAAGCCCTTTTTAAACCACATATTTCATGTTATTGAAGAGAATAGACAGAAATCCTAAGTGCTTTTTTTTAAAGGGAATTGATGTTTTCGTTCTGCATCACACTGCATTACCATACTGTATGAGGACCATTTTGTAAGAGAACAGGAAATGTCTTTTAAATATTATAGAGTAATGCAATTATTTTATGGCATATATTTATTTATTTATGTAATTAAATGTATTTTCAGTGTTTGGACAGTCTATATTGTTGCTATTGTTACATTTTAGATGCACATTGTAGAACTAATATTAAAATGAAGAACTAAAATAAGAAACAGAGATTGCATGAAACATGACACTGGAGTGGCCAGTGATGCAATCCAGTGTGAATTATGGCAGGCGCGCTGTAATAGTTCGGTGTAGTTTTTAAGATGTATCAGTAGATGGTGCTGTCACACTTAAAACATTGTGGAAAAGTGTTAACAAATGCCACTAGCCATGGATTTGAAAACGTCAAAGGTTTAGTGTGATAATTTAACTTCCTAAACCACAAGTAGTGGTGTTGGTTATTGAACTGAATGATTTTTTTTTTTTTTTTTGGATGTTTACTGCATATTTGGTCTGTAGTGCAAAGGTTTATTTAGATTCCTCTTCAGTTCAAACTCACTTCTTACATCAGAACACAAACACATCAGCATGGTGCATACCATGCTGGAAAAACATGCTGGGACATTTCTGCAAATTGACTGGGGGAGGAGGATTCTGGTGAGGTCTTTTGAATAATCTTGGCAAAGAGGAGACAAAAACAGTACATGCCCTGAGGATAGGCTACAGACTACCTACAAAGCAAACAGAAACCAGAGCTCATGCCATGCTGCCTTATAAGAAAATATCTATTTGCTAATTGCCATGTATTACAGGGTTACAACAATTTAGCATCTACTCCTTATCAGTATGTTTAAGGTCAGAGTCTAAAGTTGGATTCGCATTACAGTAATAGCATTCAGTAAAACTAGTCTCCCTTAGCACTCAAGATATTCTCAGACCATGTGTTTGTGTTTGTTTCTTCTCTAAACTGTTGGCAGGACACAGGCAGAGGTTTTGTGCATTGAGCTGAGGGGCATGCTCTGCAAAGTAACGAAGGAAGCCTCGTGCAACTCAGAACAATATTTGCCATTTAGAAGTGTTCACATCTGCCCACCTGTTTGAAACTGGGACACGAGGGTGAATTTAAAGGTTATTATCTATATCAGGATCATTGACATTTAACAAAATTTGGTATCCAATTCTAAAATTAAGTAATACATCTACAGCCTACTATTAGTTGACCGTGACTACGTATACAGTTGCCAAGGCCTAGAAGGTTATATTAGGGCAATGATGTGTATTTGAGTAATATTTTACACCTGACTTAATGTAATGTTATATGTCAGGACAGCCATTAGTCGGCCTGGACAGTTCTTTCATATTAATTACTACTGGGAAATCGTATCCAGTGCCGAAAACCATGATGTAATGCTGTGGTGTTTAGCAACTTTGATTATGCAAAGAATTTCATCATCAATGTGCAACCGTTTACAAAGAACAGAGAGCAACGGGTCTTGCAATTGGCTAATATGAGCTGTCAATCAAGCGTTTGTGTGCGTCATTTCCGTTGTCAGGTGGTGCTGTCGCTGTGGAAAGATGCGATCAGCGAAGAGCGGAGGCTTTTCCTTAATTGCTCATTTCGTCTACTGAGGCTAAACAACCCGAAACCAACCCTCTGTGGTCGCTGTTGTCTGAGCGTAGAGCCCCGCGCACACACCACAGCGTTTACCCAGGAAATGTCCATGGTGTAAAGGGACAACGCAGACTTTACCCGGCGGTTTTGGCTCGAGGTAAGCGAGGTGGCGAATACGCTGCTATGTCTGGCACGGCTAGCCAGCTGTAATGTTACCCACTTTGTTTAAATGGCCTTCCGGCTGCTAGCCTTCAGTTTGTAGTTAGCACATGCAGTTCGTTATCGAATGCATTTAAACCTCGTTTTGTATTATCACCTGGTATTATTAACCGAGCTAGCCGCTACCATCTGTAGATTGCATCGAGAGCACTACTCATTGTTGTGCCTTTTGTGTAGCCGGTGTGCCTGCTGTGTGGCAACGAGTTTAATCTGTAAGCTTTGTTCAGCACGAGCCCCTGCTTCGTGTTGATGTTACTAGTTAGTACATAGCGTTCAAATAATCAAGATCCCTCGTTTAGACTGTCTCACAAGTTTTACCTACGTACGGACTGTGGCGCTCTGCATAAGTTGCATAGTACAATGTTTCCCAAACAGTGGGTCGATACACAACGCCGGGTCACACAAAATATCGAGTTATTTTATTGTTAAATCAATGTTTGTGCATATAAAGATTTAGTGAATATGAGCAGCTTATAAAACGATTTAAAATGGGCTTTAAATAGCCATCGCCGCAACTTTAACCCGAACAAAACAAAGCTTTAAGGTAATGAGTGAACGTCTGTGAGAGGAGTTGGGTCGTGATTTATTAAGCATTTTACAATGTGGAACCCCAGAGAAAAGTAGAAGTGTTTTACTCTCTCTTTTTGTTTTCACGCGGTTCTCTTCCAGAGCTGCATATTGTCCTGCCGCAGCAGTCATAAAATGACACAAAAACATGTGACAGACTGTGCGTATGTGTAATGATTATCGTCTAGTGATTAAGTATGTGACCTTGTGTCCACCGGCACGGACTATTTTGCGGTCAATGACACTGGGAATGCTGTAACATAGTCATCGACTGCTTATAGGAAGGACTCATGACCAGTTCAGAGAGTCGGAGCCAATGTGACCTTTGAGTTCTCTACCTCTTTTGAACCAACATTTATTATTTAGATCTTGTCTTTTCTAACTGTTCAAAGCCCACACACTTTTGACCATTGACAAACACTACATTCTAGCATTCTGAAGCCAGACAAAGTGCTTGAGTCCCGTAGGTGGATCTCGAGACACCTATTTGTTACTATTTAAGGAGCCCACATTTCTGGTGGGCACCGGCAGAGTGTCTCTGCTCCTTTTGTGCGATATGATTCAGAAGCTGTTTCTGTTCTCGTCCTCCCTCTGGTACAGTCAGATGCGCAGTCTCTCAGTCTGTGCAGCGAGGCAGGCAAAGCAGCTTCAGAATAACATATCTGAGTGCTGTCATTGCGCTGATGTCATTTAGGGTCATGGTGCAATGTTTTTATTTATTTATTATTATTACATATGTCGGGCATTGGGTCCCCAGCACCACAGCTGATAGGTAGCTTTGAATACATAAGCCTTGATCTTTTGCAAATTGTTTCCATGAGTCAAACTTGAGGGTCAGTGTTTTTCTTCTTTGTACTTTGAGTATACAAAGAGTGTGCAAGGAACCTCAGAAATGAAGGCAAGTAGGGCTGCATGATTTCAGGAAGAAACTACATTTAACATGGCAGGAATAATATTACTTGCAATATTTGACTGCTTTCCTTTGGCATTTGAAAAGTTCAAATTTATTCAAATTGATCAAGAACAAAGAGGCCCTGGACTAAATGCAAAGTTTGAATGTGTGTCACATAGAGGACCACTTTGTTTTTGGATACAAGCAGTTGTTTATGATGCATTAAAATGTAATAAATTGTGGCGCTCTGAATGTAGTTTTAAATTATGCTTGTTCTAATAGTAGGTGAGTATTTTACCAAAGGGAAGTTATAACCAAGTTAAAAGGCCCTGAAAAGAGCAGTAAACCTTTTTGTCAGTCTTCCAATCCCAAATAAAAACGTAAACATTCACCAGGGTATTGTTTTTTGATTATCATGCCTTGCTTTCCTTGAGTATTAAATGCCCTCTTACTATTGCCAGCAGCGTGACCCGGTGTCATTGGAGCTTGTGCCATAAACGCTGACAGAAAAACCTCAGCTCATCGACTCAGCGGGTGATGACTAGATGGAGACAGATGGGCGAGAGACACGACAATGACACTGTCTGCTGTCTAGGATCACAAAAAAGCCTCATGGAAGTGAGAATTCATATCAGCCCAGACCTACTGCCAACTGTCCTGCCTTACACTCGGGCCCAAAAACGCCAACTGGTAGAATTAGACAGACAAACTCATTATAAAACGGAGAAATATTTAGCACGTGACATAGTTTTGTACTTTTTGCTTACGAGGTTGTAAGTAGTTTGTGAATACCTGACATTTTATTAGCCAAATATGAACTTCACTTTCTTACGTGTCATCATGTCACAAACGTCTGATGCAAGAGGATTGTGCCAGGGGCATGAGGATATATTTTACACTTTTATTCGTATCATTGAAGCATTTGCCCAATAGAAACTGGGGACGACAGCAGGATGAATCACTTCTCTCGGTTCAAGGCACTACTTCCCTGTTACGGGAAAGCGATGAGGTTTCATCACATAGGAACGTAGTATCAGTAAACAAAGCATACCTCTGACTCTGTGGATTGGCTGCTGCGGCGGTTGGAGTAGTTTGTGTAACCATGTGTCACACCATGTCGCAGCTTTTCTCGCAAGTGAATCTGGTTCCTGATCATAAAGCAAAAGGCTTGGCATGGTATCTTTTAGCCGTGTTTAAACACGTACGTCTTTTCAGAGAAAAGTCTGCTTAGATAAGCCGGCTGTGCAGTAAACGTTTGTCTACAGCAGCATTACAGGACAGCAATGGATGTCTGCTTTGGAAACTACTTCGAAGCTTTTGTTTTAGTTGGAATTCCCTGCATTTACATGTGAAAAGCGAGCATTTAAATTGCAGATTGTGGAGTATTTCGTGACTGTGCCTGATGCTGCAATTGAATCCGAGGTGTTGGCCCTCACACCAGCAGCCATCACTGTGAATGGGGCTGTAATGGCCTCACACACTTAGGTGTTGGTAAATGTGTGGGAGGGATATTTCAAATTGGGTAGGAGGAGCTGCTCTGAGTTTTACCTTCACTTGTGTTCACTCTCACACCACTAATCGGTAGTGTTCTGTGGACCAGCGTGGGACCAGTGCCACAGCTCTGGTGCACTCTATTTTTAAATGTACCATTGTTTGCCGAAAGATTACACATGCTATTTCTGTCATCGGTCGCTGCATGTGTCAAGCAGCGTGAATGGAGTAACCCTGGAACTGACTATCTTTATCCCACAAACTAATCAGATTTATTTCTCTGCAGAGCTCCAGTATGTCCAAGCGGCGCTCGTTGGAGAGGGGGGCTGGAGAGACATCAGGCAGGGCCAGTAAGCTGCAATGTCCCGGGATATCTGGCAACAACGCCAAGAGAGCTGGGCCTTTTATTCTGGGTAAGCAGAGCGGCTTGTGTGCTGCCATATTGTCTACAAGAAGCATGTGTGGATGTCAAATCTAAAAATAATGCCTGAACAACAAGGATTCCCCATCAATGTGCAAACACCTTTCCCACCAAACATGTAGGTAATTATTCATTGAATGCAGGAAGATTCATTTAGTAATATGCTTGGTTTTATTTTGCACCAAAAAAGAAATGTGCCCTGAAGCGGGTGTGCTAATGTGTGTGAATAAGTAATTCTATTCAACTTTATTAATCCCCAAGGGAAAAGATCAGTTGTTTAAGTCTCTTTTTTAAACAAAAGAGGAGAGGAGTTCTTGAGGCATTCCGTCCTGCAGCTCACTGATTTCAGCTGTGTTTTTCACAGAGGTGTCCATGTGATCAGTGACCCATGTTCAGTATAGCAATCGTCTTGCTGTGCGTCTGCCGCTGCATTACTTCAACCAGTTTTTGTTTTTGTAGACATTTTCTAATTCAGACAGGCTCTTGTATAGTGTGTGTGACTCTGAGGCCTGTTGCTAGAAACCAAGTTCGGTTTAGATCAAGGTAAGTTCAGGTTTAGTTTGAGCAAACTCTAAATTTTACGTCTCAAGAAAGTGGTCTGGTTTTGAGCAGATTTCATTGCCATGGTAACTTACACCACACGGCTACCTGCTCGGGAGCAGGTTTAGTTTTGGCTAAGCGTCCGCAGGCTGTGTCCTGCTTCCTGTTTCTCAGCTGAAACAGCCCTGCCTCTTTTCCCCCCAGGTTTATTGCTAATGGCTAATCACTGCACAGACAGACGGTGATCATTGATTAAGTGTTTAAACCCGAGTTGATGGAGAAAGTTGATAACCAGCGTTGTGCAACAGATTAACCCAAAGTTACCCAGTTTGGATTTTTTGTTTTGTTTTGATCAATTCAGAACTTGGAGCCCTCGGGTGTGGTATTTGTATAATTATATCAGGCTTGGATGTTAGCAGTGTGTTAGTTGATACTCTTCAAGGTTTGATTTAAGCTTTGTTTAGAGCTGTGAGTCATCAGCTGATATGCCATCCAAGATGCAAGACAACCCCACTTTAAAAGCACATATATCAATTTAATTCTAAGAAACACTAAGGCCCTGGCTACACATACACAGATAAATTTTTTATATGCATTTGTGTCTTTTGTCTACACGTAAAGGTGCAAAATGGATATTTTTTAAAACACCTCTCAAAGTGAAGACTTCTCCAGATGCAATAGCGACGTATAGACGGGGAAACCGGAGATGCAAGTATCCGCGCTGACGTTGCAGTTGTTGTGTGTGTTACACGCCTTTGCAATACACACAACAACCACAGCAGCTGTGATCCGGGTCTATTAGAACTAACATCACTGTAAACACATTACAGTTGAACTTAACGTTATTGCATTACTTCAGTCTGAAGCACTCATTAGCTTACTGCACGACTCACCACATCGTCGAAGGAAAATCCTTCAGTAACGGATCCATTCTTCTGTTTTTACTGTAAAGACACTTTTAACAAATTCACCTCGGCGTCTGTGACAAATTAGTCACTTTTTGCTTCTGATTAGAGTTTATCACTGCCAAAACAAAAGGACTCACTGCGCATGCTTTAAATGTTACTCTGTGGTTTCTGGCAGCGTTTACCGCCATCTTGTGGTGTTTTATGCGTTTACAGTAGAGCCGTGTGGACAGAGATATTTTTCAAAACGCTCTTGTCTGGACAAATAACAAAAAAACAATTTTTTTATAAACGGAGACAAAAAGTATGCGTTATAAAAATACCTGCGTATGTGTAGCCAGGGCCTTAATCCTTAATTGAGTCTGTGTGCATGAGTGAGAGTTGTGGGGGGCATCTGTTTGTACACAGTCCTAAGACAAGAATGCGAGGAATTTTGCAGATCCCCCTGACATTGGCCAGAAAGGTCCAACTATTTTGTACCAGAGTTATTTCAATACTCCCTCTCTTTATTCTTTCTTTGCTTTTCCAGTTAAGCTACTATTTGCAACATGAAGTGCCAAAGCAAACATTACACCGAGAGGGTGTTAATAGGGACATGCACACGCAGCCTTTAATGAGCTGCAGCAAGAGGACACACACACTCTGACGCGTAAACAGCAAGCATTTTGGTCATGCAGCTGTTCTTGTTCTTATCCTTGCAGGGCCTCGCCTGGGCAACTCACCCGTGCCCAGCATAGTGCAATGTCTGGCCAGAAAGGACGGCACCGACGACTTCTATCAACTAAAAGTAAGTCTGACACGTAGCACGTTTTTAGCAGTACTTGTGGCGGCGGTCTACTTTTCACTCAAAGTGCAGAAAATTCTATATGGCAAAAGACATGCAAACCTTTGACCTTTCTATTTTGTTGGTGTTCATTTTACACCACCCCTTGCAGCACCCTGGCACAAACAACAAAACAGTGGCAAATCTGTTTATTGGGGGCTATCCCAGCCCTGTTACACAAGCAAGGGCTGTGGGAGTTTGGTAGAGGCACGGAGGGAAGGTAGCACCCCACCTGGAATGTCGACTTTTAACACCCGCAACCATGTAGTGAGTCATAGCGTAGCTCTACCCTCACGCACATGACTACAGGGCCTCATTGTCTGCTTTACAGCTTGTTTATCTCCGTTTGGGATTTGAGCCACTGTTGGAAAGCTGCACTATTTCCTCTTTAAATGTGTGGTCCATAGCAAAAATCTACAATATGTTTTGCTGAGAAAATTGAGTTGCCTTGACGGTAGTGTGGTAATTTCGAATGTTGCATAAGTAAAAAGCAGTCACATTTCAAAACAAATTCATGTTAATACCTTCTACATAACAGCAGTGTAGTGGCTAGTGTTGCTTTCGTCAACGAAAATTATGACTAAATATCGTCGTCAACGAACCTTTATCACGTGACGAAAATGAGCGGAGACGCAACGTAAATGCTGATCATGTGACGATAACTATAATTAAATGTATAATGCATTATCGTTGACGAATAAAAACGAGACTTAATGTGGTTACAAAATAAAAACTATGCTAAAATGTCTCTTCATTTTTGTTGACCAAAACGAGACGAGACGAAATGTTATAACCTTATTTCGTCTCGTTTAGTCGTAGTATTTTTGCAGTAATTTCTGTTTTCTGCTGTGTCTCCCTTTCGGGAGGCTGCATCAGGTTGCACTGCGCAGACGCAGGCGACGTCACTTCCTCAAGCCTCACTCGCGGCATTATTTAGATATTTAGACTGCGGTGAGTGTTATGGTTAGTGTATTTAAACGACAACAAAGTTAAGTCTATTAGCCTGACAGAGAGAAAGGGTCCGATAACGTATGGTATAATATGGTATAATAATATACCATAACGTAACTTTCTATATTAGAAAGCTCATGCCAAGCCAACTCATGAGGCTGTGGTAAATGTGTCTCATTTTAACGTTAGCTTTAGACGTTAGCCACTGGAGCTGAAAACGACTGAGACAAACGTGTGTGACTAGCGTGTGTGTGTGTGTGTGTGACTAGCGCGTGTGTATGTGTGACTAGCGCGTGTGTGTGTGTGTGACTAGCGCGCGCGTGTGTGTGTGTGTGTGTGTGTGACTAGCGTGTGTGTGTGTGTGTTTATGTGAGAGAGTGTAAAGTGGGTTCTTAGTTCCTACCTGACTGACTAAAGAGGCTAAAATACAATTTTTATTGACTAAAACTTGACTAAAAATGTCATCAGTTTTCGTCGACTAAAACTAGACGAAAATAGTCATGGATAATTCTGACTAAAATAAGACTAAAATGCTCAGACTTTTAGTCGACTAAAACTAGACTAGACTAAAAAGAGTATGAACGTGACTAAAACTAATAAAAACTAAAATGACAGCTTGACACAAAGACTAGACTAAAACTAAAATTAAAACAGGCCGCCAAAAACAACACTAGTAGTAGCTCTGAACCATTGTTGGTTATAAAAGTGTGTTTTCATTGGCCCCATCGACAGCCATACAGCAGACAAATCTTGTCATCGTACTCGTTGAGTTCCCCAGACTAGTAGTGTGCTGGCATTTACCTACTCTAGGAAATAAGTTGACTGTCCTTAAGACCCCATAACACAATTCTGCACTATGGAGAATGTCAAATATGCCATTGCATTTAAATACAAACAAAAACTGACATAGTAATCCAAAATAAGTAACAGACCAAAGACTGTTGTTTTGTATTTGAAGCCACCTTTCCGTTGTTTGAGATTAAATAAGCTGCCCTCTTGTGACCTGCTAATGTTTGCTTGACGTCTCGTGTGGTTTACACAGATCTTGACACTGGAAGAACGAGCGGAGTCCGCCGGAGAGACTCAAGAAGAAAGGCAGGGGAAGATGCTGCTGCACACAGAGTACTCTCTTCTGTCTTTACTGCACAACCAGGATGGTGTGGTCCACCACCACGGCCTTTTTCAGGTACAAGCAGACCATGTAAACAGCCCGCTTCCTGGTGTCATGGATGGTCTGTAACCTAACTAGACTTGAAGTCTAGTTAGTCGAGTTTGTGAAGTAGAGTCATCGTCTTTGGACCTTTTTATTAGATGATGTCCTTTTTTAGAGCTGGAAGTTGTGTAAGGATACATCTTCCCACTGTAAAACTGCGTCAGGAATTTTGAGCCAGTGATAATTGGATTCTTTCTTTCATTTAAAACATTGAACTACTTCCATATCCATTGAAATAACTGGTCTATGGATGGTGTTTTCACATATATTGATGAGAACTGGCCCCTGTTTTGGTTCAGACACTGGCCATGTTAAGGTGCTTGTACAGAGGAATAGTTTTAAAAGCCTACTAAAAAACACTGCTTTTTAAGGTAAGGATTTTGTTTTGTGTTGTGCAAAGTTAACCCAATCCTCACGTGGGACTTGTATCTTAGTTTAAGGATTGCAGCCATCAGATGAAACAAAAGGCACCAGAGAACCCTAACTAAAAAGTAAAAAAAAAAAAAAAAATTACAAAAATATTCAAGTGGAAAAATATCTGCAAATAAAAAGCTCTGGTCTGTCCTGTAATAGCATAGGTCTCCATGTCATTACTCTATTAGTCTGCTTTTCTTATCAGTTTCAATAGAGAAGTGGGAGTAGCATCAAAAGGCACGTTTCTATGGCGTCATTCTCTATTCACATCCATTCACAATGCACCCTCCCCTCACCTGTCTTCCCGTCTGCCATCTCCTCTTACTTTTATTGTTCCATCTGTCTTCCTTCTCTCTCTTTCTTTGTCTCTCACATCCTGTCTGCCACGCTCAGAATAGCAGCATTAGATTCAGGCCTCATTTAGGCCTCTGCGATATTGATTCGATTATTATAGTGCGTCTTCACGCCGAGAGAAGTGGTTAATAATGGAAGCTTTCAAAGGTGCTGACTGCATCTGAAACCGAAAGCAACAACCCGATGCAGAAATCGATCTATAGTTGGAAGAAGATGAATGACCATTTTATTGTTGATATGCCACCTCCCAGTTTTGGAAAGTCTTGTTCAGCTTTATTAATCACTTTGAACCTTTTCTGTGCAACACAACCTGTATTGATTAATTGCTTGAAAGAATCCTTGCGTCTCTATTTAAAAAGAAAACATTTTTACCCCCAGGATCGTGCCTATGAAATTGTGGAGGACGCGGAGAACAACAAGGTGCGCAAGATGAAGAAGCGCATCTGCCTGGTGCTGGATTGCCTGTGCGCGCACGATTTCAGCGACAAGACGGTGGACCTCATCAACCTCCAGCATTACGTCATCAAGGAGAAGCGGCTGAGCGAGCGCGAAGCCGTCGTCATCTTCTACGACGTGGTCCGCGTGGTAGAGGCGCTCCATAAGGTCAGATGGGACCCAAAAAAAAGCACTTGCCCATAACCAAACATGAATGGAATATGTCCTATTTTGCCTAAAGAAGATCCCACAGCTTTTAGTTTAGCAAAAATGGGAAGCAAAAATGCTTCCCTGGCTTATACTCAGTGCTGAAATGGTTTCGATTTTGATTACTCATTTCCTACGCTCATGTGCCACTCCTTGAAACAAACTGTTTTGATGACCATGATTCACCCTTCACAATGCAACCTAACTTTCCTCCACTTGTTCTCTCTTCTTCTGACAGAAAAACATTGTGCACAGAGACCTCAAGCTCGGAAACATGGTGCTAAACAAACGGTAAGCGAAAAACTCAACCATGCCCCAGGTCCAGTCCATTTATACAGCCCGTAACCTCGTTCATTAAAGCAGGTCTGCTCCTTTCAGCCTGCCAGTAAGCCATTTAGTCTGGGCACACGTGTTTCAGCCGTGTTTCTTTAGCGTGTATTGACTGCATAGATGGTTTTAAACCCAGTTGAGGAGTCACATTCTCAGACTAAAAGCAAAATCCATCAAAGGAACTTTAGAGCCTCTCTTGTGCCTATCTCTGGCTGCGTGTTGATTAAAAGCTGATGATTCATTCCCCGTGAATGGCTTTTTTGGAAGCAGTTAGATTCGCTGGACTCGGCTGCTTTTGTTCCGTGTCCAGAGCAAGAGAAATGGCACATTTCACTCCCCTCATGGGTTCACCTTGGGTCACAGAGGGTTGCACTTTGGACTGGCCACGCAGAATGTAAAAGTCTCCCAGCATATGTATTCAGGAGGTAAAATGGTAATACTCAGATAAGCTGCTATAGCATTTTGTTTGGCATTTGTCCAGGCTTTTCCTTCGAGATTTCACATTTGCTTCAAGCTTGGCTGCAGCATTCTGACAGCAAACATCCAAATGACATTCAATTTTTGTATCTATCTGTAATCTGTGGTATTATAAGGGATAACAGAGGGTTAGTTAATTTAGATTTAAGAGTACCTTTTCATGTCACTAGTGTTGATCACATTAATGCAACACATGACAAAGAAATGGTGAATTTTTGTAAATGTTGGCAGTCCATTTGAACTTTTTAAAATGTGACAAACAGAAACACTGATAAAAACACATTAATCCTAATTTTAACGATAAAGCTGTCGGTCATGTCTCATTCCTGACCTGCATATGTTAGCGCATGCCTTCAAGTCACGTTCCTGGTTATCTTTTTTTTCGCATACACGCTCTTCACCTCAGACACAGCGGAGGTAGCAGCAGCAGTAGTGGCGATGGTGATGAAACAGGAGAGAGTTTTGGCCAGGAGAGCAGAGGGGGGGGGGGCGGTGGTGGGTATGAGGAGCAGACGAGCGGAACACTCCGTCCCAGCTGGAGACAAAAGAGAGGTCTGCCAAAGGCCCCATAGCTCAGAGCTGACTCACACCACAGCATACACACAGGCACGCATATTGTCATCAGTGTACCCTCTACTCCTCAACTTTCACTTTTAACGCTACCGCCCGTCCCATTCCCTTTGTGTCACCTTTCCCGAAATCCTTGTTCATGGCAATTTCCTTGTTTTTGTCTTTCCTGCGTCACTCCACCCAAAGTGTTTACGAATGAACATCCAGTACAGTACAGACGGTTAAAAGGCCGACTGATCCCAAATCCACTCTGCTGTTTGTTGTTATTACTCTGGGAATAGCACAAAGTCAACCCCAAACTTAGCACACAGGAAAGATCTTCTCTCCTGCAACAACAGCCGTTCAGATACAGGATGTCATAAATCAATCTAAAATGTTAATTTATGCTGCGCCTGTGTTTCTAATGGGATGTTGTTTAGATTAGAGTACGACTTGTATTATCCATCCTGCAGCTTAAAGCTAAAGTGATCTTAATTTCTGCAGTGGGAAGGGGACACAAACCCATTCTCAGTGTTTGAATTAATGATTTGATCTTAGAAGACCCCTTTAAACCCGGACTTCATTACTGTTCTGAGAAATGCAATCTGCTACTTATGTAGAATTGCCCTGTGTTTAACCTCCTTCCTGCCTTGCCTCTTCAGCTGCTGTATTTTCAGCAGAATATTGCATGGTAGCAGTCATGAGGATCATTTGGGTTTCTGGTTTCCTGCTTACCCAGGTCATATGACCAGGAAGCAGCAATGGTGTGGTCTCTCGTCCGTCCTAAGGGACCCTTGCCGCACAAGGCAAACATGCAATTTTATTCAGCCAATCTCCGGTGCAAGAATAGAAGCCTTGGTCGTGATGTGCACAGACAAAAGAGCAGGCTCCTTCATAAAGGAAGCTTTTATGTGGAGGGTCCTTGAAACGCGGCACACTATACCTACGGCCTGTCCCTCTGCACAAGATGATTGTGTGTTAATAGAGAACCCAATTTAAAATGACATAACTAGCTGGAAACGACGTGGACTGAGTGTGCTAAGGCACATTGAGATCTTACAATTTGGTAGAAAATTGAGTGCTCGACAGGAATTGGCTCCAGACGCTGTAATGGGAGCAGTGAGTGTGCGACAGAGCGGAGTGTGAAAGTGAGAGAGAATAGAGGAAGCTGTTGACCTCAGGCTTTTTAGAAAGCGGATGTGGCTGGGGAGCGTGATCCAGAGAGGACTCAGCCTCCAGACCATGTATGCATTTGTGAGCACTCGTGCTCTTTAGTGTATTTTTATGAGTTCAGTGATTTGTGTGTTTTGCATTTGTCTACAGATTTAAACCTACTTGAGCTTTATATTTGCCAGACCCTGATCAAGCAGGATTAGTCATCGAGACAATTATCCCAAGCCACAGGTTGAGTCATATGTTTGTCTAAGTGTGGCTTTATATTTTTCTGCTCCTCTTAAGAATGCCAATCTGCAGCACAGTGCATATTCAGTTTGGTTTTTGCAGTACCAAACAGCAAACTAAATATATCTTCATGAATCAGACCAAAACATTAACCTCATTGTTTCATTAGTTTCACAGACATGGTGAAACTAATGAAATTTGGCCGGGTAAAAACTGTAGGTCTCCTCAGTACCAGGCTGCTTTAAGTGGAGTGTCCCAATGTCTAAGGTTCATATAATAATGACTTTATAAAGATTTTAAAGAATGTTGCAAGTAAAGAAAATAACATATTTCCATTTAGAGTTCTGGAGGCTCTCTAAAAGGCCCTGCAGCAACAGCAAAAAAAAAAAAAACACTTTTGAAGTAATGAATAAGTCTGCCCACAGACATCAGCCTGCGTGGGAAGCTGCAGCTTTAAGATCTAAAATGCAAATGTACCGGTGTTGAACAAGAATCTTGTAAGAGTATATACTGCTTCACCTTTTTTTGATTTTGAATTAATTGTGGAACGGCACTAAAATATTTCTTTGATTTGAAGTCCCACTCAACGAATGCTACTAAAATCTAAAGATGCATATAATTATGTTTTTGTTGTATTAAACAACCTTGATCACACATGTTCGGGATTATTGGTTCTTAATTCAATTTAATCTGTTTGTTTGTCCAGGACTCATCGGATCACCATTACTAATTTCTGTTTGGGAAAGCACCTGGTCAGTGAAGACGACCTGCTGAAAGATCAGAGAGGAAGTCCGGCCTACATTAGCCCTGATGTATTAAGTGGTGAGTGTTTAAAAAAATAAATAAATAAACATTTTAGACAATCTCAATTCCAGTTATGCCAAAAAAAGCTTTAGCTAATGGGAATTTTTTTTAAAAGTTGCATAATTTTTCAGTTCAACTTTGGTTTGATTTTCTGGTTATTAGGCAAGACATGTTGCAAACAAGAAATACAAAGAAAGAACTGTTTTGTCGTTTTGATGTTGCGTTTATTGTCTGAGAGGAAGTAACTTAAGTTCTTTGTCCATGTTACAATGGTAAAAAGACAAAATGTTAGATGCTTCACATGATATTTTTGCAAGAATTGCCCTTGGGCGAAGCCTTTTATTTTTTTATATGCCTGCATATTTTTAACACGCATTGCAAAGAAGAATCCAGTCTCCAACCATTTAAAAGCACTGTAGTTGGAGCACGGGCGTGTATGTCAGTGTAACGTGACAAGCACACAATTAAACGGAGCTACAGTGACTCATGCGCTGATGACTCACTGGAGGGAAACTACTCCCATCTACCCCACTTCCCATCCCCTGCCACTGTGTGGATGCATGTGTGTGTCACAAGCTTTAACATAATTGCCTGCTGCTATTGCTGCCGCCTGGCTGACTGTAACAACACCGTCTATCGGCTCATATACTTCTTTTTGAAGATCCACCCTCATCCTTCATCGCTGATTTCATATCCCATTGTCGATTGTAATGTTGTTTTTTACCAAATACATTGCAGTAAAATAGTATTGTAGTCATTTCTTGTCTTTTGTTTTGTCGAGTTGATAAAAATATTTGCCCTTTATGACTCAGGAGGCTTTGAGGTTTGAGTGAATTGGACAAAATAAAATCAAACTCAAATTTATGACATTGTTCGACCCTTATTGTGTGCAGGTCGGCCATATCGAGGTAAACCCAGCGACATGTGGGCGCTTGGTGTGGTCCTGTTTACAATGTTGTATGGCCAGTTCCCCTTCTATGACAGTGTACCTCAAGAACTCTTCCGCAAGATCAAGGCAGCAGAGTACTCCATCCCAGAGTGAGTATCTGAGTACATCAAAAAACATGTTACTCTTTCAGATCTTGAGCAATAATCTGGGCTAGAAGGTGTAGTAGCTGTAGTTGTTGACTGGTTGCACGTCGTCTCCACAGGGATGGCCGCGTGTCCGAGAACACTGTGTGCCTGATTCGTAAGCTGCTCGTCCTGGACCCTCAGCAGAGGCTCACTGCAGGAGAAGTCCTGGAGTCCCTCAGTGCCATCATTGCCTCTTGGTAGGAGCTCCCCCTGCTGGAGCCTTTGACAAATACATTTGATATGCAATGTGTTTTATTAATTGTAGTTCAATTACAGGCAGTCTGTATCATCGCTGAGTGGCCCCCTACAGGTGGTACCAGATATTGACGACCAGGTCAATCACCCAGAACATCTACAAGATGTGAGTTACACTCGGCACAATCGTGTTTCTTTATTATTAATCTGATTGTTGGGGTTATTGCATATCTCTTGGCAAGCTCAACTGAGTATATATTTTTTTAACCCAGGCCAAGGCGATGGAAGAGTCTTCACAGTATGAGTTTGAGAACTACATGAGGCAGCAGCTTCTACTGGCTGAAGAGAAGAACACTATTCATGAAAACAAAGGTTTCCACACCAAACGCCAATTTGGCAGCATCCCACCTGTGAGACGCCTGGGACATGATGCCCAGCCCGTCAGTCCCTTGGACGCTGCCATCCTAGCACAGCGCTTCCTCCGCAAATAACCCCAGGTTATCCCACATCAGCCTCTGGTTCCCAAGGTTGTGACACTTGTGGGGTTCAGAGAAGACTGGAGGTTGGGCCCTGGACTGAACTATGGCCCAGGCCAAAACAGGGCACTGGACGGCCCTCACAGTAGGTCTTGCTTGAGGTGCAGACATGAAGAGTGCACCAGAATGAACTGCCAACCCAAAACTTGACTCCTTATGTCTGCAGTCCTCAGTAAAAATGTGGTCACCTGAAGAAATTTTGAACCAAAGGTTCCAGGTCTCAGGAGCCACAGTTGAAGTGACTGTGTAGCTCCCCTGAGGACACAACATGAGGCTCTGCCTGTGGTGGATCCAGACTTTAAGCCTCCCCACTAAACACTTCCTAGTCTCCGGGCCCTGAGCCACACAGGACCATGTAGCAGCCCTTCTCTTCCTGGTGGATCATGGTATTGCCTCACGTCAGATCAGCTGATCCCAGATGTCACTTCCCCCTCCTCCTCTCTGCTCCTCTGTAACAGTCCGGTCCTGTCTGGAACTCTGACTTCAGATCAACTACCTCTGTCTCTCTTCTCTGTTGGTAAACCATGCTCACTGTTTGAGACAAGGGATTGTAACAAACCAGTCTTGATGCCACCAGTGACATAAAGCATTAATGTTTTCTGTCCAGCTGATAATTGTTTGAAACCTTTTTTATGGGTTTTGAAAAATCTGAATAAGCTTTTCTCATATTTACCTTAAGTAGCATTGTATCCCTGTCTTTGGCATTGAAGATACAGAATATCAAAAGTTGTATACAAGCATCCTTTGACATTCACACAAAGCATTGTCTCCTCCTTTAGCTCATCCCTGTGGACAATAGTTCTTAGCATCTAGGCAGCTAGTGTGTGGTACCTGGAACTCCCAATGCCAAGAACTGAATAGGACAAAACTGTTGGACCTCTTGCCAAGGCATATTTATGGTAACGCTTCCTCAGTGTCTCTGTAGTGAACATCAGACACTGTCAGTTTCTATTGCCAAAAAAATCATGTCTTATAAATCCTCTTAGCCAAGAAACTGGTACCCACAGCCTAATTCAGAATCAAATGGCTTCCAGGTATCTCGACTTCCCTGTTTCTCTCTCTGTCAACACATGCATCGGGACAAATGTTTGAATGTGAACTGTCTGTATGCTTTTCTAGCTCTGTAGTGTCCTTGAGAGTGTAAATGGGTGTTTCAGGCCAGGCAAAGTTGGGGTCTGCGTCGCGGTCCTTCTGATGGACACGCTGACCCTCTAAGCTATCCTCTTTGTTGCATTATCTGGCCTTCCTCAGTGGCTGTCACTGTGAGAATCGGAGCAGGCTTTACTGACATAGGGCTTGACTGAATGTGTTAGCTATCATCCTTTTGCTCATGAATGCTTATTGCCATTGTTATGCCCTATCAACCTGCCTGTATTAGGTCTCCACAGAAGCTTTGAGAGGCTAATCCATACTGTAATATTTCATCCACATCCATGGGGTTTCAGTTTAGTTGCAGAAGTGTTTGTTTGAACCATGGCAAAGCTACTAAGCAGTGACTGTTAGGCATCTGTGTACTGCAACTCGCCTTTGCGTATTGGTACTAGCTTTAGGCTATCTTGACTTCCTATTTATATTCTGATTGCATGAACTCTGAAGTCTTTCAAATGTCTTCTTGTAATTTCATGTTGATTTATTTATTCAATTGTGTAGACTTTTTTTCTCCCCTCTAAATCAGTGGGGCTTGTATCACGGACATATCTTTAAGTCAGTGAGACAAGCCCCAATCTTCTATATATGAATGCTCAGCTTTAAAACCTTTTTTGATTCTTCTTATTCATCTTATTTAAAAGTAGCATTTGTTTTTTTTTTCTTCATAACTAAATTGTTCTTGCCATTTTTGCCACAGAGTCTGTGGTCAAATTAAGCTACACTAATAACGAGACTGACTTGTGCATAGATCTATTTTTTACCAAATGATAATCACTTTATCTTGATTTATGGGAGGGATGTTTGTAGTAATTGTTTTTTTCTTATAACAATTCCCCACAAGAGTCTGTGCTGTCTGGTCAGTATGTAAATATGTACCACCATTCAGCACATACATTTAGGCTCCGACTTAATACATTAAGAGAGCAGTGTGCTTTCTCCCACCTCAATGTGAATCTATGATTATATACAGCAGTATTGTAGTAGTTTAGGTTCACCGGAAAAGCGTGTTTATTTTTATTCACCGACACCGTAATCGTTGCTGAATGCTCACGTCAAGTGATCGTATGTGGAAAAGTGTCTTACACCGTCTCTTTCTCTCGAGGCCCACTCTAGTCCAACGGCATAGTTCTAGACCACTGGTGTAAAGTTTAGTAAACGTGCCCCCTGGTATAAAGGTGTTTCACTTTTAGTTTGTGGATTGTACCACATGTGATGTTATACAGAGCTGTAACAGTAGACCGCCATGTGGACTGAAAAGCATAAAATTGTGTAGGTTTCAACTGTGTCAATTGCATGAGGTTGAACTTGTACAATGTGCTAGAGCAACTGGTAAGGTCTTGAAGATGATTTTGCCCAGGAAATTAAAAACGTATTCCATTTTAATTGGACAATGTATTTTTAAAATTTTTTTTTCCCCCACTTTCTTTTAAACCAGTTTTAATTTTCTTTCAAAAGTCTCCATTGGTAACTTTTGTATTGCTGACTGTTTCTGTAACTGGAATCCTGGTGTAGGATCTGAAATGTATCGTCAGTGGGATAATGTGTTTGTAAGCTGCTTGGTCAGACACGGGCATCTAGATCTAGAAACTGCTAAATTGTACAGATGAAAACACGTTTGTATAAAAAAACATATTTTTCTACTTCATCAGATCTCTACATGCATGTCAGCAATAAACTTTGATATGGAAACGTATTCAGTCATGTTGTGATTTGTTGCCATCTTTGCCAGTAGATGGAGCACTTTCTCAATTAAGTAAAGACAGCCAGGCTTAAACAAAGGCATTATATTCCCACGAGTGCTTCCCACATAATTATTTGACTAAATAATACAGAACTGTGCAGTTCTAGGTTTTAGGCAGGTGTGGATATAAAAAAGTAAACTAAAAGGTATAATTTTTTTATTACTTTTCAAAATGCAAAATAAACAAAAGACATTTCTAAATTAAATCAATATTTGGTGTGACTTTGCCTCAAAACAGTAACAGTTCTTATAGTTCCACTGTCTTATGTTTTTGAAGGATCTGTGCAGGTTCTGTTCAAACCTTTGGAGAATCAGGCCATCAGACAGAACATAGGTTAAACCAGATTGCTTGAAAACACTGGAATAAAAATCCTTGTTTACTGTGAATACATTGACACAAACGTGCTCAAGATTTCAATTTCCAAATGTCACCTTTTTATATACAATAGATGTTTGTGCAGAAAAACTGGAATGTGCTGCGTGAATTGTGTTTCGGGACAATTGCATAATTGTGTGAGGGGGGCCTTAGTTTGATGTATGCAAAGTGAGAGAGCCAACATTTGAATCTTCTGTGTCATGTTTAATCCTGCATAACACTGTAGCGTTAGACATGAGTGCTGGATAATAATTGGGTAACAAAACACTCTCCCACCCTGATGAGAGCGCTCAGGGCTGGCTCTTACGCCCTGTTTCCCAAAGATCTCAGGGGTCAAAGGTCCCACAGATGCTTTGTCCCCATAAACTAAACCATCTGCTGGAGAGAAGCCCTATCCTGATTCCACGTGTGATTGCCCTCGAAGGACTACGTCAGTCTTCTGCAATGTTCTTGTCTAATTGCCTCAGAGAGCACTCTGTCCTGGGGCTGAGTGCAGAGGAGCAGCTCGACACAGATGACGAACGATAAACAGGGCACTCGCTTCCAGATGTGTGTATGCAGAACTATTGTCAGAGCTTTGTTTGGTGGTAAGTGGTAGCAGTTCGTTTGAAAAGTTAAAAGGATTATTTAATGTTTGCATTACCATTTGCCTCAGTGTTTATAGCATTAGTCTCTCCAGCTGTGTTTAGTTGACTTTATATTAGCTTTGACTAAAGCACTTGTTTTATTAAAATGTCTTTTACATTCTTACACAAACCCCCTGTATTTACAACATTAAACAGCAGTAGTAAGTTTCCATTTGCATTTTGAATAGTAAAGGTTAAGAAAAGGTTAAAAGCAAAGGCATCTGGACTTAGTTTTCAAGGTCTTCAAGATGACCTGGATGACTGAGAAACTTCTGACAAAGATTGAATAGTATAGCTCACCCTTTCCCTGATTTACAGTATCATGGCCTTAATCTTTACTCACATTTTACCTTAAACTAACAATTTAAATATTTTGTTTTGGTGAAATTCTATGCTAGTTTTTTGTGCTTTTGTCAGTGTGACCTTTCTTGCAGTAAACCAGTAAAATTTTGTATCCACTTTCTCTGTGTGTGCTCACATTACAGTACATCCCCGAGGACTCAATAGGCAATAAAACTAAGTGTCTGGTGTCTGTTTTGGGACAGAGTGACCCAACAACCTCGGGGATGACGCGACAACCCAATCTAAATTTCCTCTTCCTGTGTGCTGCTAATTCCCAGAACACAACATCTCCAAAATGACTGTCCAAGTTTCCCTACGCCAATACCGGGCTTAAAACAGGATACCTAGACCAAAACAAAAGCAGTTGTCCTTCCCACGCCAGTTAATTCAGTACCAGACAGTGTCTTCAGATGTGGCTGTGAAGTGGTGCCAGCAGGAGAGGCACTTTGTTGTGGCATCACACACGCAGCCTGCCTACAGCAGTGCTATCAAAGACAGGCAGCAGATAAAGTATGCAAATCGTGGGGCACAATAGAGTAGGTGGGCCTTCTTTCATTTAATTCTCTCAAAAATTCAACCTTATAGAAGTCCTGTTGGCCTCAGTGGAGTAATATGGTTCCCACAACAGCAATCCAAGAATGTTTTTTTCTAGTTTTTACTGTACAGTGCCAGGATGTAAAATTATAAACTGTTTGCTGTATTTTATTAATGAATGCAGACATTAACATGAATGAAATTGTTTATGAGAATTTGTTGTGTGTTGAGGGATGTGGAGGACATTCACAGATTATTGCCATCCTACCATGCATTATCACGCACCACAATGGATGCATTATGAAACCCTGCGGCTGAGGATCTCATGAAAAATTGTGTTCTTATACATGTGCACACAAGGTCAAAACGTAATGCTCAATATGAACAGTGTAAAAATGTATAATACTCCAGATGATGGCTCCTCCCCAGGCACACGTGAACTTTGTGTCCCTCTTTGTGCAGTAAAATTAGTACACCATCAGCTCATTTTAATTATTCAAAGCCAGTTACAGTTTGTATCTATGGTTCAGCTTCAACAACTTATGGATATAAAATTAATTTATTAATAAAAAAACTCTTTATCTGTATTTTTACTTAAGAAGAGGAATCGAGTACTTCCTCCACCACTGGATATTAGCAGCTAAGCAACAGTCCACATCTCAATTTCTTTTGTAACTATTCTTTTGTAAAACCTTTGTGTATAAAATAGCTGTCTTCTTGAATATTTCTCTTATGTCGATTACCTTTGACCACTACACTGTAAGAACCCCATCCTTCCCATAAAAGAGGAATGATCCGACTGAAATAAAGTACATATAACATTGTAAGTTTAAATTGGATTTATAATGATTCTAAGCAGAAGGTTTTATTATTGCGGTAGCCCCTGGACGTAACCCCTCTTCGTCATGTGAGAGCCATGGCTTCGTGGCAGTCGATTGTTTACATGTGCTTCATGCCTTAGACTTACAACCTTGTCTTGAGAAGAAAAACTCAGCGTCTCAGTTTCATGTATCCTTTAATGACGTCCCAGGACAGTCAGACTTCAGAGCGTCTGACATGGTGGACTAAAACGGGTCTCCAATAGTTACATATTTTGTTTAAATGGCTCGATTGTGCTGTGAGAAATAGCATGTGATTATAACTTGTTAAAATAGATGATGAAAGGCTGGGGCATGATTCACACACAGGCCAATTTGTCTTCCAAGTGGTGGTGTAACACAGTTCTTAAAGTTAGTAAGCTAGTCCAACAAGATTTTACCTTTGCTTAATCAAGAACTAATCATCATACACATTATAGCTACACCTGCCAAAACAACAAAGAATGTGAGAGTGAGTGGTTGTCTGTCAGTGTCTGTCTCTAAGTGTCAGACCTACAACTAACTGGAATCGGCTCCAGTCACCCACGACCCCTAACGGGACCAAGCTGAAGAAAATGAATGAATGAATTTTGTTTGCATCATCAGCATACAAACTTGATTTGTTCAGGGTTTTTGTAAGTTACAAAGTAATAATATTTTACAAGCATGTTCTGGATTGTACTGTTCTGTCAGTATTCTCACCTTGCTTGAGAAGAGGCACAGTTGTATAATGTCTTCATAAACTATTATTTGGAATTGAATATATTTTCTTTTCTACCTCCTGTGACCTGCTGAACTCATCTGTCAAAAGCACCGAGGGAAATCCAAAATGGCACCAGAATGAGTGTGTCATTTTCAAACTGCCCGCTAACGCTGAACATCTGGCGGGTCGAGGAGGAGGGCGACCCGTCAATGGGAGCCTTGTCTGCCCTGTCAGCGACACGAGAGCGAAGCGCCACGAGTGTGTGACTGGAGCAGTTCAGAAAAGGCTGATGTTCCACAGGCCAGGTTTAGAGAAGGATCTGTACTTAGTTTGTCTTTCAATTCTGCCACATAATAAGTATTCACTCTGCTTCTTATAAGGCTGCATCAACCGTATCCACAAAAATACATGTTTGTGGTTTATTAGGCCCGAGCCGGTGATGACCGGGAGGGTCTATTGTTTTTGCTCGAGTTATTTTTATTTTTTTATTTGGCACACACATCCAGCATGGGCTTGTGAACAAAAAAGCCAAAGGGGACCACACCCTATCACACACGGGAAGGCGGCCATTTTGAATTGAAGATGTGAACCGACTTAAAATACACCTCTCTTTTAAAAAACAACAGAAAATAGCTGCTTCATTCCACAGACACCAAACTTAGGCAAAATGAGCTAAACACATGTGTCTTCAATAGACAGGCGTTTTCTTGACGTTTTTGCTTGAGTCATATATTTTTTTTATTATAATTTTTCTGTAAAATCATTCTCAATTTGACCCAGTAAACGTGCAACTAAAAGTCAAATTGATTGGCCCCAAAATTCAAGCCCAGCAAAAAATGTATGTATTTGAAGTCCCCGAGGAAAACGAATTAAAAATGACTCAGTGGCGACCCCTGGAAAATGAAAATACATTGTGCCCATGGAAAATGAAAGTATTTTTTTTCAAATGGCACAATGCAATTTCCCAATTGCCAGGATCCTTCCTTTAGAGGAGGCCCCTCCAGAGCCAAGACTAGAGTCTTAGAAAACTCCTCAGAATCTTTTGGAACGTACTTTTAGACAAGTAATATTTACATTTTGCCTTTTTAAACAGGGGGGTGCAGCGATTCCTGAGTCATCTCAAATCTCCAGCCAGTACTTTTTTTTTTTCGCCTTAGCCCAAGCCTAATCTATTATTTTTTTTAAATTCAGACAGCTCCCAGGAAAACCAGGGATTGTGGAGACCTTTAACTCTAAATTACAAGGTGGTGTAGCAGGCCCCAGCAGTAGCACAGGTCCGAGGTGATGAAGCAGGCTCCAGCCAGAAGAAGATTCAAGCAGTAGCACAGGCACGGTTATTTGACATTACCGTAAAGTTTACGCTTTAAAGCACGAAATGCAATCCTCCGAGTACATGTGTCTCCGCGGTCTCAAGGGAGGCGAGGGCCTTTATCGCCGCTTGCGGCTTTAATCACTTAATCTTTTTTTTAAATTATCAACCTTTTTCTTATGACATAGGTCTGCTCATATATTTAGTGTCTCACAGTCATTGCCAGCTATAGTTAGTTTTATTTTGTGAAAACCACAGGCAAAAATATCTTCAAGGCAATAAACTTGACCTTTTGACCTTGTTAAAAAAATATTACTGGAAACTGTGCTTACAGTAATCATAATGTTTTCCCAAAAACCCACTCAAAAGTTTTATTATTTCCCTTTTCACTGTGACAATGCACATTTCCAGAACACATATAACTGCACAAGCTGCTCAAAGTCATTTTAAACTTTAGCTTGGACCTTTTACATGCATTTGAAAGTTTGTCATGCATCTAAAATTGTTGACAACTTGGGAAAACATTCAGACATACATCTTGGCCTCTAGCTTCACAAATTAAAGTGTAGGCAATAGTTAAAACTAATAATAGTTAATAATTTAATTAATTAGTTTAATTAATAGCAATAGTTAAAAGTTAATAAATAATTAAATAAACAGGAAGTGACAGAGCACATTTTATGATTATATCAATTAAAAGGCAAAAGAAAGGCCATTTAATGTGTTGGAACATTCTTTTTTGGAACGTGCTGTGAGCGTTTGGATGTGGACTGCACAACACACTTGTTGAGTTAACGGTGTGTCATCACAGACTTGTATACATTTGGACACAAACCCCATCTCTGGTTATTTAGCCCTGATCTGTGACTGTTTATAGCCCCAGCTGCATTTGGTTTTCTGACTGGTTCAGGACACATTATTACTGCCACCTGTCTGTGAAATCTGAAAAGCCTTTGTAGAAATTACTTGGGATCCTTTTACACATATCCATTCACATTTTTAGACACATTGTTGGATTAGATTATTATAAAAAACAAGATAAAACTTCCCCACAGTTTGCTTCTGTAATAGTTCTTTGCCACAAGACTTTATGGCAGAAGACTCATTACGCAGGGAATACAACATTACATAGTGCAAATGTCATCTTGAGAGCAACCTTTATTAAAGGCTGTTGAAATAGGACCTGTCTCATTGTCCTGAACTATAATCTTACCACTTCTGTTGAGAATCCTGCCACACCATTGAAACTGTCTTTTGCCTTGGGAGGCACATAAAAATTCTTTCTTTTGGATTCTCTGGGTCAGTGTAGCAGCAGTCTATGCATAAATAGCAAGACCTCCCTACTCCCCACACAAATGTCATGTCCTCGGGCCACATCTTGAAGTCCATAACAGTATCTGTAATTGTTTATGGGTAAGGCTAAGATACCAGGTCCAGAAAAAAGACAAATTTATGACAAACTCCACTCACACAGATTTACTTTCTAGTCAATTGCTAACTTGTTCTCTGATTATTTCTATTTATCACACATTTACTAACTTTTCTCACCATACAAAAGACAAGATAGGCTATTATGCTGCTTTTTTTTTTTTTTTACTTTGTTTTTATTGAAGATTTTGCATTTTTCAAAAACAAAAACGTCCATACAAGAGACATTCCTTCCTGGTGTTTAGATCTGATATCTTTCTCAAAAGGATGTTTTAATTGAAGGTATCTAAAGAAGTCCTCTTTATCTAAATTGCAACTATTAGACAGTTGTTGAAATGTATTTTATCAGAAGATATTTTCCAATATGCAGTAATGCCCATACTGATCCAGTGTTTAAAACTATAATTTTTTGCAGAGGTGAATTCCATATCAAATGCTGGCCAGCTTAAAAATCTTGCATTTCTTTCAGTTATCTTTACGTTCCCTATGCCAGATGCTCAGTGGCACCTTTATCCAGTTGGGTGCTTTTGTTTAAAAGTGTTTGTCCCCGAGCACTGACGGAAGAGGTACTGTACGTTATGTTCACCATGATCTATCTTTTTCCATTTAGCATCACATGTTGGTGCGCACCATGCAATCGGTTATCTTATAATAATCTACTAGGCACAGAAGGGCCATGCCACCTTCACTCTTTGGTAATTGGTCTGAAACCTTATTCTCGGTCTCTGTTTTCCAAATAAAATTTCTTCATTAAATTGGTTGGGTTGTTCTACAGACAGTGCTAGAAATAGATAAAGCAGTCCAAGTAGTACATTTATTTTTATAACTTTACACATCCGTTTACACAGTCATTGTCAGTAGCAGCATTTATTTAAATGTGCCATAATGCAGGAAGTTAGGGGGACATAGTTGTTTTCACAAATGGTATTTAGTTCTTTAAGTAGTTGGACCCTAAATATTTAATTAGGTTATTACTCCAATTACCTGTTAATTGTTTTGGCCTGGTTTGTAGTTAACTGTAAGGATCTGGGTTTTATGGAGGTTTAATTTGTAGCCAGAGCATAAACCAAATGTTTTAAGCAGGGATAGTAGTATGGGGAGGCTAGTGTCACCAGAATATCATCTGCAAATAAGCATACTCTTCACATTCCCTGACTGCGTGTGCCAGAGGTACAATGAATAAGTTAAACAGTTCTGGGCTAAGAGGGCATCCTTGTCGACAAGGCAAGGCAATTTTATTTATATAGCACAATTCATAAACTGGGTAACTTAAAGGGCCCTTCAGAAATAAAAGATCATTTAAAAGCAATCAAATAAATTAAAATAAAATAAAATAATTAAATTAAAACAAAACTAAAAGAAAAGTGTGCATATAAAATATTTTCAGTTGTCATATGTACAGTTAAACAGAACTGTTTTCAGCCTGGACTTAAACATTGTCAGAGCAGAAGGACTACTGAGGAATACTGATTCTGTGGTTCTCATGTTGACAATGAGGTGGAGCACTTCTCTTACATTGTGAGGTGTCTGTCTATTCTTTACAAATCCTGTTTGGTCTGTATCTGTGTTTAGGACTTGTACAGGTCTGTAGGAGCCACATTTCATTGTATTCTTCCCCATCTTTGGATGAGCACTTGACTCTAGGATGACAGTGGCACTCCACCCTTAAGGATGTAGTTAAAGCAAACCTTCAGTATGGGTATTATAATATGTCTAAAGGATCTGTACAACATGGATGGCCATCTGGGCCCGACATTTTATTCCCCTTTAGGTTAGATAGGGTTTTACTAATTTCTTCCTCTGTGATTTGTTAGTTTTCTTCTTTGCCCCTTCTTGAACCGCCACTTTATTGTGGTGGAGGGGTTTGAGTGCATGAATGATCCTAGGAGCTATGTAGTCGGGAGGCTATATGCCCTGGTAGGGTCTCCCAAGGCCAACAGGTCCTAGGTGATGGGCCAGACAAAGTGCGGTTCAAAAGCACCTTATGGAAAGTACAAAATCAAGGATTGTGACGTCGTCTGGTATAGCGCAACGGGGGCCCCACCTGGTGGCCAGGGTGTGATTAAGAGGGGCGGCGCTGTCAACTGATCACCACCTGGTAGTGAGTTGGATCCGATGGCAGGGAGAAAGCTGGACAGACACGGCTGGCCCAAAAATACTGTGAGGGTTTGTTGGGAACGTTTGGCCGAGTCCCCTGTCAGAGAGATCGCTCGGCGTTGTGGCCGTAAGGTCGTCGCAGCAACCCGTGAACCCCACAAAGCTGGATATATCTACCTTAATTTCATCTTACTCTGCTCTGTATCAGACTGCCTGTGCACACAGCTGTATGTGCTCTATCTTTGAACAGAGCTATGTGCGAAATTTTGTACTCAATAAATACAAAAGGCAATTTAAATGTAGTAAACTAACATTCATCAAGAAATATGCCTTGCTGCCCATACTAGATTATTCCCTGTCTTTTAAGTAAAAGTGTGTAGCCCACGGGCATCAACATCACACACACACACACACACACACACACACACACACACACACACACACACACACACACACACACACACACACACACACACACACACACACACACACACACACACACACACACACACACACACACACACAAATCTATCAGTCCTCTTCTTTTCAGGTCAGCGGCAACATACTGTAACTATAGACCTCGGGTTGGAGTCCCGTGGAGGCTCTCGCTCTTTGTTTGGCCTCCAAAAAAATCGGCCTCTTTGGAGTTTTTTTTTCTTTTGTTCCCCCCTTTCAAACTATTCTAAAGCTTTCTGAAAACAATCTGTTGAGTAAATTGTAAGTGGGAGTCAGTCTCTCTGCCGAAAGTGCATACAGTTGAAATAAACTGGTAATGCCATGGACCATCAACCTCCAGCTGTCTGTCTGCACCTCCATGTCCCCGATGCTCACTCCACATTCCTCTCTGACGCTCACATAAACAGCCTGGACACATTATTAAATCAAACTAAACTTCATCCAAATACAGCAGACATTTTTCCATTACTGTTACAATATTCAACATGTACGCTGACGTTTGGATTGTAAAATGTGTGCCTCTTGAGAGATGATATATCTCAGGGGTCTGTTCTATAAGCAGTGATATTTAAAGCCGTTTTTGTAACATTTACGAGCAGTTGTTGACCAGAGGAGCTTTTCTTCCCGTTCTGTATTAGCGCTATACAACTTTTAATGGGAAAATCTTGTAGGCAGTAATGTGGTAACAATATGAAATAGGATTTATATCGGTTATCTTATGACATGAACCACACCTGGTTTTGGTTAGAGTGAGATCATAAGGCTTTATCTAGGTTTTGTCCCATCCACTGCCCCAACCTGCAACCTCCAGAGAAAAAGGTCTATCACAAGATTTTCAAACTTGGATAATTTTACAGTATGTATCGTGTTCTGAAAAAATTGAATGTCATGGAGTCAATCGGTAACTTAAATATTCTACCCGATGCAAGTCCCAGATAAAAGACCCAAACGCTGGACTCAGGTATGTATCTTTTACAAACAGTTTTTGGTGGTGAGCCGAGGAGAGCTGCTGGAGAGAGTGGAGCCACGTGGAAGGAGAAGCCAGGATGGTGGAAATGGCTGGAAGGTGCAGGGAATAATAAAAGTATGTCAAAAAGTCTTTCGGTAGGGGACTATATAAGCAGCTCTGAAAAACTGGCAAGGAGTGGAAGCTGGACCAGAGTTTAAGTAGACTGAGTAGATTGTAGATGGACCACAAGTGAGCAGCAATCAGCAGGCAGGTACGTACTTGAAGGCTCCACTGAGGTAGGTAGACTCACACACACAAACATGCACACAAATAACACAGAGGGGAGGGAGGGGTAGACAGAGACAAAACAAAGGATTGTGACACTACCTGAATATTTGCCTGAAGAATGATAACATCCATCCATCCATCTTCTACCACTTATCCGGGGCCGGGTCGCGGGGGCAGCAGTCTAAGCAGAGACGCCCAGACGTCCCTCTCCCCAGACACTTCCTCCAGCTCTTCCGAGGGGATACCGAGGCGTTCCCAGGCCAGCCGAGAGACATAGTCCCTCCAGCGTGTCCTAGGTCTTCCCCGGGGTCTCCTGCCGGTGGGACATGCCCGAAACACCTCCCTAGGGAGGCGTCCAGGAGGCATCCGAAACAGATGCCCGAGCTACCTCAGCTGGCTCCTCTCGATGTGGAGGAGCAGTGACTCTTTGACTTTGAGCTCCTTCCGAGTGACAGAGCTCCTCACCCTATCTCTAAGGGAGCGCCCCGCCATCCTGCGGAGAAAGCTCATTTCGGCCGCCTGTATCCGAGATCTTGTTCTTTCGGTCATGTCCCAAAGCTCATGACCATAGGTGAGAGTAGGAACGTAGATTGACCGGTAAATCGAGAGCTTTGCCTTACAGCTCAGCTCCTTCTTCACCACAACAGACCTGCTGCACCGATCCGTCTGTCAATCTCACGCTCCCTTCCTTCCCTCACTCGTGAACAAGACCCCAAGATACTTAAACTCCAACACATGGCGGCTGAGCCGGGGGGCAATGAGCAAGCCTACACCAGCCCCCCGCCTCTTACCGCAGGCAATTCCAGAGTAGTGGAGTACTCTCAAGAAGTTGGGTTCCAGAGCCCAAGCTGTGCGTGGAGGTGAGCCCGACTATCTCTAGTCGGTATCTCTCAACCTCCCGCACAAGCTCAGGCTCCTTACCCGCCAGCGACGTGACATTCCATGTCCCTAGCGCCAGATTCTGTGTCCGGGGATTGGGTCGCCAAGGCCTCCGCCTTCGACTGCCACCCAATCCACTTTGCAACGGCCACTTACGGTTCCTCCCGCAGGTGGTGGGCCCACGGGAGGTCGAGGAAAGACCCGGCCACCCTGGCGCTCGCATACGAGCCCCAACCCTGTGCCCCGGATGCGCCATACCGGGCGACGTAACAGTCCTTGATTTTTTTATATCCATAAAGGGTTCTGAACCGCACTTTGTCTGGCCCATCACCTAGGACCTGTTTGCCGTGGGAGACCCTACCAGGGGCATATAGCCCCAGACAACATAGCTCCTAGGATCATTCGGGCACTCAAACCCCCCCTCCACGATAAGGTGGCGGCTCAAGGAGGGGGAATGATAACATGAGAAGCGTATTTATTTTTTTAGAGACAGTGTATACTGATAGACATAAAAAAAAAACTGTAAATATGCCAGATTTAGTCAATAGGCTGTTTTTCATCTGTAGTCCCATGACAGATGTTAAAAGTCATGCAAAAACAGAAGGAATTATAAAAAATAGAACACAATCTATAAAAATCTTTCCACTCAAGTTCATAAAACAACACATAGTGCTACATAGTATATGATAATTCCAGCATGTGAATGTGAAAGAATGTGATCCAAACATTCAGAGCAGAAGCTAATCTAAGGAATGTCCTCCAATCTATGGGGCTCCTGATAGTGTGTGCTGGTCAAACGCAGGAACCTGGGTTGCTTGCCCGGTCTGTTTTATTTAATGTCTCTCTCTAATCCTTGTTTCCTGACCAGTAACTTTTTTTGTCCAATACAGGCCAAAAATCTAAAGTGTCTAAAGTTTCTCTGCAAACATCACACCAAATACAAATGCCAATAAAAAATAAATTATAACATGTGAATCTCTGAGCACAAAACAATGATACTTGAACATTTGCAATATGAAAATAAGGGCACAGAAGGTATCCCATTAGATTTTAGTGTAGGGTCCTGTACTTTTTGAGGTGCAGCCATTTGCCATCCACAAGACATTTAAAATGCAGTGTGAAAGTTATGCATTTTAATAATGAAAGAGCATGCACATAAAACATTCTTGACATTAACACTGTAAACATCACAACAGAGTCAACTTCATCTTTTTATTTTATTATTTTACAGCATGGTTTATTATTATTGTGTGTCCCAAAGAAACACTTCCTCTGTAATTTTTTATTTGCAATACGTTATCTGTTTGCATCTGCTGCTATGTTTTGGCCACCATGTAACCCCCTTTTGAACTCACCAACTTTCATTTCATGAGCTCTATAGTCCCTTTTTATAGCCTCATACATTATACATAACGCAATGACTTGTTTAGGGCTGGGCGATATGGCCCACAAAAAAATTATTTCCGATTTAAAACAGTAACTGTAGACCACATGATTAAGTGTCCAAAAAGTTTCACTTTATTGTTAAAATGTTATTATTATTGTTATTATGGCATTAAAGTGCAAACAAACAAGCCTTGTTTTATTGTTGTGGAAAATTCCCTATACCACACACTTTAAACACCTTAAAATACTAACCTAAACTCATCAACAAGACTTGTACTCACTTGTATGTGTTGGAACATGAATGGGTATGAATCATTTACAAAAAAAATATGCCCACCAGCACAGTCTTACCACAGGTTACTCCTCTCTATGCCGGTAAAGACACCAGATTTACCCAAACTGTGAGTGCCCTGAGACATCTGCCTCTTTCTCTGCAGAGCCGCCCACTCTTTCATCCCTCATCTTTTGATAGCAAACCGCTCTTGGATTTCTTCTCCTTCAAGGAAAAGCCACGTCCCAGTTTTTTTTTGTGTATAAATATTGTGTCTAATCAAAGAGTTCAACTTCAGAAGTTGTTATAATCAGTGCTCATCTCAAAGCCTGGGGTGAGACTGCTGCGCAATGTTTGTACTGAGGAAGGCTTTATGATTTAATTATGTTTAATTCAAGTTTCTTTGTGTACACAGCTCATCAATTCTCAGCATTTATAACAGACTAAGACTGCTGCTATTAAACTACTGCCATAGCAAACAGAAGCTCACCATTATAGGCATTTCTATCTTAGAGCCTACATTTTAATGGTGTTTGAATCCAAGTTACTGTTCTGCCTGTTGTGTCTTTACAATAGCTCCAGATTATTACACTGTGATATTGCAATCATATGCATTTGTACTTGCATATAATCAGGCTTTCAGTTTGCTTACCTTGCACAGCAGCTGGATCCTCGAGTGTTGTGAGTTTTAATGTTAAGATGGCATTGCTTTGATCGGACCAAACTGAGGTTACTGACAGGCTATTTAATCAATCACCGACTTCATCTTGCAAATGCAAAAAGCACCATCCAGATGGTTCAGTAATAATGGAGGTCATGAGTTCAAGTAAACCTCATAGTCACTGTTTGGAATTGGCCGGTTAAAAAAGACCGACCTGTCATCCCCCAAGATGTGAGGTGCTATAACTGGAACCAAATGCACTCTACTCAAACCAATTTTCAACTAAATTAACCCTACCTCACAAATCATAACCGTTTCCTAACCCTTTTAGAGGATGCACAGAAGAAACAAATAGTCAAATACAGTTGTGCACTTGGCTACAAACTGAAGGGGTTATTTAAAGACAGTTGTGGGGCGCTATAAGAACACAAAGGTAGGACAAGAAAGCCATGTGTAACAACTGGCAAAATTGTTGATCTAACTATCTACTAACTATGATCTATAAATTTAAGAGGATCACTAGCTCATCATATACTATATTGGTAATATATCACGTTTTCATTTGTATATGCCCACATTTAATGGATACAAACAAGGGAATGGACATAATCATTTAGATGCCCCCCCCCAAAATAGCTATAGGATGTGGTTTAAAAAAGTTAGTATTTATTTCAGCCTGTTTCAGTCTTTTTATGTACCCTATGGTTTCTTGACATGTTTTGTACAAACGTTCCCAAGATTAGCAACATTTTCACCACAAGCCATTTAACTTTAGGAATAAAAAGTAAGAGCAGGAAACCAAACCTCACCTCCTACTGTCAGATATTTTTTGTACTTACTGTTTCTGTCTGTATATGAGTTGTTGCCATTCCCACAAAAAGCCAAATAGAGCCGGAGCTAGTCATTAGAGGCTTCCCAAAGAGATGCTCCACTGACGGCTCCGGCCTATTCCGGCTCCGTCACCATGATGGGTGACAAACACTCATACGGTCTGTCATTCTTGTGGCACAGTCCTCCCAGTGAGGCATGGGTGGAGTGGCACTTACAAAACCAAAGTAGGACTTCCCGAGTCTTGCTAAGCACCAATGAAGAAGAAGAAGGCCGTCTGGACCAAAGCGTGTCCACACTCAGGCCCACATGTGAATTCTACAGGGCTTTGGTTTTGGGTTCTGGGTTGTTTCAGATTTGTGTGCGGCACTGAAAGAGTTGTAGCATAAGAAAGAGAGGACTGTGGCCTCCAGAGTCCTGCAGTCAGTCAGTTATAATTATGCCCATGTCTGGAGGTACGCTGGGGCTCATATCTGTGTGGCTGGTGCGATTGGCTCAGTCAGTATAAGGGCTTTGGTTATGCCTGTCCATCATTCTGCAGCTTTAGTTACACCAAGACCAGTAGTGAATTTATTATGACAGCTCACTAAGTTTTTAGGATTTATATGGCTTTGGCAGCTACACAAATGTTTTAGTGCTTAAGTATACAGTCTTAAATAGTGTGTGAATCATTTTAAGTTATATAGCTTGAAAATTGGTGGTGAATAGGCTTGCACACCATGGCAGGCAAGAGAAATTTAATAGCACAGTGCTTTACAGAAACAAAAATACATTTACATATTTTCAATTAGAGTGAAAATGAAATTAAAACAGTAGGATTGCAGTTGTCTGCACGTCTGGTGGTACCGTCCCAAAAAGGTACAAAATCACTCTCGCGTACCTTCTCTGGCTCTGTTCCACATTGGTGGAATGATCTACCTGCTGCTACAAGATCAGCAGATTCTGTAGCCATCTTTAAAAAACACCTGAAAACACATCTCTTCCGTCAACACCTGACTGACAAACACTGAATCCTACTTCCTTTCTATAAAAAAAAAAAAAAAAAAATTCTCTTATCCTTAGCATTGTATACTGCGCTGGGTTTAAACTGACTAGTTTTTTGTGCACTTATGCTTTTTGTACCTTGTGTTGTTAAAATTGCTTCCATTGTTATCCTCACTTGTAAGTCGCTTTGGATAAAAGCGTCTGCTAAATGACTAAATGTAAATGTAAATGTTGTCTCCACGGAGAAGTATATTCAAAGCTAATAAGGAACATTTTAAAATTGGATTTAAATATTGTCATAGCTGAAGTTTGTCTAACATTATCTGGGCGGCTTTTCCAGATTTATGCTGCATAAAACTGAAATGCTGGTGTTTTCCATTTAGCCCTAATTCCAGTTAGCCTATGAACCTAACCTAAGCCAATGAACCTTACACAGGGAGAAGGTTTTTAGGCACTAGATGTCAGAGCTGGTCATCTGCCTGTATTTTATTGAATACATTTTGACAGGTTTGGGGCACTGGTAGCTGTTAGGTGGTTTTAGCATAAGCCCCGGGCAACAGATTAAAAAAAAAAAAAAAAACAAGGATAAATTAAAGCCGCAAGCGGCGATAAAGGCCCTCGCCTCCCTTGAGACCGTGGGGACACATGCACTCGGAGGATTGCATTTCGTGCTTTAAAGTGTAAACTTCACGGTAATGTCAAATAACCGGGCCTGTGCTACTGCTGGGGCCTGCTACAGCACCTTGTAATTTAGAGTTAAAGGTCTCCACAATCCCTGGTTTTCCTGGGAGCTATCTGAACCTTTGAAAATAATAGATTATGCTTGGGCTAAGGCGAGAAAAACAAAGTACTGGCTGAAGATTTGAGATGACTCAGGAATCGCTGCACCCCCCTGTTTAAAAATGCAAAATGTAAATATAACTTGTCTAAAAGTACAAGGTTACAAGTTCCAAAGGATTCTGAGGAGTTTTCTAAGACTCTAGCCGTGGCTCTGGAGGGGTCTCCTCTAAAGGAAGGATCCTGGCAATTGGGAAATGGCATTTATTTCCCAAAGGTTGCCTCTTCACAGACTCATTACGACCACAGCCACAAATGTATCAAAAAACAAATTGATAACTTTTTGGCACACGTTCTAGATGATACTCTAAATTTGGAGCTGTTTAGATGAAAAGCCTTTAGACACAAGGGGTGCAATTTAGGTGGTCACGCATTCCACCCAACATAGTAGATTTCCTGTTGAGTTTATGGTATGGCTGTAATAAACTTTTCTGTTTGACCTGAGGTGTGCTATGGATGTACCAAGTTTTGTATTTCTACATTGGAAAAATTTACTTTCATTTTTTCCACTGACCCAATGTATTTTGACTTTTCTAGGGAATTCGCCACTGAGTCATTTTTCGTATATTCTTTTAGGACTTCAAATACATAAATTTTTGGCTTGAAGTCTGGGACCAATAAAATGACTTTTAGTTGTTTGTTTACTGGGTCAAATTGAGGATCATTTTGCAGAAAAATTATAATAAAAAAATATATACCGAATTATAATAAAAAAATATATATAACTCAAGCAAAAAAGTCTAGAAAAAACGCTTGTCTATTTTACATACATGTGTTTAGCTCATTTTGCCCAAGTTTGGTGTCTGTGGAATGAAGCAGCTATTTTCTGTGTTCTTTTAAAAAAGAGGTGTATTTTAAGTCGGTTCACATTTTCAATTCAAAATGGCCGCCTTCCCGTGTGTGATAGGGTGTGGCCCCAATTGGCTTTTTTGTTTATAAGCCCATGGTGGATGTGTGTACCAAGTTTCATTTGCCTACAACAAACTAAAAATTTCACTTTCCATTGACTTTTTCCACATTTTTGGGACGTTGCTATGGCAACACATTTATAGATAGGGGGTGGTTGTCATTGGCTTTTTATGACATAAGAGATGTGTGTACAAAATTTTATGTCTCTATGACAAACTAAATTCTTGGGTCCCATTATAAGTTTGTAGGGGGCGCTGGAGAGCCATTTCTAAAGATAACCCTTTTATTTACATATTTTTGTGTTCAGGTCATGAATGTGCACAAACGCCTTTTTGGGTCCAACTCGATCCGAGAAGGTGTTTGAGAGTTAAGAGACGTTTTATTTTCACAAAAATGGCCACCTCGTTACAGGCTTGCCACACCCATACCCGATAAGATATCAACAACAAAGTCACAACTTTGGTTGGCACACGTGTCTAGATGATACTCACCAAATTTGGGGCCATTTAGATTAAAACACAATAATTTCCATCTTTTTGTTCAAGGAGTGCGGTTTGGGAGTTCAAGAGGATACAGCAGTGGCCTAGTTCCCCTATGTCAGTAGGTTGGTCGTGGTGGGGTGAGGATTTATCACAGTTTACAGTAAATATAAAAATCATAGACTATACTTGCACTACAGCCATTCGGTATGTACTATTCTCTGAAATGCCCCACAGTCTGGAGGGCCTGACAGAAATAGATGACTATGGATTAGTACAAACACACAGGGTGTGTGCAAGCACAAAATTAAGACCTGTACTTTTAATTTCTCTTCTCTGCTTTTGAAAAGCCTTTAAAGGCACTAGTGGCTCAAGATCCTTACAGCCTGTTATTTCTATCGAGATAATGAATGTATTTGAAAAACGTGGCAGCAAAGCTATATCATTTTATGTTTTTTGGAAGTAACACAGAGTTCTGTGCAAAGTGCCCTGGAATAACACTGATAAAAAAACACTTTCAGAGAGAACATTACACAGATACTATCTCTTCCTGTTTTAATAAAAATCAAATGCCAAAGAACCCTTTACTCCTGGGAACATTATTATAATGGGAGCATTATTTAACGCCAGGGCAGTGGTTTTGGATTGAACTTCCAAATAACCTACAGAAGATTGTAGTTAGAGTTCTGTGAAATACAATACACTTAGTTTTTTTATGTTGTGTTTTTCAACGTTAGAGTTCAATTTAAGCAGATGTTTTCTTAGAGATGTTTTTTTTGTTTTTTTTTGTTTTTTGGGACAATATATTTATTTGGTCGTTGAAATAAAAAATAAAAATAAAAAAGAATACAATGTGTTGACAAATCATAACTTCCTGAAAATCAGGACTCTATAGTCATTTTGTAGAAATAGGATTTCTGTGTCACAAAATCTCACATGGATACAAATTAAATTGCATTTTCATTTCCAAAAATGTTAAAAATTGGAGTAAGCCCTAAGCATTAAATTACTGTATTGTAAAATCAGCTGTAAAAGCACTCGGCTGATATTTATGAGGCCCACACTGGTCTGGTCTCCCTCTGTTACAGTCTCTAGACACTCTTTTATTGCAAGCACCTGTCTGTAAGCAGAACCTGAGAACCCTCTGGCGGGGACACATTATTATAAACAGAGAAAGTTTAAAGTTTGGTTATAGTAACCGAAGGCCAAGTGTGTGAGGAACTGTTCAAATGTCCCATGAAAGACAGACACATTTTTGTAGACTTATTATTTTTGTAAATGGAGTATATAGTGCGCTGGTAGAGGAGAAAGGTCTTGTTTTAATTTGACAAGGTGTCAGCTGTGTTTATGTTCTAGTACAGGCTCATCCACTTTGTATTACACTTTTTAAATTAAACTTTTCACTAAACTTCAACTTTTTCATGACATATGGTATTCAGGACCTTGTACCTCAAAATATTGACTAACTAAAAATCCACGAAAATAAAACATAGAATGTGTAGAATAAATGGTAAAAAAATAAATAAAAAGGAACTTGTTGATTGTAGCCAAATGTAACTGAGTAAGAACACTTCTTGCAAATCTACTCAAGTAAAAGTAAAAAGTATGGTGCAGCAAAACTACTCCCCAAAGTAATTTTTTTCAAAAGTTAGTTAAGTAATTGTAACAGTTGTGCTCGTAAGTTTACATACCCTGGCAGAATTTGTAATTTGCCATTTTTCAGAGAATATGAATGAAAACACAAAAACCTTTTTTCACTCATAGTTAGTTGTTGTGTGAAGCCATTTATTGTTAAACAAGAGTTTTTACTCTTTTTAAATCATAATGACAACAGAAACTACCCAAATGACTCTGATCAAAAGTTTAACTACCCTGGTGATTTTGGCCTGATAACATGCACACAAGTTGACACAAACAGGTTTGAATGGTTACTAAAGGTAACCATCCTCACCTGTGATCTGTTTACTTGTAACCAGTGTGTGTGTATAAAAGGTCAGTGAGTTTCTGGGCTCCTGACAGACCCTTGCATCTTTCATCCAGTGTTGCACTGATGTTTCTGTATTCTGAGTCGTGGGGAAAACTGGGGAGAATGCCAATCAGCAGTGTTCAAAATGAGGGATTCTGTTGAAACCAAACCAAGGTCAGGTAGACCAACAAAGATTTCAGCCACAACTGCCAGATAAATGATTCAGGATGCAAAGAAAAACTCACAAGTAGCTTCAAAAGGTAGTGTGGTTGTTTCAAGTTGCACAAACAGAAGGCACTTGAAGAAAAATGGGCTGCATGGTCGAGTCGCCAGAAGAAAGCCATTACTACAAAAATGTCACAAAGTATCTTGCTTACAATACACCAAACAGAGACAAGCCTCAAAACTTCTGGAACAAAGTCATGAGTGTTGAGACCAAAATTTATATTTTGTCCACAACCATAAACGTTACATTTGCAGAGGAGTCAACAAGGCCTATGATGAAATCTTTTGGGGATGTGTGAGTTACAAAGGCACAGGAAAAGATAAATGCAGCATGGTATCATAAAATACTGGAGGAAAATTTGCACTCATCAGCCCGAAAGCTGCGCATGGGATGTACTTGGACGTTCCAACATAACAACGATCCAAAGCACAAGGCCAAGTCGACCTGCAATTGGCTACAGCAGCATAAAGTGATGGTTCTGGACTGGCCTCAGTCTCCTGACCTCAATATCATTGAGCCACTCTGGGGAGATCTCAAACGTGCAGTTCAGGCAAGACAGCCCAAGAATTTACAGGAACTAGATGATTTTATATTTGTGAAAAGAAAGAGCCTCATCCACAACTAACACAAAAAACCTACACGGGATTAAGAACTAAGAATCAGGTTCAGTCTGTTTAACTGCCATCACTGCAAAGGATTTGGCTTCTTTGTCCACTTGCTTTGTTTTGTAAGCGCTTAGGCTAATTGTGCCAAAGCTGTTCACATGCTCTAAATTGGGTGCGGCAGTAGCTCAGTGGGTAGAGCGGTCGTCTTTCAACCGGAAGGTAGGCGGTTCGATTCCCGCTCTCCCCACAGTTCATACTGTCGTTGTGTCCTTGGGCAAGACACTTAACCCACCTTGCCTCCAGTGACTGTAACACTGGTAATGTAATGTAAGTCGCCTTGGATAAAAGTGTCTGCTAAATGAATAAATGTCTAAATTGAAGCAGAGTGAAGTGTAGAATTGCATTATGTAGCTATTTTCACCAGAATGTGTCACCAAAAGACAAAAGACACTCCATCTTTCAATAATATTTTCTTATCAAGTGATTAGCGCTGTCCATGCACTTGTTCCAGTGATAAATGCATTTCAAGGCAGCAGTGTTAATGGTCCATTTCCATCCCTCATCTCTCCTGGTATTTTGTACACAGACTGGCCAGCTGCATGGAGTGAATACTTTGTAAGCTTGTAATATTTTATCTGCTCCGCTGGGGTGTTCTGGGGTGAATGTCAGGCTGTGCACTTTGCGTGTCTGGCCCCGGCAAGCCTCCAGGCTAAACATTACCCCCCAGTGCAGCCCTGTCCAACTACACAGGGTCGTCGACTGTATTTCTGCAAGGCCACTGAGCAAGCCTGAGCTCAGGATGATAAATACATTCAGCTGAAGCCATAAGGAGAACATTTTAAGCTGGAAAAGTAAATGAGATATGATTATTTTTTCTAATTGGCATCTATTGGGGTAACCCAATCAGAGGGACTGTTTGGTTTGGACTCCATATAGAAGAATGTCCAATGTATTGTGATTTTCTTCTTTTAAAGCACATTTCACTTCTTTCGTTTTGTTTCTCCTTAATGTACTTGCTCTATCCTCATGTTACATGCAGCACTGTAGATCTTCACATTAGATCCACAGTGGAATCAGGCAATACAGCATTTCGAGCAACGGTGAACCATCTGAAGAAGAAAATTAGGCCCTGCTTTCTTTATAATCCAGTGCCACAGCTGCAGTCACACAAACTGTTTATTACGTCTCACCCAGTGGAGCAAGAAATTACATAACCTTGGAGTCGGTAGAAAAAGCGAGCACTCTGACATTCCACTGGACCGTTCATGTTGGTCAGTCTGATTAAACACTTGAATTGTTCAAAAATTTAGCTAAATGTGTCTTACAATTAGATTAATAATTAATCCTGGCTCTTATTCAGTCACATTGATATATTCAGTGTTCAGATTGTACAGAATGATTTGGTCAGTGATATCATTGGAGGCTGTGCAATTAATGCTTATAAGTACAGATAATGATGCCCTGTCTTCTCAGTGTAAACAACCTGACAGTGAAAAAGTTGATAACAAGTGTGGCTGAGGGTTTCCACACGAAGGGAGTCGCGGTTTTGCATTCCTCTGTCACAGCAGAGCTGAGAAATTAAATGCAGCACTCATGTGCATGGAGAACTGAGGTGGGCTGCTTACAGATGCATAGATAAAAGATTTGATAGATTTGTCCTGGTCATGTCAGCACTTGCCCTGGATCCTGAGACGAGTAAATACTTAATGCAATGAGTGAGAGCTGAGAGACAAGATACTGACAGAAATTAGTTAAAAATAGTTCAGCTGCACAGTCACTGGTCATTGGTTGAAAAACACTTTGTGTGCCTTTAATATTTCAGTTGCACACCCATCTGCAGCATTAGAGACATCTGCTTCCTGAAACCCTCAGGTATTCATAACAGAACCTGTCACTGCTACAAGCTGTTCACTCACTCTTTGACACCATTCTTCTGTCAGTGCAGCGGTGTCAAAGTGCTTGTTTTCCAATGAAAAGGTTGTTATCACAAGTGTCACTGCTGTTGACTAGAACTGCAGGGGTTATTCCAGTAAAGAGGTAAATGTCCAGAGGGCCACAGCAGTGACCACAGACCACATGGAGGCCTCTACCTCCAAACTGTTGATTTAGTCAAGCATTAGTCAACAGTTCCCTGCAGAGGGGAATGCCAGGACGCAGCGACAGAGGGCAGGAAGTGCAGTGTGTTGGAGCATTACATGGGGCTTAAGCTTCTGGGGTGGGGGCACACAGGAAACGGATGCCTGACTCAGTCAAAAGTGAAAAGTGACTGGTGTGTTCCAACTCATGTGGGTGGAAAAGGAGGTGATTGTTCAGCTTTTTATGTAGGGTTGTGTCTGTGCAATGCTCTCTATGTGCATTTATATGTCATTAAAACAATTTATCATCAGTTTGTTTGAAAGATTGTTGTACAAACCAACTAGAAGTTTGTCATTTTTATGGATTTGCAAGCAACTGAACACCAAACAAGTGCTCAGCAGAGAAGTTTCTCCTTATTCAATTTTGCAGTAGTGGATTTTGCTTAGGTATGTGTTACATTTTAAAAATAAAGTCTGAACTTTCTGCTCTAGACCAGGAAGTTCTTGCGCACATCTTTTCTAAATAACTGAATAGTAAACATTTTCCTCACAGCAGATCAGCTGCTTCTGCTTTGTTGAGAAGTTATTTATGGTTTCTCAGACATTCCCATGAATGTTGTTAAAATGCAGTTTAAAGATGGTTTGGTCCCTGTGACCGATGAAAGCCTATTAAAAAGACCATAGCACTACTGCCCAGTATAGTTTATAGGTTCTTCTTCAGTTGGACTAGAATGTGATATAATGACTTTTGATAGGTTTTAAAGGTTAGAACCTTCTCACTCTATGAACATCTGCTGTGCATCCCAGCCTGTTAAGTCCTGTCTCCAGAATTGCTCTGTCAAGAAAATGTTCAGTCTTTCAGCCTTTGAGTGACTTCCACTGGAGCTGCTCTCTATCAACAGCAGGGTGTGCACCGTGTTATTATCTGGATTACACTCCTGCTGCTCTCTCCTCTGCTCCACCTTAATGAGAGGGAGACCAAATGGCTCTTGCATGCTTCATTTGCTCTTGCACACTGTACAATAGAAAGAGTACTGGAGTAAAGGAGGCAAGAGTGAAACAGATTTTAAAAACATCAAAAAACTTAAATGTAATTAAAGCATTTTATGTAATGCATTTCAATGTGCTTCAATTTAGATACAGTCTGCTTCTCCAAAATGGATGTGCACTGACATTTTATTAACTATAGGTAACAAGCTAACTAAGTACTTCATAGAACTTCTTTTACAAAATACTGAACTAGCCCTTTAAAACCTTGTTTGAACAGGGCTTTAGTGTGTGATCCTAGTTTCACTCTTTATCTGAATTGAATTGCTACAGACAACAATGTTGGAATACAATCACTCAAGTATTTACCTCATGGGCTTCTTGTCTGTAATGTAACATGATACAGATGTCATTTAAGGACAGCTTTGCCATAATTTGTAGTGAAATACATTTTAAGAGAAACTCCCCTTTAAAATTGCTCTTGACTTTGGCCGTTTGCCAAGCAGCGTTCAACACATAAATTCAAAGGCTCTCATTTGATTTAACCATCCTTTTTCGTTTTGAAGCATGTGGTATATGTGTGTGGCATCTCATATTCATCTAATCCCAGTCAACGGGCCTTTAGCTGTGGGAGAGGCATGAATGGAAACAGATTGTTTGTTGACATATTATTGATGCTGTTCTCTGTGTCATTATGTGCAGCCTTTGGAGAGTGCTCCACTCCCGGGACTGCACAATTGCCTGTGGTTTACAGCGAAACCCGGCCACATTTCAGCTTGACGTTTGACTTCAACATGTTCTTAGTCATAAATAGTCGAGGCTAGTATTTTTAGTTCTGTGGGAGAGTTCAAGTCTAGTTGTTTTTAAAAGTCTATTTATCATTTTGAGTTTGCGAACAGTACACACAATAATAGGAGTGACTGTGGTTAAATAAATCCTGGGAAATCCTTTGGGGAAAATCTCCTGAAGGAATAGTGTAGATTTATTGGGCATGTGGTGACAGATTGAATCCCAAAGGAGAGACTATTGTGACCAGATAGGAGAGATTGGCAGAAAGAATGAAGTCTGAAGTAAAGCTGTAGTGTGACAAACATTTTAAAATCTCTAACGTCATTTTCCCTTCTGATTTGAAAATGAACTGATTGACTCCTGGAGAAAAACATGCCAATTTCTCTCGGCAAGAAGTTTGCGCATCATCATGAGGCTTTCACAGCCAAAAGATAATGAATGTAATGAATTGATGATGTGTGTTCAAGGGCAGAGCCGCGAGGAGGGTCACTGCACTTGCACAACAGACTTTTTAATTGCCAATTTTTTTTTTTTTTTTTTTGTTGCTGAGAGGCACGGTTCCTTTAATCGGCCCATTAAGCACTAAGTCCTTTGATGAGAGCATCTGGGAACAATGTCACCATTGTTAAGGCCGATACAACCAAATCATTAAATTTGATTATCTGATAATAAAATGACTTTTACATAAATTTGGAGATAAACTGAACCCTATACGTACCATACTGCGTGTCCACTGGAGCGGTATGGTACAGGTCGGGTGCACAATGCTTTAACTTCATTGTCAAAACTGGTACAAAGTGTGCCTTGATAAGCACATCTTAACCCCTCAGCTTTGGTGAAAGTGTGGTATTGTTCCGAAAAGGTGGAAATAAATAATAAATAAAATAAATAAATAATAATGGTGTTGAAATTGAAAATTTAATGGAAAAACACAAAATGGTGATCTTTTCTCAAATCTTGTGATAAACAATTAAATTGAGATCTTGTACTTTTGTATCTTGTACTAACAGTTAAGCAGTTACTAGCAACAGCTGTTTTCCACAAGTTATTGATCTTACTTAAACCTTGTCAAACCTACAACACACCCATACATTTCAGTGCTGCCACAACATTGGTGCTAGTTCAGTGGAAAATGCTCTGCTTTAACAGAGACAAGAGCAATGATATTGATCACACAGAGGGAAAATTCACTTGTACAACAATGTGTTTCACCTGTGTCCAATTGTCTCTCCCTCCCAGTGTGTACATATTCTTACCTCCTTCGCATTGCTCCTTGCCAATCGTCTTGAACCCCAGTGTCAGCATTCCAGCCTGTTTCTTGTAACTCTCCTGGATTATAGTGTTTTGACCTTGTGATTTACCTGACTTTTATTTATTTTTGGATCCTTCTGCCTGGTTAAACTTACCACTTTTCCTGTGAGTTGCTGCGTTTGAGTCCTTCTTTGTGTGCCATAATTGTAATGAGAATATTTTCCTCACAGTGCAGCCATTTTCCCCTAATTTTCTATAAAATGTAATGGCACACAATGCACATTTTATTTTAATTTAATTTTTTTTTTTTTTTTGGTAATAGTGGAATGTACAATGAACATTCCTTGGGTCCCAGCCCACTGTTTATTTAGCTAATGCTTCTGACATGCCTCGTTGGGTTCCTGTTAAAAAAATGATTCAACAGTAATTGTAATATAATCAAACCCAAAGTAGTGATGGGAAGTTCAGTTCATTTTACTGACTCAGTTCTTTAAGTCTCGTTCAGCAAAATGAACGAATCTTTTTTCAAGTCATTTCGTTCATTTCGTTCATTTCAGCAGAATCTAATTAAAATGTTGCATATTACAATTTTTAATACATTTAGTACTTTTGGAATAAAAACTATAATAACTATAAGCTAATGCATTTATGGCCAAACTTTGAAAAATAAATTATAAATTAATTGCAGCTTACTTCAGGCAGAGAGTTCAACTCACCTCTTAATCCAAATAGTTGTTTTCCTTTGTCACTTCATATTTAGCTTAGCATTAATTCCGTCAACATGTCTGGTCTGGGCGTGACAGCCTTATGTAGCTGTAGCTAATACATCCGTCCGTCCGGAAACAGAAAGGACTCATTCATCTCCGAGTGCGTTCCTTCGTTCGTTCGCTCGCTCGTTCACCAAGTCCCAGTCCCATAGAGAAAGAGTATGCAGTTACGAAACAGAAAGGAACTGTTCATCGCGAGTCGTTCGTTCGGCTCAAAACAGAAACGACTGAATGAGTCCTTTCTGTTTCCTGTATGAGATGTGGTGCAATGCGCATGATGACTAGAGCAAAGACCAAGAACGCACAAAACATACTGGCATTTCACAGATTTTATGAAAGTATAAATTTCTTGCAAGAAATGTCTTGGTTTGTGGAGACAAGACCCAAACTCTTGAGTTTTGCGCTGATAGATAGGGTCAATGAATAGAGATCACTTATACATGCAAACAAGATGACAGAACTTACACATATATCATAATGAGACTCAAAACAATACTTTTATCCATGTGGTTGATATTGTAATAGGTCCCCTATTAATGCATTATGTACTTGTTGTACTTATAGTTTAAAACATTGATCATGGATTAGTGTAATTGTGTAGTGTTTGCAGTCTGATACAAATAATTTAGCCATTAGCCAAACAGTTGCTTAACTCTTTCCTGAGCTGTGTTTTCCTCAGTGACCAGAAACGGTTAACTATTCCAAACATCATCCATCTTGTCTGCTGGCTCAAATTGTTTATGTGTGAGCCAAAGTGGTAGCTTTAAAAAGGTTTGATGCGATAATCACTATGTGTGTTAGGCAAGAGTGCCCAACAATGTGTGGAAAGCTGCCAAATTCACAGTGACTTTTTTATTTGCAAGTTAAATTTATTAAAACTATTGGCATTCCAGTTTTCTGCTAGACAAAAAGCATGTATTTGTTGCTATCTTTCTGTTTGGACAGTACTTTTTACATTTCCTCTGCTAACAAGAAGGCTTAGGGGCAGGTCAGGGATGGCAGCTGGGTTATGTGGCAGCCGAACAAAGACACTGTCATATTTTTTGACAGTCACCAGCTGTTCTCTGGTTTCCTCTGTATCTCTGCCCTGTCTGTGTCTGTGCGCACAAAAAAGAGACAAGCAAAACACAAACTGGCTCCAGCATGCTGAGGAATTGATGCCTTTATCAGACCATAATAACTAGTCTGGCTGTTTTTAGTGTCAGCCTCAAATTTGATACTGTGTAAGTGTTAGTGGCTGTGGTTATACCCCACAATGCTCTCTGCTCTCTGTGTAAAAACAGCAGTAATTTTTGGAAACATGGTGGCTCGAGGTTGTGCAGTGCTGGCAGCTAGTGTTGCCATTTCTGAGACAAGCTACTGAATGGAAGGTTTTACATGACAAAATATAGAAACGTTTTTATAAATTTTTAGTACATACTGTTTTTGTAGTGCTTAGACCAGCTAATTATATAATGACCCAAGAAAATGTTTCAGACAACAGAAGTCATTTAAGGTTACCTTTCCTATAAACCCTGTTGCATGGACCATACACATCTGGACGTTCAAATCATGTCTATGAGCATCTTGTTTACGTCCAACGGACACTTCCTGTGATCCTGTCAAAATAAAAGCTGTCATTTGACAGCAGCAGAAACCACTTTATTTTGGCAGAAAAGGAGATCATTAAAGACACTGCTTCATTTTAATGTATGATATCATTTGACATTGTATTGTATTAAAAAAATTGATTTATTTATGGAGTGAAATTGATAATTTAAAACCAGAAGATTGTGCTTAGTTGTATTAACACATATTAACAGTTCCTATTTGCGGTTCAGATGTAGTTATTGAAGAACTGGGGTAATTCCATGGTAATCTAAAATGCACCAGAACACAGGGAATTACTTCTATTCTATTAAAAATTCCCCCCCAAGATACTTCAAATATACATTCCTTGATTCAATGGTTTGAAGAGTTACGTAAAAAAGAGAATCTGTTATGTAAATATTTCTATTGGAGCCATTTAATATAGTTTGTTCCTTCAGTTGCTATGTGGTGCTATACCCTAGTTTAATTGATATCTGTCCCTGTATAAAGTGGCAGGTGCTGCTAAGTGGAGGATATTGTTTCTTGACCGTGTCAGGCGGTCTGTTGGTGGATATTGGTTTATTGGATGCTAATAAATGCTAATACAAAGTACAACGTTTAAGCAGCCATAGTGGCAATTTGCACTGGGCAAATTTATTTTTGCCCAAACTGAATTTTCCTCATTTAGTTGAGCTAACACACCAAGACAATGCAAGACAATAAAAGTTGCCAACTACGAATGGCTGCTGGTTGTGGTCTCTCGTCTTTTTTGGTGTGACTCCAGGCTCAGTCTGACTTGTGCTGGACTTGATGCTCTGTGTAGTCCAAAGATCTATTCCCTTCTATGTACACCAAGGTCAGCCTCATAAGACACTTAAACATGAAACAGACTTTTTGATACAGTTGTCCGTTTCCTTTAGTTGGTTAGTGTAACCAAAAGTCAAACTGATGGATCTTGACAAGCAGTAATGTTCTTAATCTCTTAAAATACAAACTAGTATCTCAGCAGCTATGCCTCGCCAATTGGCCTTTAGCAATTTTATGAAGGAAACCATAAACACACTGTAACTTTGTTCATTCTTATTTTGGGGCATATACTTAGAATCTTTTACAGTTTCTTGTAAAAGAAGCCCATTATTATGTCGTATGTGTAAACACATGAGGAGTTTTTGGTGTCTCTAGGAGGGGTTCTGCTGGCTGCCCGGACAAGTAGAAATCATTCTTCATTATCTCGGACTACAGCTGACTGTTGCCCTCTGCACTGGATATTTTCCTGCTTTGGGCACATTGACAGTGAGTTAATGTGACTGGATGTTAATAGACATGTTCTATTGGAGTTAATCCAAGCTTAAAGGGGAATGCACTGTAGGGCTTTGCTGCTACATCCTCGACAGCCAGCACTCAGGGCAGCCAGAGGAAGTTGGCCAGCCGCATAGTTTCCATAAAAGCACTGTAACACGCGTTCATGTAAAGTCTAGTTCACACAAAGAGCTATTGTTGGATATGCAAACGAGGACTTTTCATTTGTGGCCTTGTGCACAGTCTTTAATGTTGTTCAGATGTGTATAACAGTGGCTCAGTGGTAGAGTGGTTGTCCTTCAACCGGAAGGTAGGCGGTTCAATTCCCGTTCTCCCCACAGTTCATGCTGTCGTTGTGTCCTTGGGCAAGACACTTAACCCCCCTTGCCTCCTGTGGTGTTCCAGCTGTAACACTGGTGAATGGAACCTTAATGTGAGTCGAATCAAGCACTACTGGATCACAGAGGGTTTTGGCTATGATTTCATTTGTAAGGGACCATAAAGTTATAAGATACACAGATACAAAGATGAGGTTGTCTAGAGGTTCATATAAGAGCTTTGTGAAGTTAAAATCTTAACACTAATAAGTATCCTAAACTGTTTAAGGCTTTAAAGTTTTCCGTAAGACCGTAAGTAAAAAGACACATTTCTGGTACGGTATGGTTTGGTACAAGTAACCACTAATGTTTTGTTTCTGTAGGTATACATGTATTTGACCCAAACTTTAAAAACTGAGATACCATTAAAATGTACTTCCCAACTAAACCCCCATTGGTAGTGATGCAGGTCTAGAATTAGCTGTATTCTGCTGCAACAAACAGAAGAAGATTGGTGACGAGGTACCATGATAGGATGCCACCTGTGCAATTAGTCCAGTCATGAAATTTCCTTGCTACTAAATATTCCACAATCAACTGTTAGTAATGCTATAACAAGGTGGAAGAGATTGGGAAAAACAGCAACTCAGCCACAAAGTGGCCACGTAAAATCACAGAGCGGGGTCAGCGGATGCAGAGTTTGCCAACTTTCTGCAGAGTCAATAGCTACAGACCTCCAAACTTCATGTAATCTTCAGATTAGCTCAAGAACAGTGCATAGAGAGCTTCATGGAATGGGTTTCCAGGCCTTGCATTGCACTCTAGAGCAGTGGAAAAGTGTTCTCTGAAGTGACCAATCACGCTTCTCCGTCTGGCAATCGGATGAACAGGAGAACAGTACTAGTCTGACTGCATTGTGCCAAGTGTAAAGTTTGGTAGAGGGGGGATTATGGCGTGGGGCTGCTGTTCTGGAGTTGGGCTTGGCCCCTTAGTTCCAGTGAAAGGAACTGTTAATGCTTCAGCATACCAAGACATTTTGGACAATTTAATGCTCCCAACTTTGTGGGAACAGTTTGGAGATGGCCCCTTCCTGTTCCAACATGACTGTGCACCAGTAAAAAAGCAATGGCCATGAAGACATGGATGAGCGAACTAGACCCAATAGAACACCTTTGGGAGGAATTAGAGCGGAGACTGCGAGCCAGGCCTTCTCGTCCAACATCAGAGTCTGACCTCACAAATGCCCTTCTGGAAGAATGGTAAAAACATTCCCATAAACACACTCCTAAACCTTGTGGAAAGCCTTCCTAGAAGAGTTGAAGCTGTTAAAGCTGCAAAGGGTGGGCCGACATTATATTAAATCCTATGGTTTAAGAATGGGATGTCACTCAAGTTCATATGCATGTGAAGGCAGACGAGTACTTACTTACTTACCCTTTATTGCCATAAGTATTTTAAGTAAGTAAGTTTTCTACGGGGACTTTCATGTCACAAGTTATGGTCTAAAAGTGAAAACAACTGTGGCTAATAAATTCTATATTTGCTAATGAAGAAATTATATTTAGCATTTTTCTACTTGTAATATGATGTATACTACAAGGGGCTTGTTGTAGTCTGTTGATAAAATAAAACAGCTCTAAAAGCATGCTATACTGGCTTGACATGTACTATACCCCTCCAGTCAAAATGTGCATACAAGTGTGTTTTTTGAAAACTAACACCTATAATAGACCTTTGTGTAAGCGGTATCTGATCTCAATCAAAGCAAAGCAGATACAATACAATGCTGGAAGTCACTTTTCTTATTGTAGAATCAGTGCAAAATCTATTAAAAACACATTAAAGTCTGGTCCTAACTTGTGGGTTGTGAGTGGGTGATGTTGAAGAAGTTTTGCAAATTTGCTCAGATCCTCATGGTTTCTGGCAGCTGGCTGACAAGATTTGCTGAGAAAGAATGAAGCCAAAGTATGCGTGTGAGGAGGCAGGAAGAGCCACGTCAAGCTGCAAAGGCATTCAGTGTTTATATAATCTCACCTCTCTCCCTCCACTTCAACCATCCTCCGCTGCTCGTAACACATTTGTCAGCTTTTGTCCAGTGAGAGTCCGGACTGGGGTTTGAACACTGGGTCTCTATTCTGGTCCAGATGATGTGACTCTTTGTGAAATAAAGGACTCTCTGAAAAAAAGAGGTGTGACTGTTTTAAGATGCAAAATAAGGAGGCACCACTGCATGGTTGAAGGCCATTACTACAAAAATTACCCAAAGTATCCCACTTACAAAACAAAGTCATTTGGCGTGATAAGACCAAAACTGAAAAGTGGCAAAAATATAATATATTTGGAGAGGAGTCATCAAGGCCTATGATGAAAGGTACACCATTCCTGCTGTGAAACATGGAGGTGGATCGCTGATGTTGTGGGGATGTGTGAGCTACAAAGGCACAGAAGAATTGGTAAAAATTGATGGCAAGATGAATGCAGCATGTTATCAGAAAATAATGGCACTATTAATATGGCAATATTTGCACTCATCAGCCCGGAAGCTGCACATGGGTCGTACGTTGACGTTCCAACATGACAACGATCCAAAGCACAAGGCCAAGTCAAACTGTCATTGGCTACAGCAGCACAAAGTGAAGGTTCTGGTCTGGCCATCTCAGTCTCCTGACTTCAATATCATTGAGCCACTCTGGGGAAATCTCAAACGTGCAGTTCATGCAAGACAGCCCAAGGATTTACAGGAACTGGAGGCTTTTTGCCAAAAAGAATGGGCAGCTTTACCTTTTGAGAAAATAAAGAGCCTCATCCACAACTACCACAAAAGAATTCAAGTTGTCATTGATGTTAAAAGTGGCAATACACAGTATTAAAAAGTATGGTTACTTTTGATCAAGGTCATTTGGGTAGTTTCTGTTGTCATTATGATTTATTAAGAGTAAAAACAGTTGTTTGACAATTAATAGCTTGAGTGAAAAACATTTTTTGTGTTATCATTCATATTCTCTGAAAAATGGCCAAAGAAATCACAACTTCTCGAGGGCATGTAAACCTAAGAGCACAACTGTATGTGCTATATGTGTTCATATGCCAACATATGTGCATGTGATTTATTATGTATGCATGGAGAAGGAATGTAAAGCTCAACAGGAAAGATATCCGACTTATAATCGTAAAACCGTCCGTGTGCACAGGAGCTCGGGGATCCCATCTGTCTCATAAAGAAGCTACTGCTGGCAGATGCCTTCAGCGTGCTGTTTTATGGGAGGGCATCAGGGCCAAGCGCACAGACATGTGTTTTCATGCACTGGGAGAGTGGAGATGACCTGAAGCTACCTAGACTAGACCCATCCTCAGGTTCACCGGGGAGTATAATAATCACTTTGTAGACACCAAGGTGTAACAAGAACCATGATTGCTGCCATTAAAACATCAAACAAGTTTAATTCAGTTATTTATTATGAGGGGTGTAAAGTTGACCAAAGCAGACAAAACTGTGCTTAAATTAAATTGTCTGTAAACTATAAATCTCAATAATACATCAACAATACCTTTGCAAGTTTATAACTCAACACTAATTGCTGTATTGGCAATCAAGCATAAGTCTATTGGTAAGCTAGCCTTTCCATGCATTCTTTTATGAGAGGTCTAGCAACAATACAACTTCCTCAAAGAAGTATCAGCTTACCGTTATGATGTGTGCATTGGGATCTCTATTGTATATTTCTGACCTTGTTTCCTAAGGTTTTTGGATGATTAAAAATATTGTCACCCTAGCCCATAAATATGTTTGACATGTTATCACAGCACTACATCTGTGGGGGTCGACTTTTACTTTTGTCAAAGCTTCAATGTGAATCCAAAATCACCAAATTTACATGACTTCATCTTAACTTTGGGGGATTGTGAATTCCTAAGGTATTACAACAATAAAAAAAGATATTGTTTTTCTCATTTTGTGTTCTTGGATTGCCCGTCCAGGGTTGCTCACATTGGCGCTTGACATAAGTCCTTTACAACATGTGTTTGCAGTTTCATATCTGTACGGTTTTGATTTAAGAAAGAGCTAATACTCCGAGGGCGCGCTCCTGGGATATTCATTTCAGCCAGCGCACAGTGCGCACAGTGTATTCCGAACATGAGTCATCTCTGGGAGGTGTTCTTTTTTTCCTGCGTTGCAAAAGGAATATGAAGCTTTAATTGTCTTCCTTTCAAGTCAATTATCAGATTACTTCCTTCTTGAGAGAACAGAGTTACATTTACAGTTACGAGCCCAGCCAGTTCATGTTAACATTGTGATGTGACCATGTGTGTTTACTCCCAGCAGCGGCACCGACAAAGGCTCTGTGTGCCAACCTTTGGGAAAACGAGTGGGCGAGGTGACTCTCTTGTGAAGCGCACAGCAAATATTAATCTGGGCTCAAACAGGGTTATATGAGACCTCTTTGGAGGATATTGTTTGTTCTCACATCAGTGCGTCTGTGAACAAGCGCTATCTTGTTTAAATCTCCCCTTCCCCCTCGTCTGTCTGTGTGTATGAACCTTCACTTCTTGTTTCATCTTTTCCCACCTGCAGCCAGAACCTGCCCATTCATCATATAGCTCCCTTCCTTCTTCTCACAGCTTATCATGATTTACTGTTTATATGAACTACCACACTCCTACAATACATTAAGGTTTTAAGCTGTAACTTCATTAAATGGTATAGGCTATAAATAGGGTTTTACTTTAAAATATTCTCAATTGTGTTAAAATACGGTGCTTGGTATGGTAAATTCAAACAAAACTGAGCGTCTGTGGCTACTCTCAACAGTCTGGATAGAGAATAAAACAAGAATCAGTGAACATAAGTATGGCTAACAGCATTAATGTGGCTAATGACAGCAAGGCTAACGGCAATATGGCTAATAATAATGAAGCTAATTAGCAGGATTAGAGGTGCATTAAGGCGACAGCGGGTTAAATACAAGACCACATGCTGAGGGCCATAGTGTGCCTTCTCTATGGGCTGCATAATGCAGAAATAAATCTGGAACCTTTTTGTGCTGTGCCAATGTACATTGAAAATAATGGGCAGCCATATTTATTTAATTTTTTTACTCATTCAGTATCCTGTTCTAATAATACATCCATGTATCCTGTCCTCAACAAGGAGAAACACACACTCAACAGACTCTGATCAAAACAGAGCTACTATCGTTACATTTAGTGTCAGCTCCTACAGTTTTCCACAACATTTTATTTTGGAAGTCATTTTATATATATATATATATATATATATATATATATATATATATATATATATATATATATATATATATATAATAATGTTGTATATAATAATGTTACCATGGTAACAGGCCTTTGAAAGCATATGGGAAAGCATCTCAGTTGTTGGTTCCTAGCGGTTCCTTATTTGTAGCCTCGTGATGTGACATAGTACCAGTTTGATTCTAACCTCCATTGTTAAACTGTGCGCAACAACCACCCTTTGATTATTGCACTCAAACTAGCAACAGGCAGTCGGAGGCATGTCACGCTGTGAGTTGTAAGCTACAACTGAAATATAGTCAACATCAGGCAGTATCTATATGCATAAAAAGGAAAAAAACAAACAAAAAGGAATAGAGATACAGTAGATTTGTGGTTTGGAGATGAGACAATTTGGATTCTAGTGTGGCAAAGAAATAGCCTGTCCAGCCAGACTGCTTTCAGAAATTGGTCTGGGATTGTCCAATCTGCTCTGTATTCTGCTCCAGGTCTTTCTTCCAGGGCCAATCGTAGCGAGGAAGGCAGGTACTTGCAACCAACCTAATGCTCAACAGTGTCAGTGAAATTGTCCAATGAAAAAGAGACATGGTAATTTTCTTCATTCTGAATTTTAAGTAATAATGTATATAGTGTAATGTAGGAAACAAGACATGTCTGTTTGTAAAGGAATATTATCTCAAAACTAAAAAAAAAAATCTTGGTTTTAGTTGTTTATTTCTTTAGGACAGCATACAATCACAGCTAAGCCGGAGCAGAGATCCTTGTACCAGATTATAGCTTAACAGCTAATCTGTAGTCCTATACTGTACATGTTTTTGGTGGTAGGGGAAACCGGAGTACCCGGAGGAAACCTACGCAGACACAGGGAGAACATGCAAACTCCACGCAGAAAGGCCCTGCCCTGGATGGGAATCGAACCCAGGACCTTCTTGCTGTGAGGCAGGCGTGCTAACCACTTTGCCACTGTGCCGGTTATGTAGTGACTTAAGATAAGATAAGATAAGATAGGAATTTATTGATTCCCACAGAGGGAAATTCACTTGTACAGCAGCTCTTAGACAAGTAAAGAGCAAAAAGGAAAAGAAAGGTGGGCATGCAATAGAATAAAAAAGTATATACAATCTCAGCTGCATTTTAAATAATCATAAAAATATATATTTTTTATAAAATATGACAACAACCACAATCTCTAACATGTCAACCCTATTTTACATGGTTTTCCATCCACATCTTTTGTCAATTTAATTCCCTGAGCTGACCAGCCATGTTCTATAGAAGACACAACAAATGAATCCCTTCCTCTTCTGTCCTATCTATTATGAGTCAAAATTTCTAGAAGGTGAGTAATGCTAAATCATCAAAGTCTTCAATTTGATAATTGCACTAATAACTATTTATAGTGGAACTCCCAAACCATTATAAGAGAAAAAAAAAAAGTTCCTTATTCTTTTTTCACAAGTAAGATATGTTATTTTGTATGCAAACCAGATCATGGTGACACAAGAAGAAGCGTCATCTGTGTGAACGTATCACTGAGGACTTTTTTGGGGCCCACAGCTGGTTGAAATTAGTTAGTCAACTCCTGCTGTGTGGGAGTTGACATATTATTGTGATTATATGTTTACAATGTTTTGTGTGAGGTTGCTTTCACCATACCCATACAACACACAGTTGCACACTGTTGTGTACATACATGGAACGTGACTCGCGTAACAAACCCATTTCATTACAAGAACGAATTAAAGAAAATAAAAGACGTTTCATTTTTTGAAATGTTACGGCGGCTGAGCCCACTAATGGAACATAATACATTTGACTATTCATATGTTCTGGCTCGGGATGCTTTTATGACTCAGAATGCGCTTTCAGCACTAAGTTGATGAATGTGCCCAGAGACTGTATAAATGAGTTTTATTGCTTGAGTACATCACTCTAGTTTTGTCTCTGCACCACACCCTACTCTACCAGAATAAAATTTCTACAAATAAATGATAAAGTGCCACTACAAATGCCCAAAGTTGTGCACAATTACAATGTATGAGTGTTTCCTTGTTTTCACATCATACTGGACGGAACATGGAAAACTTAGAGTTGCTTTCAGCTTGTTGCCTTAACAACAGAAGGAAAGTTCCCCTTACCACACACACCCCTCCCTCTTCCCGGAGCCTGCCCTTTTTAGGCTGTTCCTCTTTCTTTTCCATGTAAAAGGGGGGATAGTATGACAGCTTTTCCTGCTTCTTGTGGATTGGATTGGAGCTCGTAGAAGAGAGGAAAAAAACTCCAACTTTGAAAGGAAGTTACCACCTCTTCCAAACTCTCAGTGTACACACACACGCTCGTCCAGACTTGACCACAGCAGCAACAGAGGCTCAACAGTCAAAGGGCTGCTCATAATGCCGTGTTTCTTTTTAAATTTGGAGGGAAAAATGGGCAAGGATTTGATGTTTGCCTGAGGTGCTCGGCTTGGATACAACGGCGTTTTGTCATCACAGACCGGTAAGTTTTACACTTATAAAACCACTTTTACATCAATGCTTGAAAGTTACAGTCCCAGTGGGGTCCAGCTTGTACATCATGATTCAATGCATGTATTTTTACTTGAGTTAAGAAAGTTTTTCTAAAACTATGGTTACTCTAGCATCATTTAGAAGTTCTTTGAGTGAAGGTAAAACTTTGACAGACAACTTTTCTATTCTAAATATGATGCTCTGGTTTTCCTTTAGTTTTAATCCCATATCAAAATGTTCAACTTTTTTTCTTAGACTAAGCTAAATACTTACAGCAGTAGTCATGCTAGATACAAGTTTGAGCTACATTTCATGAACCGGTGCCAAAGTGGAGTTGATGCTGTACTTACTGTATTCTCGACAGGATGAGAGAGGCTTGCTTTCCGGTGCAGCTGTACACTATTGGCAAACCTTGTGCCGATGAATTAGTTGTCACCTCGCTATGATCAAATCAAACATCCTGTGTTTTTATTTTCTATTTTTGGTTGAACAATAACATGCTGACGTAATTAAAGACAAGTGAGAGGAAAAACGTCCTGACATTTCACAGTGTACACATGGTGCATATGGTTTGATTTTCCTCATTGACAACAGCAGCTGACCATATCCTTCAGGTCCCATTACTTTCTCCACGGTTCCAGCAGATGTTTAAAAGGCTCAAGTAGTATCAAAGTTGATCCTAAAAGTACCATGGAGTTGTCTAAAAGTTTAGATGGCACTGATGCATTGCATTGATGTGGTGAACTTTGCAGTATATTGTTGTATGCAATTTACAACAACTTCTGGCAACTTCTGAGGTGCAGTGGCTCAGTGGTAGAGTGGTCGTCCTTCAACAGGAAGGTAGGCGGTTCGATTCCCGCTCTCCCCACAGTTCATACTGTCGTTGTGTCCTTGGGCAAGACACTTAACCCCCCCTTGGTGTTCCATCTGTAACACTGGTGAACAGAAGCTTAATGTAAGTTGCTTTGAATAAAAGCATTAGCTAAATGACTAAATGTAAATGTAACACTGGTGAATGGAAGCTTCATGAAAGTTGCTTTGGATAAAAAGTGTCTGCTAAATGTAAGATGTGAAGTGTTGTTAGCTATTAACTATTTTAAACTTTAGAGAATAAGAATCAATGCAGTGTTGTAAGAACAACAAAGTGTGCAGCAGCCTTTCTTTCTCTCCATCCTTATCAGGACGAGACCGAGGTGGCAGCTGCAGTGAACCGGGCTACACTCTGGGGTCTTTTTCAATTTACGCTATCTGAGTGGGCCGACAACACTTAAGCTGTGCCTACTTAAGTCAATCAGATAACCTTGTACAGGATAAGTGTGAATGCTTAGTTAAGAAACCCCTCCAAGGCAGCCCGGCTGTAGAGAGATGACTCCTGAATGACCTCTCTGAGCTATTGATACCAGGACACTCTGCTCTCCCCTCTCCCAAAAGCCCACTGACTCACTTATCAGACGACATGTCCTATCTGTCCTGAGGATGGTTGTTAACCTCCTCCTGTTTACCCAGAGGTCAAAGGTCAGAGACACTCATTTTAGCTGCTTGTCTCAACTCCCGTGGTACCAATATGTTTGCGAGTAAGAGACACATCTGTGCAGAGCATGGGACAACTCCATAAGACAAATGATTCGACCTCTAGTATTACAAAGACAATCAAACAGCAACCTCCCTAAACCACAAACAAGACATTTGATGATGCTTCCCTGTTCTATCAGCATATAATAACTTTCACACCAATGTCAAGATGTTCTAATAGAGCTTGTGGCAATCAAACCATTAATTTGTGCTGAGTGTTGTAGTAGCGCTTGACTCCCTCTGGTGGTACAAAGTGATAGAACAGGCTGTGTAATGTAGCACTTTGAATGATTTTTTCATTTACTTTTACAGTTTACTGAGTTGACAGCCTTGATTGTTTCACTAGGCTCATGTCCAGTCCATTTTTAAGTTTGATTTAAGCATTTTGATTGTTCTTCATGCACTATTATTACTTTGCCTTGCAGGTAATTCTGGGAATTTCATTGCTTTTGTAATGTTTATCCAACAGAAAATGTCATAGCAAGTTTTGGGCAATCTACTTTACCTGTTTTGGCAAAGTGACCACACAACTTACCAAAGACCTCAACTCTGTTTCAAAAGTTTTATCATCGCTACGTGGAAGCATCAATTTTTAGAGGAACACTGTGAAGAATTGATTGGTGAGGCTGTGATAATGGAAGTTATTGCACATATTCAGTCAATGACACAGTGCCTTGGGGGTCGGAGATCAGCAGGGAATCAGCTGATCCCTTTGAACATCAGCTACAGCCCCGGCCTTTCTGCACAACACAGCAGCCTATTCAAACAACAACCCAGACACTTAACCATAATGACTTTTATGAGCAATTGGACAAAGTATGCTGTAGTTTGTTCAGTTTTATAACTGCTTAAATATCATAAAAATGGGTTCAGTCCATTTAAGCTGGGATAGTTTTGACGTTGAATTAGCACTAGGAGTTTGAGAAATTAACTGTTTCAAACTGGTGTTTAGCCAGTCGCCCATCAAGCATTGCTGCCTTACAAGAAATGGGGCTTACTGCAAGCCGTTTAAGCTCACACGGAGACTTGACTGACAAAACCCAGTGAGCCTAAGCTAAAATTCCTAACCTAGTTATATGCACTTGCCAAAAGATACTTTCCATAAAAGCATGTATGGACTTATACTTTTCATGTTATCCAATACAACCTAAAGTAAATTCAAGTCAATTTCAGGATGACAGTCCCAGATGAGCTATTAAAATGAAAGAGTTGATTCTGTGTTTATATAGTGTAGTCTGCCAATGTTAAGACTGACACAGCTATGAAAATCAGCAACATGCATCGCCATATCCAAAGGATTTCTGCTGTCCCTTAAGAAACAGTCCTGGCTTCACAGTATGGTGGTCTAGACTTTCAAACTTCAGGTGATGATTAGTTATTGGTAAAGTACATATGACATGGTATCAACTGCATTCTTACTACATATCCAAGTGGGATCTTTGGAAAGCATTTCTACAGCTGCAGTGCAGTTTTAAAAGGTTTGGTTGAAATGCATCTTATCAATTTTATAAGTTAAATTTTGCTGAGGCCAAAAAAGAACTATAGTAAAGGCACTTATAAGGCACATGTAAAGTGTTATGTAGTTTTATTGTATAGAATTAGTGGCATCTAGTGTTGAGGGTGACGATTGCACATTTTTGTTTTGTTTTTAGTTACTTTTACTAGCCCAAAACTAACCCTAACCCATAATTTCCTGGTTGCTTTTATTCTATTAAAACAGCATCAAACAGAGTCAACCAATCACCAGGCAAAATAAAAAATAAACAACATATATAAGTTAGACAGAGTTAATGTTTTTATTGTTAGCGCTGTGTAAGCAGACATAGTCAGTGCGTCACCTTTTTTATAAGCTCAATGGCATAAACTGTGGAGCCAGTCATGGAAAGGGCACGCCTTTGTTCCATGAAGCAGTATAATCTGATGGGTTGTTGTAATTGGTACAGTATGTGGCACATGTACATGGACTCCAGCCCAGATCAATGAATGTGAGGAATCACAGCTCTGTTTGCGCAGCCTGTAGTTTAGGATGAAATACAAGCCCCTGCTCTTTAGAGAATCATGAGGGATGCTCACATGAATCAACATCAGCACACAGGAACATATACAGAAGACGTGTAATGCAGACGGCACAGCTGTCCTGCTACTGCCATGAGCATAGTTTGATATTCTTGACTGTTACTACAATAACATCAGTATAAAGATGCAATATGTTGTTTTAATTTACATAAAAAAGCAGTGTGACTCACATCAGGAGCACATCTGGCTGCTATTAACCACTTGCCCTAACCTCAAGCTCAGTCCCGTATCTCCATTACCCTCTTATTACCTGCTGTAGCCCACAAAAAAAGCTCTTTGCAGAACAGACGATGATCTGTGGTTTTCTTCTTATGACACAAAGATTCACATGGGATTATTCAGGGCAAGAACTTCACACCACTTTTTTTTAAATTAACAAACCATTCTTTGTCAAAAAGTGTATCTTAAGTCAAATAATGCTTCACTCCTGGCAAAGTCCTTGTCCTGTCCTTGAAAGCAAAGCTGTTGTTCATTCAGTCAAAATAATACTTGCCCAAAGACAAATGCAGAAACAAAGTTTTTTTAGTTTTATATTAAACAGTAAAACATTCAAAAAGCTTGGATAAGATTGGATTTGTTAAAGTTTGACTAGACAAACAATGTTCAGACTTAGTTATTCCCAGTTAAACACAATGGAGAAGAAACAAGGTTGGGCAAGTTCAGTGACTCAGGTTGAGTACTTACAGCTGGCACAGGGTCACACATGGTTCATATGGGTTTGGTTTTACCTGAATACACTCATACAGAAGAATTTTCACAGCAGAGCAACAATCATTCCAAACACAAAATGAATTTAGACATGTGGCTGTAACCATAGTTAAAAAAAATGGACAGTAAGAACAGTGGAAACATATGTGGTCAATTTTAAAACCTAGCTCTGCATGAATACCATTGAAAGAAATTATTTTTAAGATATTCGGGAGTTTTATCTGCTGATTCCTCTTCTGTTATACAAGCTTTAATGTACTTTAAAGACTTATTGTATAAATATGACAACTCTACGTTAACTGTGGATTGCATGCATATTGTTAAAGTAGTGAATCTAAATGTTTTGAATGAACATGATTGATTGTCTGTTTGTGTTTCTATGTAAATACCTCCCTCAAACCAACAATTGTTTCCCTCAGCTACAATCGACTCTAGACTTTTGTGACCATTTAAAGATAAGCAGTAGAAGTAGCCCGGCCATTTATATTCCTTTTCGAATCTATACAAAAATTTGTCTTGTTTCTGTAGATTCTTGTAGGATTTCCACAGGGCAATACCAATAGAGACAGAAGTGCCTCTGGATGCAACAGGATACAATGAATCACTTGAAGCCCACCCCAATTAAAGGTTAAGATAAATATAGCAGGATTTTTCCCATGTGGTAAACTCAGGAAAGGGATCCGTTTTTTATCTAAATATGCCAGAAATTTTGGGAATGTTGTGCTTGACCTTATGAACTATGGCCTTTTTCCAAATATGGTCTTCACTTCTTTCCATAAACCCAGTCTGGCTAATGTTACAGTTAACACAGTCTATAGTTGAAACCCAAGATCTTATGTCAAAGAAGAAATACAGTCTTAACATAAAGGTCCCCTACAACCATTTTGCTGCATAAAAACTTACAGCTTTTCCTTTGAAAAGAACACTGTCACCCCCTGGACTTTCATGAGTGTTTTTACAGACACTGGCAGCAGATCGCAGTTTGGATGATTGTTCTGTTTACCGAGCGGAAAGCAATTCCCTGCACCCCTGCTCTTTTGTGTGGAGTATGTTTTTGTACTTGGAGATCTTTGCTCTGGCTCGGCTACAGGTGTGTGATGAATGGCTTGCTAAATATCCAGCAGATATTTTTGTGATAGGATGTCAGATTTTTGGCCGTTTGTTGTTAGCTGTTGATCGTTGAGGGAATGTAGGCATGACTAAGTTGAGACCAAGCTTAGAGTCAGTATATTTTGTTAAGAGTAAAAACCCCATTGGACTGTTGGAATAGTAATTTCAAGACATTTGCTCAAATTGATTTGTATATGTTTTAATAAAGTTTTATCTTGAGGCGGGGAATATTCCTCTCTTTATTGAATGTTGAAGTGGTTGTAGGCGAGCAGCACAAAACCACCTTAAAACAGCGCATTTGGCACCGCAGCTACTACACTGCTACTGATTCATGGAAACACGCAAAAGGAATCCAGTTGGTGTCGACCATGATAATCTTGATAAAATATCACTGTCTGCACTGTTTTCATTGTTTTTATCTTACTCTGTGCATGATGAGGAAGCCATTATCTGCTGATTTGTCCGCTGATACTAAACGGCAAGTCAGGCTGACAACTGTCATGATGTACAAACCATACAATAGTCGTACTGAAGATGGAATATACTGACTGTGGTAATTATGTTTTCTGCAATGGTCAAGTTTATGCATTACATTGGCATTACTAGCTACACTCTGTAGTTTAGTTGATCTCTGTGGCTTTGTTGGCCAATTTTTATACATAACTCAATTTCCGACTAAAATTGATGATAATGTCATGTATTATCAGTATCTATTGTTACAATTTTTTTAAGTCAAAATACAATAGATACGTCCCTTTATTTTGATAAACCACAGAAAGGTTAGACCAGAAACTGTTAAGGCAGTGTAAAAATTTAGACTATTAAAACTATAAATTTCCTTCTGCAGTTCAGTGTGTCATTACAATGAGGACATTTTGATCAAACCTTTTAATCTTTTGTGTGGCCTGATAACATATACTGAAGCAGACTGAAGGGATGGGTCTTCTTTAGTGTGTAAAAAGAGTGCTGTGGTCACATGGTTAACAAAACATAACCAGGCAAGTAATCTGAGAGAAAGGTTCTTGTTATTTTGAGACAAATCTTTTGGACATGTGCCCGTGGAATGAGCCAGCTGATAAATCACTCAACTGGAATGTACAGTTCAGTCATTCTGTCTTACAAAGCTGATCCTAAACAATGGCAATGATTCTGTAAGAAAGACATTGACCCGGATGTCTCAGCGGAAAGGGACAAACCTTGTGGGAAGGAAGGAGACATTGTGGTTGCTGGAGAGTGGATAACAACAAAAATATTACACTACGTGACGGTACACTTAAGTAAACAAAGTCAGAAATAACGCTTGAGCTTTTCTTGGTTCACTGGCAAGAGCGTCAACCCATGTGTCAACCTACAACTTCACACAGACCTCAAATACTGAACCATTAATGGGTGCAAGACGTTGTAAAGGACCGTTGTAGCTTCAAATGACAGCAGACTGAGTTTGTAGAGCCAGAACTGATTAGTCAAGAGTTCAGGAAAGAATGGCAGTCACAAAGCTAACTGTTGCTCAATGGGATGCTAAAGTGAAAGTCAATTTTATAAGCAATATTATAGCCTTAGTAAAACACATTAAAGAAGGGCTGACATATTTGGCTATTCAGAACGTAAGTGTTGTTGGTGTTACTAGTTTCCTTGATAACTGATGTCTGTTGTCAAAAAAGAGGAAGTGAATGTTTACAAGTCAATGCACTAAAGAGCAGATGATGGAGATGCCTGATTGTTTGACCCCAGGATTTGCGGTCAAGAAAGAGCCAATAACAAGGCACAAGGGACAAGAAGAACACGTATTCAACATCCTTCAAGCCTGGATACAAAAAGATATGTTGCAAAAGGTCAGGTCAAATCAGTGGAATGTTAAATTTGCAACACATTTATCCCGAGGTTTTACAATAATCTTTACCAACTGCACAATCTGAAGCAGTAGAATACACAAAAGTTGCTTGAGTACTTTTGTGACTGACGAAAGCATCATATGGGATTGTAATTTTTGAGCATTTCCAGATCAGTTGGTGTGATGCACCCAGCAGTCAACACTCTCCAACAAAAAGCCTGTTTGTTTCAACTTGTGCGACGAAAAGGTTAAAGCAAAAGCATCTGGCTTCAGTTTTCAAGGTGAAGACGTTTCATCTCTAATTCCAAGACACTTTATCAATTAGAGATGAAACGTCTTCACCTTGAAAACTGAGTCCAGATGCTTTTGCTTTAACCTGGACCTTAACCTGACCTGGATGATTGAGAACCTTCACAGACTACTTGTGCGAAGCTACAATGATCCACTTTTTTATCATTACTGCTAAGGTTGTCCTGCCTATTAAAGCTAACAGTTCATTGTACGTAATGTAAGTTGGGTTTAGGTGATATATGGTTGTACAAAATGGGAGGTCCTTCTCAAAATCGCTGTTGGATAGAGCAACGTGTGAAACAGAAAATTGGGTCACTCGGTGTAAACGTCTGAAAGCGTCGGGAGAGTGTCTGTTAATAATTTCCTTCTTGGAGCAGAACCAAAACACAACAAAACAACAAGGCTTGATAATTTATTTATTATATGTTATATCTTAATGTTCTTTAGCACTGTGTGGATATTAAAGAGTAGATCCCATTAGTAAAGAAGGATTGTGCTCTGTGGGAGGTAGGGCATAAATTTGTTTAAAATTGAAATGAAGGGAAGGAAGTAAGGAAGCGTGACAGGGAGACAGTGTCCATCTCTGTGGTGCTGGACAAACAAAAGGCCCATCGTCTCGCTCCCTTGGGAACTGACATAGGGTAAAGGGAGGGTGGAAAGTTGTTGCCACGGCAACCGGTCTGTTACTAGGCAGGCGCTGCTTAGTGTACATAGGATCTGCCAAGAGTCAGCAAGATCAGAATCTGCCCAGGAAAGCACAGCGGCTAGGCTAAACCAACTGCAGCTGGCAGCCGGCCGCTCTGCTGAACAAAGGTACGAGTCAGAAAAGTTCATAGTCTCACCGGACCCCACCTGATGTATACAGTAACCACCGGCAAATTATGGCTCACATTTGGGGTTGGGTCGGTGGAGTGAAAGACAACACTTGGCCGGTCAGTCAGTGGAAAAATATGCACATGTGAACTATTCATTTACTGCATAAAAATTAGACCACCATGGCTCTCACTAGACATGACATGTATAATTCTATGCAAACGGCTACTCTATTATGACAGAAACATTATCTTAACAAATTCATATGCACATACTTTTTTGGTAAAAAGTATGTGCACTACAGTCAAAATGTATGTTTATCATTTTGTATCATAATACAACAAAATCTCACCTTGGCATGAATTTGGGCCATCATGCTCTGCCAAAATGACAGAGAATAAAGTAATTATATTTAAGTGTATAATCTAATGGAAATCATAGTTTATTGAATCAAAAGGCAACCTTTACATCAGAGGTTGCTGCCAAATTCTATGTAGCCATGTCAGGAGGGTTACTTAAAAAGTATACCTGCACCATTACTTGATGTAATAGTGTCTGTTGCATAGTAGAATATGCTGTTTCATTTTACTCCAGCTTTTGTTTTGACAAAATAGAACTGTAATCTGATTACATTTTTACTGTACTGTAATGAGGTACTAATGAGCTACTTTAAATGACCTGATTACATAATCCTGTACATGTTATCCTGCCTAGTTATTATTATGATTATTTTATTATCTGTGAATGGCTTTACTCAGTTAAGTTATTATTGCAGTATGCCACGTACAAATATTAAGATTTGTTACTATAGGATTAGTGCATGTAAAGTCAGTGATGAAATATTGTGGACCTCAAGGATTGAATTCAGTGTATTCTATGGAATGATACAGTATTATTTACATTAAAGCGCTACTAAATTCCTTGAAGTTTGAGTCATATTTTCTGTTTTGAAGCTAGCACTGGAAATAACTATTTTATTTTTTTTTGTGTGTGTGTGGTACAACACAGTTAACCTCTCAACAGTCAAGCATAATGTGGGCGAGAACATCAGAAAAATGTTATTAGGAGTGTGAAAAGTATTTTGTTACATTGTTAAAATGGAAAAATACAATGGAAAAACAGTGGCAAATGTTCCCGTTAGTGTTTTTATGTCAAAACAGTGTTTTTGGCAGCTGGTTTATTTTGTCATGTGTGAATTGAAGATAGCCCCAGATGAACTGTAGTGAAAGCAAAAAGTCCACCTTGAGTCTCTTTGCTCACCCATGTCTCTGGCACTCTGGTCGTCATGTTTGCATTGCAGACGCCTCAGTGAGTTGAGAGCTAATGTAGCCTGACGTGTGTGTGTGTATGTGTGTGTTTGCTCTTGTCTCAGGTCAGCCAAATGAACTGTTTAGCCTGAGGACCGAAGATCGCAAGGCCCTGATTCACAAGAGAGAAAAGTGCAACCACTGTGAGTCCATTCACCATGAGTTGGGACTGAGGACTTTCAGGTTTCATTTTGTGGTGAGTTTTATTCTTATCTCTGGGCCATGCTGTTGTTTATTTCGGCTTTTACAGGGGAGTTTAGTACTGCGTTCTAATGTTTATTACTAAACCACATTACATAAGGATTGCATATGTGAGGTTTTATGCTTCAATTTTCTGAAAGCTGCATCAACAAATGGGCACAATAGTTATACAAATTCTTAACAATGATCAAAATCAGGCCTCAAGGTAATCAATTTGGAGGTAAATGCAAATGAAAAACATGTGGTTATGCAATTTGAGGATGTCCATATGATCCATGTGTAGGCCCGATAACATGTGGTTTGACTTAGAGAGTGGTGCACACAGGTTGGAGTTTTTTTTCCTCAACACGTAGCATGCGTTTAAGAACAAAGCTGTGAACATTAGTTAGAAAAAAGGTTTAGAAGTTTTAAGAGTTTGCGCTGCACTCTCCTCAAGTACACTACACTCAAAATAAATTATTGTTGGTCTAACTTAAAATAACTATGACACACATTTGAATGGTGTTATCTCAACTTAATTTAGGCGAATGGAACCCAAGAGCAAAATTCATGTTAAACCAATGAGATCAAAAAGCCCAAGACAATATGGTTTCTTTTTGACTATTGTACAATACATTAGGGATGTAACAACAGTGAGCCGGTTGAAAAACGATTCACATATGTGACGTTTCCAGTCGGTTGAGATGTTAATTCAATCGCAGTTAATGTTTTGAACAGGTGCTGCTCTGTTTGCTGCAAACTTGGTTGCAAACTGCAAACTCGTTAGCAAACTGTTTACTGCAAACTCGCTTTCAACAAGTTTTGCTAACAGTTTCTATCATGGCAACGAGAGTGTGGATGTTGATATTGAGAAAGTTTCATCCTCCTTCAAATCAGAAGTGTGGAAGCATAAATAAATCCACTTTAATGAAAGTCACTCGCTCACTGTGTGTCTTTCCGCTGCTGCTGCTCAGACCGGTGCCGGGCAGACTTAACGAACGCGCAACGAAAACATGTCTGTGTCTGAGGTTGAGCTTAACTCTCTCCAAAACAGACAAAAGTCACGTAAATGTCCCGTCACTGGTGGAGAACAGAGAGAATGTGAGCAGTAATCTGTGTTAGCAAAGAGGCTAAACTTTAAACAGAGGCTGTTGTCCTAAATCTGAACCAACTCTGAGCCATAAGTTATTATTTCATAACACAGTCAGACCTGTCTTAAACTAAGTGTTCATCTGTTGGAGGCCCTTGTCAGAGATGTCATAATGTTCTGGATCATGTGCTGCCTTCTGTCTCTGCTGCAGCCACTGAGAGTAAAGACCAGGGGTCTCCAACCTAAGGTCCGCGGACCAAATCCAGTCCTCTGTGAAGTACTTCTGGTCCAAACATTAATTATTACTGTTAATACATTCTTGCAATTATTAATAAATAATAGGTAAAAAATACATAAAAGGTAAGAGTTAAACAAGTTTGTTTTGAGTTTGAGTTGTTTTGATAAAGTTTTACTGTTTTAGGGAAACACATAAGACCAGTGTTTATTATTGGGTTTGATCTAAAGAGGTTTTAGGGCTCAGCTAAAGTTAATAAGAACTAATTATTGAACACAAAGTAATTAACCAGTAATTAATCTACCAGAGGCAGATTTATTGGGGATTTTAAGATACTTTGTTAATATCCACTTATTTAGATTTTATTTAGATTTTACATTTTTATTAACTTTAATATCCACTTATTCAAAGTACCTAGTCTTATAAGCAAATTAAATTGTATGTAAACGCATGTAGAATTTGATATTATTTATCTTTATTCATAAACTTACAAATGTACAAACATTAGCCTATATTTTAAATAAATATGGGAACATTTGACATTTACTTACGGACTGTTGGAACTGGCTTGGTACTGGGACCATGATGAAAAAGTTAGTCTGGAGGCCTGATTTGTAAACTAATAAAAGGGCACTTCTAATTTGTCTCAACTCATTTCATAAAAGAAAATTTTTACAAAATTGAATCGTGAGATCAGAAATGTCAATCAAATCAAATTGTCAATCGTTACATCCCTACAATTTTAGACAAAAAGCGTGACACCTTAAAATTGAAAGATTAACCTTTACAGGGTTTGAACTCATGCTTAACCACATGCTAATCTGTTGCTATACAGGGTGAGCTAATCAGACACATGTACCCAGTGGCACTTTGCTAGTTAAAACAAGTACACCAACAGCAACACACAGTTTGCTAAAAAAAATGTTTTCTTGCCATCAGTAGAGCGAGGAGACTTTTTTTTTTTTACTTAAACTTTGAAAAGATCATATTATTTTTCCCTCGTCTTTTCAGTGGCAATAATGACTAGAAATAATTAAAAACAAACTTAGAATGATATGCAGATTTATTTTTATTTTTTGCTTGTGATTCAGGGGTTATTAACCGGAAAAAAAAAATTCTCTTAGGAAATAGAGTGTAAATGATGTGCCGAAAAAGAATTTGCTCTTCAGGGCTTAGGTACAAAAGTAGTATTTGACTCAAATTAATAAATTTTTGTTGTTTCGGAAGAAATTAAATAAATGCTCTTTTAAATTTGTTTAGACTGATTTGAAAATAAATGTGTACATCCCTTAAACTGATTAGTTTTTTTTTTTTTTACTTGTTAAGTACTATTTTTATCAAACAACCCAGATTAAATTTTTTTGAGTGATAGTGTCTCAGTACAAACAGCAAGATATAATCGAGACCACAAGGTAGAAATTATTAACAGAATGGCAAAACTAGTGAAAAAACACTGTCAGGAGCAAGGTTAACGTGAAGGCATATTCAAAAAAGTTATGAAGGAAAAGTGCTAGTTTAGAATACAAACAGACAAAAACGAATCAGCAAAAAACAGGAAACCCAGAATAGACCCAACACTAAAACAGGAAAACACTTACCGACTAAACCCACATCTCAGTAGCATATTTAAATTAAACATGGTACTGAAAGCTGGACTAGAGGAGTAATCCGTGACACAACTTAACCAAGTCTAAATCTACTGTAAATATACCAGGACAATAATATGAACACAACTAAACTAGTCTCAGTACCAGGACAAAGCCAATAGAACTAAAGGGCTTTTTATACAATGCCAAAAAGCAAATGCTGAACGGTAGCCTAAGCATATCGATCCACGCTCAGCTAGTGAGAACACTGTAGTAGGCCTACCAGGTCAGTAATGGCGCTGTGGACCCCGCTACTACAACATTCATTACACACAAGAAGAAATTATAGCTCTGTTGTACTACTAAATTAACAACTTTTTAAAATAGGGGACTTTGTAAACTCTGAAGCAGGCAGGCAGGTGAAGAATCAATCTTGATTTATATATTTAACAATATACTGTATTATCAGAACACTGAATTTCACCATTGTTGTTCCACTTGCTCTGTGTAACCAGAAGCCAATAGCTGTCTGGGATGCAGTTGTTACATCGTTGTTTTCAATGAGGACACCGTATTTGCAGTTTACACAACAAAGGAGCACGTGCCACAATGAAACAAAAACAAAAAAACAAGGTCAGTAGGATTAAACCCTGAAAAAATCTGGGCTAGAGCTATAATCTAAGCTTCACAAAAAGATCTTGAAGTCCCATCAGTCAGGAGGGAGACTTCTGTAGAAGATTCTGCTAAACTTTTTTATAAAGGGTTGTCACGGTTAAGAAGGAAAAGCAGAGGCAGCAGAATGTGCCAGGCACCAAATGTGTTATGATGATTTCATATTAAGCTGGCACTTCAAGACACAGAGGGGCTTTTGTCTGGCCCTGGTAAACCACGTCCCACTCACCTGAAGAAGTGCTGGAGTCAGTGGGTTTAAAGTCCACGCACTGTACACAATGTGATACTGTACTGTGAATAAAAAATAAATAAAAATGGCAGCTCCTTGGAGAACAGTTTCTGTTTACTCCCAAGAATGCAGTGAGATTAAATACTGACTGCTAATACATTTTACTTTTTAGGTGTTGGAAGAACAAAATCAAAATGGATGTGAAAAAGAAAGAAATGGACCTCTTGAGCAACACTATCGCTGCATATGCACACATAAAAGGTAAATGAATGGTGAATGAATTTAATTAATCTTAATGCAGCGCTCTTTAACTTTGCTTCATTTTGTGTCCTTACCTCAGCTAATCCAGAGAGCTTCGGACTCTACTTTGTGCTCGGAGTATGTTTCGGCCTGGTGCTGACGCTCTGCCTTCTGGTCATTCGCATTTCCTGTAAGCCTCGGACCATCGTAACCCCCTCCACACCTGAGAAAAAACAGTTAAAAGACATTAGCGTGGAGGACGAGGAGAGCGAAGATGAAGATGAGGATGTGGAGGATGTAGAAGCGCCAATAACGTTGCCGAGCACAGAAATCCCAATTGGTAACCACACCAGCCAATCAGTTGGGACACTGAGCGTGAATGTATTTACCTCGGCTGAAGAGCTGGAGCGAGCACAGCGGCTGGAAGAGAGGGAACGCATCATACGAGAGATCTGGAGGAACGGCCAGCCTGATATCCTGGGCACAGGGACAGGGACTATAGGAAGAGTGCACTACTACTAGTAATAACAAGTCGTCAAGGGAAACGCTGAGACAACATTGAAGTACAGGACAGGTTTCCTTTTGACTCTGATAATTAAAGGACCTGTGGTAGAATTGACCTGAGACACGATTTGCCACATAGCTCTGACAGAGCTAAAGTTTGTGATGTTGCACTTCCAATGCGTTCTACATGGAATATAGCCAAGACTTATTAATCTGAATAAAATACATGCAGTATGAATGTGGGTGCTGAAGGACACTTGAATATGTTAATGACAGTGTATATAGCTTAATTAAATGCACACAAACTGTTACGTTGGGGCGCAGTGGCTCACTGGTAAAGCAGTTGTCCCGTAACCGGAAGGTTGGCGGTTAGATCCCCACTCTCCCCGGTCACTGTCGTTGTGTCCTTAGGCAAGACACTTAACCCACATTGCCTCCAGTGGTGTTCCAGCTGTAACACTGGTGAATGGAAGCGTCTGCTAAAGGAGTAAATGTAAATGTACATGTTTGTTTTGGTATGTAATAAATAAAAAATGTATCAATCCTCATCTTTAATTTGTCTGCTAAAACTAATCCTCAGGAGTGGTTTATTTATATAAGGATAAGACAATATTAATATCACATCAGACTGCATAAACAAATACAACTGGTTTGAAGGATGTCATTTGCAGATATTACACGTGGCAATACAGGACACCCATATTATAATATATTTTTTTATTCTTTAGGTAGTTTTGAACAAAGTTGCATGGTTTTGAGTTACAAAATCTCCCAGGTTTAACACAATTGATGTAAAATGGGTCAAATTGAAATCTGGATAAATGTAGGCCTAATAGTAAAACTGAAAAGATATTTTGGAAAAAAAACTATGGACCCAAGAACCCGATAGATAAAGAGGTTTGCAGAGAGATGAGGCACGTGCTGGAGTTCACGCTCCCTTTGCATGAAAGCGGTCTTTTATCACCTGTTGCTAGTAAAGTTAATTAAGCTCTTGTTAGCTCTAATGTATTGCTGTGTGGACGACGTGCTGAATGGTAAACTAGCTAATTTAAGGCTTTGCTTTAGAGGCCAAAATAAACATAGCTATATTGATATAGCTATGTTTAGCTATTTTTTGAATTGTTCTTACCTTTCACACCTGCAGTGACTTCCTATGAGCCTACGACACTTGAAGCAACTCAAGCTACTCTGGTTTTCAGTGGATGGAGGAATGAACAAAATAATGTGTAACAATTAATAAGCTATAGATTAGTATTTTATTGGATTTCAAATGTAATATATATTGGAAATTAAATACTTAACCTGAGGTCGAGTGAAACATTTTTTTCATAATTAAGCGCCAGTGATTAGTTAGCTAGTTAACGTTAGCACTAGCGTCAAGTCGTCTGCCATGAGTGACACATAGGCTACCTAGCTTGACGCGCGCAACTAATGGAGATATTAACAATAATTCATTTTGTTTTGTAGTTTATTTAACTTGACTTAACTAAAGTATTATTACAAGCCAATTAGCATATATTTTTTTTGAATGTATATTTGTTTTACTTCACACATCGCATGCTATCTGTAACAGGCCCAAAAACACATTTTAAATGAGACTAACTAGTTAAGAAAACAATAGTCACACATAGGCTATTGTAGTTACATATTGTACCAAGCAACATATAGATTAAAGAGGACCGGTAGTGGGTGATAAGTGAGTTTTTTACCTCTTTTTATCCTTGGCAGTCTCTACTGCCTGCATTTCTTCTGTGTGGTGCAGGACGTGTCAGGTTAGACAAATAAATTTAAGAAACATATTCCTTGTGAGATGGCCAGATAAAGTATTGTTATTCTGCCAATATAGACAAGAACATTAATTGGATTGCTTCCAGTGGAATATCTGTTCTGTGTATTTTTACAAGTCAATCCTTAGTAAGTCGGTGAAGCACTAATAGTGAACTGTACATTTTTGAAATAAGAGCCACAAAAACATTATATACACAGTAATATGACACATGAACGGGGTGACCTGAGAAATGATGAATCCTGGCGTTGCTGTTTTCCATCAAAGAAAAACTACTCCCTTTGTCTGTGTTGTCCCTGGAGCAGACACAACCAAAGAAGCAGACAGTGTTTGAGTTTGGCTTAACGTCTGCTCTTTTTAAAAAGAAGCCCACAAGGAAGTCCTTCGGTCTTGAGGATAGCCTCTCATGTGGTCTCATCCTTTCAGAAATCAGTGGCAATGTTGGTGTGGACTCTTTGAAGCCACTGTGTAATTATATTTGTATAAACCACTTGTAAATTGCTCATAATCATAGAACACATATGTTATTTAGCTAAACACATGATTCAGTATTTTGGATAGTCCTCACTTTGGCATGTAATCAGCATGTCTTATTAGAAGCAACATACTGTATTTTAGCACTGCATTGTTTTTCAAATGCCACAAAAAACAATTCTAAGCCTAAATACAGCTCTTGTGACTTGTTTTTATTGCCCCCTGTAAAAATCTTGTTGTTTCAGATATGTGGCAGTTTTATTGCCATTTCCCATGAGCCCATGCATTAGAGACTTTTGAATCTAATCCTGATCTTCTAATCTGTGGGTTCCAGCATTAACAACTTCTAATTTTAACTCCACTGGCATTTGAGCATATTGGTTTAGTTTTATTATTCCCGTGTGTAAATTTATTGTCGGCAGCCTCCACCCCGGACATCTCATTAACACTCTGGTCTTTTCTTAAATTCCTACATGGTTTTACATTGGACTGTGCTTATTATTGTCTATTTTGTTTTGTTAAATAAACATCCAAATCTGCAGCATCAGCTCAGCTTGTTGCTCACACTCATTTATTGAATCCCCTGTCAAATAGGGAGCATGACCCTAACAGCCATTATTCAACACTGTTTTTAAAAATAGTACATTCCCATGGTGGTTTCAGAAGCTGTGGGTCTCTGATGAGCTCCAGATGTTCTCCAGATGTGCTTGACAGTGGGCAGCACTATTGGGTTTCCACAAGAACACCCTACCAATAACTTGACTGCTTCTATGTGAAGCCAAAACCAAAAGTGTTCATTGGTGAAGTTAAAAAGGCTGTGCATGGAATTTTTTATTGTTCCCATGCTGCCTACATTCACCAAAATGAGTCACTGTGTATGTACAGAGTTTCAGTGAGTCACTTATTCTCTTTTCTACTTAACTGACAAATATGTGGCTGAACTTTGCACTGCTGCATTGCTAGCGGTTTTGTGCTGCACCAAACCTCATTAAGTAACAACCCTAGTGCAGCAAATCCAACGCCAGAGAACTATTGCATTTGTTTGTATTTACACAGATATACAGTGCCCTCCAGTGGGTTCATACAGTATCACATTACAGTTTTTTCTCTAGTACTCGAGGTAATGACGCCCCTTGCTGCTGAACAATAAAATATATTGCATGCATGTATTTCACATACATACAAATCTACAGTATAGTCACCCAGTAATACTAATAAAGGGAAACACGGCCCTCAGTGTCATCCACATTACATTTCCAGCATTCACATAGACTAAATGTGATCATATATATTAATGTCAATTCTCTAGTAGATCACATGACCCAGTTTCTCCAGTGCTGACTTAAAAGAGCTGCACTTTTTTCATTGTAGCCCTTGGAGTGGTAGAGCTCCTGTGCTATATCTCTGCCCACTTCCACACTTCTTTTCTTGTTTGTGAATCAGTAGTTCCACTCATCCAATGTGGCTAGAGGAATCACTTCTTCATGTTCAGTCCATGAACTTCTTCCTGTAAGTACAGACATTTCAACATTACCTATACCACTTATCATGCTTTTTGGCCCCAATTTCTGCTTTTCTCTCTGTCTGGGACAAACTAGCAAGAGCATACAAAGGCCAAAGCATGCTTCACTGACCTGCAGTGTCATTCGTTTGTTTTTCTCCTGCCGCAATTCCTCTTTCACTTCCTGCATGTCATGTCTGGAAACGTAAAGGACAGGCTTTAGGCATTGTCAAGCTAAAAATAATAATTTTTTTAGAAGTAGAAAGTATTATAATACAGAAACGTGAGGATGTATGGTGAGTTTGCTGTCTTAACATTAAATGAGCACCATACTAAGAAAAGAACACAACACTTTATAATTGCTCTGAAACAATTACGTCATTATGCAGTTTAGAGACACATGAAATTGTACTAAGTAGATAACAAATCCAAATATACCGTAAAGGCTAGATTTTAGATGGTGCATCATGCAACTGTGTGTGATTAAAATCTTTTGTGTGTGTGTTATTAAAATAATAATCAAAGTTATTTTGAAAGTTTCAAAGTGATCATTATCTTAATATGGTTATATAGTTTATGGTTTCATAAATAATAAACAACCAAACAATCATCCACATGGAAATGGAATCAAATGCACCTATTAACAACTTACTTAAACATATAAATGTAGAACATCAGAAAAATCTTTATCAGTGTGTTTGAAATATTTACCATATTGTATAAAAAAGAACAGGAGGCTCAAATGAACTCATGAGTTAAAGGAATAAACCCTGACAGAGACCAGCTGTATGTTTTCTGTTTTCTTGCGGTTCCTAACACAAATCACAACTCAACTTGAATTGAGCATGTTTTTTGTTGCCCCAGTGCTTGTGGTGTTAGGCAACAAAATGAAAACATTTTCTATTTGTGATTACCCCTTTTACAGAACATGTCTTTGAGCTATTTTATGATTTTGGGCCAATAAAACTTACTTGTATTGTGTCTGCAGCAGCTCCAAAGCCATCTTCAGCTCCTGGATCTCAGCCTGAAGGCTCTGCACAGTTGGCTTGTCTTTGCTAGGTGCTGTTTTTCCATCCACCACAACTTTGGGAGGCACAGGTCGCAACGGAGGTGGGGTTTTAGAAGATTGCTCAGGCTTTGATGTTGGAACAGGTTCTGTAGGCTGCAATAAATTATTTAATAGATGTTACTACTAACCATTAACTGTCATGGAAATGTTTATGATGCAGCTAGGTCATAAACCTTTTGCAATCGGGGACAATTGTCTGACTGGATCTTTTTTGGCGTTGATTCAAGTTCTGCCTTATTTGTGGCACTTTCCTGTTAAAGATCAACAGTAACAATGCATTAGTATAGTTATCCCAACACAAATTCCACAGAGTACCAATAAACTGCTTCAGGGAATCGGGTAAGTGAGATACATAGATAGGATACCAGAGCAAGCCTGTGCCTGTCAGAAAGTGAAGAAGGTGAAATGAATGTTTGCAACTCCGTCTCCTGAGGTTTGATTCTCTATTGAAGGCTCCTTTTAAAAGATTTGGTTTGGTGGTTTTTAATGTGTACCGCCACAGTCTTACCCAAACGTTGTGAGCTATTAAATTCAAAATAAAGCGAGCAATGTGCAAGTGTGAAGGTCATACCTGTGCTGCTGGGACATGCCCAGGGGGTCTCCTCTGTGGGGGTTTAGCTCTGTTTGCTGTAGGGTGGGACAGTTTTTCAGTCTGTACATCCACTCCGTCAAATTGGTCATTTTCTTTCTCCTCGGCTTGTTTGGGGGAAGCAGGTGGACTTTCAACATTGGTTCTAAAAAGGGTAAATTTTGTAATACAAGTTATTTGTTTCATAATGTTATGACGCAGCTGCCATTATCTTTTTGTCATTTAATCTTTACATTGCACAGCATAAAGAATGTTCAATGTAATTCTTTTTCTCAATCAGCACAGAAGACATTTTTGTTCTCTCAGTCTTGTGTGTTAATGTATGTGTTTGTTCAGGAAACAGGAAATGGGCTGTCCTCGTCTGTTTATGCCCGATCTGACTCATCCAAGCGTTTCAGTGTGCCACTAAAGGTCGGGCATCCTGGCATTCTTCTTTAAAGAACCACAGCAACCATTGGAGCCAAGCAAAACCATTAGCATCTAAAGGTACAGCACATCTAAAGGTGCCAGTGTTGCTGACATTTCTTTAAAGGCCTGTGCCTCAGAAAGCGTCCACAATCTAGCACTATAAGTTGTATGTTTCACTGAGGGCTCTCTGGTTACTGAAGCCATGCAGCAGGTCTTCGTTTAAATGCACAGATTAGAGAGAGAGAGGCTTCACTCACTTGGGTAAAACCTTGTTGGGTTTGTCTTTGACTGCAGGTGGCTTGATGATGATAGGCAACTTGACTTTAGACGGGGGATTGCTTCTCAAATCCTTTGGCTCGGTTTTGTCATCTATAAGTAATATTAATATCATTAACTTCGAAAGAGACTGCCTGAAAGTATAACAGTAAAACAGTATAGGTTTTACCTTTTGCTTTTACTGCACTACCTTTCTCCATGGCTGGGGCGTCTGGCTTTACTAAATAAAAAAAACAATACAAACATAACATATGAAAGACAACATTTATTCTAAAACAGAAAACTGTGGTCTCCTTATTATACACACCAATTTATAGATACCATTGTACTGGTATGCAAAGTCAGCAATACTGACAAAAGTCCACCTCACCTTAAGCAAATGTGGCTCGTGCTGTAATAAAAACTGCGGCTTTGATTAAATACTGAAATGATTAGACCTCTTTATTTACAGCTTCCTTTTTGGTGGCTTTTTATTAGTTACATTTCAAAGCAAAGATAATGTAACAACAGTATTATCTATACAAAACCTTGGCTTCAAGTAAAGATAAAATAAAACAAAGACAACATCCTGTCATTAATAACTTCAGTGTATCATTTAAAATGAGAAAAACACTTTTACAATAGACAAATCAACTTTGAGGTCAGATGCGAAAGTAGAACACAGGAAGCCTACCTTGAGGGTGTTAAGCATTGTGCAACATTTCTCTCAAGCAAACCATCTAGAGTAACGCTGCTTCTTGTGAAAATCTCTGTGGCAGTATTCTCCCCAAATCTCCACCCCCTAATTTCCTCTAAGACTCCTAAATGTGCCACATGACTAGAATGGCCTATTACTACAGACTTCCTCTGAAGAAATGTAAGTGTAACACATCTACAATATAAAGTTTGAGGTAGTGAATGATCCTAAACATTTTACTTCACTCACATTAAACTGTCTGAAAGGTGTATATGATACTTTTTAGGGTTGCGTTAAACTTGCACCTTAACTTTGGCCACAGACTCCTTAGTTGTCACACGACTTTATCACATCCTGCTCATGATGCTAGTGTATTGTATGTACATTCAGGGCACAAAATAAACTAATAAGAATACACAGCAATACTATCTGAATCCTCACCTACACAGTAAACACACCATGTTTGACTAAATAGACAAACATAAAACTAAACAATATGCAGTGTGAGACATTGTCAGTAACTGTCCTCCAAATGTTCTACATTTATTTAAGTATTTTATTATCATTATATATTTAAATTTCAATTTAATCAAATTGAAATTACTGTGAAAAAATGATAAGGATAAAGGAATATACTGTATAGGGAAACATGTAGAAGCTTGTAGCAATTAAATTTAAAACATGATACACCAGGAAACAGGAGACATAAGTCATGACCAGGTTTTAACCTTGAGCAGCCTCAGAGCAACACTTCTTTTTCTTACCTGGGAGTTTTGTGCTGTTAATGCGTGCTGGTGGTTTGCTTGTGTCCCCAGTCTATTAGAAATATAAAAGAAAGATCAGCAGATCTGTGCATTAAAGATCTTTATTAATATAACTTGTCTTTCCACTCAGGGAATCAGTGAGTAACTTTGTCTGAGGATAATGCTGAGTCACTATTTTGACCGCATACACTTTTAGAAAATATACATAAATGGCAATTATAAAAGAATAAATAAAAAGGCTGAGTATTTACTTTGAGGCATGTCCATGGGCTCATAGCTCCTTATAATGGTCAAGTTTGTTATAATTGTCTGGACTCGGTGTGTAATCCACTCACTTGCAGACTGCTAACTGGTGGTATCACCATGACAAAGTTATCAGGAAAGAAGCCACAGCGTCCATTTAACTCCCCCTGCCACCAGCCTTCATCTTGTGAGTCCTTCAGTGGGAGATGGGGTAACATCACAAGTTCATAAATAATTACATCCTTTGGGACATGGAACTTGCTGCTTCAAACATTACAACACTCTCACACAAAACAATAAAAGCAACAAAGTCACATGTTTTTCAGAGCACAATCTTTAAAGTGAAATCCCCATCAGACACCACCTTTTAAAGCCAATCATTCAGAACATGCTATTTGAACATTTGGACGTCATGAGGCAACTGGTTTGACAGCATACTTGTATTACAAACAAAAGTATCACAGCAAACAGGAATGGGCAGAATTCTTAAATGAAGGTCATGTATATTTGTTGGACCGCTTAGTACTTGTTTCAATTAAATATTAAGTAAATAATTTGATGAATACTATTTTTTATTCTTTAGTGAAAAAGGTCTAAATGTTGACCTTTTTCAGAAAACAAAAAAATAATTGTCAACAAACCTTGCTCAGGATAACAACCATCTCTCCTTTTTTCAGCTCCAACTCGTCTTCAGCTATGGGCTTGTAGTCGAACATAACTTGGCAGTACTCCACTGTAAACATGGGAGATACAGTATAAGTCACTTAACCTGTATAACCCTGGTTACACAACAAACTATAATGACTTCTTCTAATAACATTAAATTGGTCTGACTAATTAGCTAAAGGCTGTAAAAACCTTTCCCCAGTGATTCAACACTGAGAAAAAAAGTTACTATTATTGACCTCACCTTTACATTTTTAAGGTGAAAGCACACATATTTCTTAGTATTGTCACACACTGCTGTACTTGTCTGTTTTACAAAATAATGCTCAAAATAGACGCTGCCTCCTTAAACATATTACTAATAAAGTAAAATGTGTGACATACCATTTTTTGCTTTGTTCCTGACACTTGTTCGTTGTGAGAACTATAAAAAAATACAATTTTTACACAAAGAGAAGTATAAGAAAACATTACAAATTTGTTTGAAATTGTGATATTTGACTTACCTGCTTTGTAAAAACAGCATCTGAGAGTTTGGGCCTTGATTTGCCCTCGTTTATCTTACTATCTGTATAATCGCATAAAGTCGCATAAAATTAGTATTTAATTTTATCATAGTATTCTGTTATATTGTTGGTAATAGCCCAGTATATAGTTTTTGCCCACCTTTGGAAAGAATAAAGATCTCCTTGACAAAGTTTGATGGGAATGCCCCAAGTCTGCCATTTTTTGAGCCCATCCACCATCCATCTTCAATCTATCAAACCAATAAAGCAGAAGTCACCAAAACCAGCAATTTAGATTCTGAACACATATGAGTTCAATGTTTTTAACTTAAAAAGTCAAACTACACTGTAAAGTGTTCACATTAGCTGAAAACTGGTCAGGCCAGTTCACATTATTCTTCAAAGCCATGTATCTGCCAAACACGTAGTGCATACAATAATACAATGTAATTTTCCTAAGGCCAATTATCTAAAAAGAAAAAACTATTTTACATATGACATTTAAAAGAACAGTTGGTGATCTTCTGTCGCTTTAATTAGCTTTAACCCATGTTTAAGGAACCACACTGGGAACTGCACCTCACTCATGATCTCAATGGTTTCCCCGACACACAGCTCCAGCTCATCTTTATTCATCGGGGAGTAAGGATAGATCACTTCACATCTCCGCGGCTGCTTGATCCTTTTGCTGAGAACAAATAGCAAACATTGAGAATGAGAATGTTCAAATTATTTGGTGATTCCAACATGAACACACACATATACTCAAGCCTATTCAGTTTTTTTAAATCATTAAACTATTAGGTCTAGAAATGTGGATGTGGTTAAATCTGCTTGCTGAATTGTTTTTCGAAGGTACCACAAACTTTGAACATTAGCTTACTTAATCATTTTTGTGGCAATGTAAACAAAAGCAAAAAAAAAAACAATAGAGTTAAGACTTGGTACAGTACTTTGTCTAACACTGCGTGGTTCCCTTTTGCTGTCACCCCTTAAATTGGCTGGCACCTCCTGAAAGAAAAGCACATCTTTAACACCTCTTGGTACTTGAGGAAGATCTTAAATAAAACAAACATTAATGGTACAATGTTAACAAACCTGGGCAAAGTTGGCAGGAAAGATGCCCTTCATTCCTCTCAGCTCGCCTTGTAGCCATCCTTCCTCAGTGCTTTTGGTGACATTTTTCACCACATCCCCCATCTTCAACGAGAGCTCATCTCCCACGGTGCTCTCAAAGTCCACAAGCACCAGCACCTCTACAGTGCAGCCGCAAATGGAGCAGAAAATTAGATTCCTCACACAAGAGCTGATACAATGCTTCAGTGATACATCTTGACATTTAAAACCAAGACAACACAAACACATACACAGAACCGTGACGAACTCCAAGAAAGCAATGACATGGAATTCAACTTTTTAAATCTTTCTCCCACACAATATAATGTATAATTGATAGTACAACATATATATATATGCTATATTAAATACTACAGTTTTAAGCAAAACAGGCAAGGCATTGATTGACAAAGTACTTTACATAAACATATACAGTAGACAGTTTGTTTAAAGTTAGTTAAAATGACTTACCCATGGTAGTGTGTCTTTCCTCCAATGTTTATATATTTTTTGAGTAAGCAGCATTCAGAGGCTCAAAAAACATATATGGAACTAGGAGTGTCCACAAGCAAACGGAGTCTGTTCTTCCTACTTGTCAAAGATTAATGTTGAGCAACTTTTCCTTAGGCTAGTCATGGCAAGTCACTAGCATGAAAGTAGGATAGGTCAAAGAGAGAGAGAGACAGACAGAGAGAGAGAGAAGGAGGAGAAAGAAAAAAAAGGAGGTGATAAAAACAGGAGAGCAAACAGGTCAGACAGGTTTATGGCAGGAACAAAGTATGACTCTAACAGGCCTGCACAGTAAGAAGACTTCATTAAGCTTTAAAATACTGTCAAGGGCTGTCAAGCGTCAAGAGTTTAAGCACGATACTGTTTTGTTTGTAGGAGGAGTGTGTTTGTGTGTGTACAGCCCTTTAGGCAAAATCACCTTGTCATAAACAGAAAGCAGAACCATTTCTGCAAGCGTGCTTTTAACAAAAACACTGAAAACTTCCCCTGCACAATCAAAGCATTGTAACAGGAGCGTTGGTTTATTCATAAACATAGGTGCCTCTATCTAGCCTGGCCAGCAAAACTGCGTTGTCATTGTTCTATTCATGGGGATTTTTCTCGTTATTCCTTCTCAAATTTTACAGATGTTGTCATTTTCCACTCAAAGGTCCACAGTAAAAGCACTTGATATTATTTGTGGTAGTAGTACAAGAGATGCATCTCAAATTCTGCAGATTTCATTTTTATTATTTTCAGTCAATACGTGCCTGTTTACGTTCATATGCGCTTTGTGCCCTTTCACCGTAACGACGGGGCGAGTGTTACCATACTGTGTAGTATAATAGCGCACTAAAATTATGTTCGGTAAATTTCGGAATAACAGGAGGACCATCGGCGAGAAAAAACGGATGTGACGTAATAAGATTGCTGCTGAGAAACAGGAAGCTACACAATCCCAGCCAAAAACAGGAGGAGAAAAGGGCTCCTTGTATAAGTTTTAAGACAGAAATTTTATTTGGTTCACTGTGACCAACTTAAAAACTCACAGTAAGTGCACTTAACTGTTTTGACATTAAAATATGTAAAACTGTAAAAACAATTATTGAAAAATATGAAAATGATGAATCAAAAACAATTAACACATTTTGTAATAAAACTTAGATGTGACCCAAATTCAAAAATATTGCGACAGCAGATAAAATTCAGTGCAGAAAAAGTTTAACTGATGTCCTCTACAGGGTGAAGTAGCCTATATTCTATATATTCTATACTTAAATTGGCAGATAAGGTTTTGAGCCATTTTGAAGCCTGGGCAGCTGCTAGCCCAGGGGTTTCTAATGTCTGCTAGCTGAGTGCAGGTTGTTAGCTGTGTCTTTGTTTTTACTGCTCAGTGAAGTTTTGCACAAAAACCCCTGGGATATTTAGCTGTAGTTTTATGGGCCCTTCATTGTCAGGCCTATGAGGCCAACCACATTCTGAAGCAAATCAACAAGACTTACAGAAACTCATGCTCTCCAAACAGGAAAAACGAAGACCTTACCAAACAAAGTTTAACTGGTTCAAACTGACATCCAGCTCACGGAGCGGTGAGGAGCTGGTGCAACTGCTCTCCAATTAGTTTGAAGAAATGCTCAGAGAATTTGATATCCTGCTTCATAAGCTGCACAGTGAGGAGCAAAAGAAGCAAGAGTACAACCACAACCTTCGTGCAGTTATCAAAACATGACAGAGCAGGGGAAAAGAGATAAAGAGCAAGAGGAGCAGTTGGAGGGGAAGAAGCTGGACAACCAGGATAACTCAAGCTGCATGTCCACAGAATGATATTAACCCTCAAACTACTCAGGCCTTCTTTGTAATTCTTTTTTGATTTGGTAATCATTGTGCTGTCCTCACTACGGGTCTACATTTGCGAGGCTAGACAGCCAGCAAGCAATAAACCCTGTGCTCCAGACAAGGGTTAATCTTTCTTTCTCTTTTTTTTTTGTAAAACTGAAATGGACAGAAACAGAAAAGGAAATCAATGACTCATTTATACATATAAATTTCTATTTCTACTACTTACAGACAAATATTCAAGGCAAAAGACAAAATACAACATTTACCTCAAGTCCAAGTCCTTTTTTTTAACTGCAAACTTTGCTGGTACTAGTGGTGTGTGGATCGATACTAAAATATCTATACTGTTGATGCCAGATATTTTTGTTCCAGAATTGATTCTCATTTTAAAATATCAAAATTTTTGTATTTTAGGGTAGATTTGTAGTTTATCATTTAGGGAAACACTAAATGGAAAGTAAGTATACTATCAGAATCTCTTCTAAATGATATCCAGTTGGTACTTCTTCTTCCTCCGCCTGTTAGCCTAGTCATACATACAGCTTTATACGTGAGCACGCTGCTCACTCACTAACAACGGGAGTTTCCCACATTCTTAAAACTAGAAGTTACTGTTTTGTTCAAATTTACTTGGCGAAATATGGTTATGAAGACAGTAAGCCATCACATACACGTAATTATCCATAATCCATATAATCCACAATATCCATAATTTATTATGGATATTGTGTACCTACATAGAGTCAGCGCAGTACAGATGTAATTGTAAATCGTATTTATGTTCTTGTTCTGTCTCTTTCTCTATTAATAACTTTCTTTTGTCTGAAATAATATTGACTTTGTTGTATTGGGGTGTACTTGTCCTTATTGTGTTATGTATTTCTCTCTTTCTTTTTGTGTAACATCTACCTGCCAGGGGTCTGCAGATGGAAATGAGCCTAGGGCTATAATCTGGCATATTTACATTTGTTTTAATGTTCATTAATATGCATTGTTCACCTTTTATTTTCTTAAAAAAAATATTTATAATATATAATATATATTTAATATATAAAAACATTTTTGTCCACGTGTGTACATACAGATGTGGACAAAAATGTTGGTACCCTTCAATCAATGTCAATGAAAGAAAAACTTACAATGGTCACAGAAAAAACTTTTTTCTGACAAAAGTAATAATAAATAAAAATTCTATGAATGTTAATCAATGAAAGTCAGACATTGCTTTTCAACCATGCTTCAACAGAATTACTTTAAAAAATAAACTCATGGAACAGGCCTGGACAAAATTGTTGGTACCTCTAGAAAAGTGGCCAAATGGACATGTTAATTCAAGGTGTGTGCACTAATTAGCATCACAGGTGTGTACAATCTTGTAATCAGTCAGTGGGCCTATTTATAGGGCTTCAGGTAGTCACTGTGTTGTCTGGTGACATGGTGTGTACCACACTCAACATGGACCAGAGGAAGCGAAGGAAAGAGTTGTCGCAGGAGAATAGAAAGAAAATTATAGACAAGCAAAGGTAAAGGTAAAGGCTATAAGACCATCTCCAAGCAGCTAGATGTTCCTGTGACTACAGTTGCACATATTATTCAGAAATTTAAGATCTATGGGACTGTAGCCAACCTCCCTTGATGTGGCCGCAGGAGGAAAATTGATGACAAATCAAAGAGACGGATAATCCGAATAGTAACAAAAGAGCCCAGAAAGACTTCTAAAGAGATCCAAGGTGAACTCCATGCTCAAGGAACATCAGTGTCAGATCGCACCATCCGTCGTTGTTTGAGCCAAAGTGGACTACATGGGAGACGACCAAGGAGAACACCATTGTTGAAAACAAATCATAAAAAAGCTAGACTGGAATATTCCAAACTACATGTTGACAAGCCACAAAGCTTCTGGGAGAATGTCCTATGGACAGATGAGACAAAAATGGAACTTTTTGCCAAGGCTCTATGTTCACAGACGGAAAAATGAAGCATATCAAGAAAAGAACACTGTCCCTACTGTCAAACATAAAGGAGGCTCTGTTATGTTCTGGGGCTGCTTTGCTGCATCTGGCACAGGGTGTCTTGAATCTGTGCAGGGTACAATGAAATCTGAAGACTATCAAGGGATTCTAGAGAGAAATGTGCTGGCCAGTGTCAGACAGCTTGGTCTCAGTCGCAGGTCATGGGTCTTGCAACTGGACAGAACACACAGCTAATAACACCCAAGAATGGTTAAGAGGAAAACATTGGACTATTCTAGTCTCATTGACAGTTACAGGAATCGTCTGATTGTAGTGATAGCCTCAAAAGGTTGTGCAACAAAATATTAAGTTAGGGGTACCAACAATTTTGTCTAGGCCTGTTCCATGAGTTTATTTTTTAAAATAATTCAGTTGAAGCATGGTTGAAAAGCAATGTCTGACTTTCATTGGTTAACATTCATAGAATTTTTATTTATTATTACTTTTGTCAGAATAAGTTTTTTCTGTGACCATTGTGAGTTTTTCTTTCATTGACTGAAGGGTACCAACATTTTTGTCCACGTGTGTAGGTGTCATTAAAATAACTTGTAAGACAGCCACTGTGGCCTGATATCTTGTATTGTCTTGTAGCCTATATGAAGCTATCATTTGAAATACACTACAATGATTTTTCAAACACATTAGGTTTTTGTACAAAGTATTGGTATCGGTATACCAGTCAGCATTTTACTTGGTATCGAGTCGGAAAAGAAACCACTCTGCACTAGCGGATGCACAAACAGCCGTCAGAGCACTCACTCTGCAGCTAAACTTTGCACAAAAGTTAACAAAGGCACAGACCTCCCACTCTGATGCAGATTTTAAAACTATTCCTTTTAACCAGTTTTAGCATGACTTTTTTTAAACATATTTGTTAACTATAAACATATTTATGTCTTTAGTCTGTACACTCACACACTTGTACAGAATAAACTGTAAATATAGCGAGGATGACGAGATGTCTCGCTTTTTGCAGGACTGCACAGCATTTTGAACAAAAGTCCCGCATCACGCAAATTGATTCTTTGTCCCGCATTTTCACTGCTGTAGATAATTTATAAAAGACCCGTGGCTTTGCTTTATTGTCCGGTTGTAACAAAGCGAGGAAGACCGTCATCGAAGAGCTGTCAATCAGCAGTATTCAAGTGGAGTGCGCAGTTTGATTGACAGCTCTAGCTCTCGGCAGCGACCTGCCCAGGAACGGGAAACAGAACTCATCTTATTTTGAACAAAACATGAAAAAATACGGCTAAAAAAGGAGATGCTGCTACAATGATTAAGGATCATGGCTCATCATGGTTAAGCCAGTCTGAGGAGATTCTGTCTTTGTTTGTGAGCCATGTCAGGACATTTGTTGATTAACACAACATTAGTAAGGTGTCCCCATTGGCTCTTAAACAATCTTTTTCTCCCACATTTGGTTCGTTATAATCTGGCCACCCTAAATATAGCCGCACTTGATTATAAAGAACTGACAATTGTGACTGTGTTAGACAACTTCCAAAAATAGATGCATTTAAAATGTATTCGCTATAATTATAATTATTTGTAGTTTATTTCATAAGACTGTCAGACTTGTCTTTATTAAACTAAGTGTTCATCTGTTTGTCAGAGAGATGTGACAATGATCTGGTGAATCATGTGCTGCCTTCTGTGTCTCTGTTGCAACCAAAAGAGCAGGGGTTCCCAAAATAAGGTTGTCTAGTAGATGTATCACGTATGTATCAAGTATCTGTTCCTCTTCCTTGAGCCATTCCACTGTAGCTTGTTCCATCAGCTATTTTTCAGAGTGAGATGTCGCTCCTGCATTTCTTCCTCCTTCATTTTCACTTTGCATGTTGAACTCTCATCCTTGGCATGTTTAGCTTTGAAAAGGTAGTCACTAATTTCCTCTGTGACTTCTCTGGCATTGTCAGTTTTTCCTCAAGGACTCTTGGTGTGTGTTGCTTTTGCAGAAGTTGCACAATACTTTTGCCTTATGTCCTTTTATTCCGCACTTGAAGCATGTCACATTCACACACATTTACAAGCCCTGGCCCCTCTCTGAGGCCAGGGTTTAGAGCTACATTTAAAAGTGAAAACGATCTGTAATTAGTGCAGCTGTGCCTCAACAGTGTTATCACAGTCCGATCAGCCACGCCAGCCCTGTGAGTGTCCAAATACATGTTTCATTTATTGTATTGAAATGACCCCCAGAAATTAAAAAAATAATATATATTCACTAGTGACATAACATACATAACCCTAACATTTTGTGTTTATTCAAATTCTGGTGGAGCACATTTTATGCAACAAGTTGGTCCCAAGTATCAAATGAACCTAATTGAAATGCATTCAAATTAAATTACAATGTAAAATAAGTTATATAAAGTACAGCAACAACATCAGCTTCAAAAAGATTTTTACTGTTAGACGGCTCACTCTCTGTGAGCCAGTGTTTCATTTCTCTTATCTGCTGTGATTTCAGTATAAATTCTAAGCCTGTCTACTTATCATTGGGATTGTTCTTGTAACTCTGGACACGACAGACTTGTATGTTCACTCCACCTTTTGTACAAAAGATGACCCAACTCCTTTTTCCTTTTTCCTTAAATAAATCACCAAAAGACATCTGTTGTTTTCTCTCAACCTTATTCCACAATAATATATATATATTTTTTTCAACGACAGGCACAATAAACATTAAACACTTACTTAAGACACAACAAGTAAATTATCCAAAACAATTGCTTGAGATATTAATATTTATTTTATCCATATTGAAAATGACTTTTTAACTGTTCTCCGCAAACAACAATAAAGTGTATTTATTAAATTATTGCAGACTGAGGAATCTAGAAATCAAACACCAAAATCTATTAAAACAATTTCATACGCATGGTGTCCAGGTATAAAATGATTGCATGTTACTAGAGAAAACTTTTTTTTGTAACCATTTTAAACAGGGTGTGGTGTACGCAGCAAACTGAAATATACAAAATGTACATGTTGCATAAACAGACACTTGTGCTGACAGCAGAGCTGCTGAGCTTACATGTTTGGTCCCTTTGCCCTGTCAGATCACACAGTGTCATTGCACAGTACAGTGCCTTGCTGTATTCTAGACAAAACATCAGACTTTTTGTAAACTACATTATTAAACTTAATCATTTACATCTATCCAGGTAAATGTTTGTATTTTTTCTAATCATCAAAGCATAAAAATGAGTCATGCTTCTAAAATTACCACAACAACTTGAATATACATCACCTATAACCAGTGCTTAATCGAGTCACAAATGGTAATGCAATATGGAAATTGCATTAAATGAGAACAGTGACAAAGCTCTCAACAATGCACAAAGACTGTTAAGATTTTCAGCAGTCCAACAAAGAAAACTGAGTCCACTACTCAGGTATGTTCTCTTTCCTCTTGATGGTCCTGTTCAGTGTCTCCTTTCTGTTCCCCATTGACCTGGGCCCATTTAGAACTTTTGCTGTTGGGGCTGCTGTTGGCTTTGCGTATGATGAATCGTGCTCTTCCTCGTGAAAGGTTCCCTCGCCCTCGCCCACGGTTGTCTAACCATTTGCATTCTACATGACTCTCTCTGACATCATGCTGAACAAAGAAACAATAATTAAAATCATGACACTACACAGTCCGATCAGAGATAAGAGAATTTTTTTTGTCTCACCAAGTAGTATTTTTTGCTCTTAGGGGTGTACTCTGGGTCCCAGTTATCATTCTTTGTCATGTTAGTTGGATTACATTGAGAACTATTTTCCTGATAAACGTCTCTGTTCCAGCCTTGTCCACAGATTTGGATTTGCTATTTTGGCAAGAACATAAAAAATATAAAGTTCAACATACAACCTTTTATTAAATTTCACAAAATTATGTTGTTATCTTATAATTTACTTACAAATCCTCCATGTGCCCTTCCTCTGTCACATTGTTTCTGGGTCTCCTTCACATTTAGTTGGGTCATTAAACCCTCTTCTTTAAAATCAGACTTTTCAGGAGACACTCCTTCTTTTTGAGACTTGGAGGATGAGGCTGATGATGATGAACTAGATGAACGTGAACGCTTCTTCATGCTTTTTCTAAAAGGAGCCAAACTGTAAATTACAGTTGTTGAGCAAAGATCATTGACAAGTGTGACAATAATCAGAATACATACAATGATTTCTTGAGGCACTTGGAAAACATTTCTGTTGGTCTCTCGCTTCTAGAATCCAGACAATCGCCCACATTTGACACATCATCATCATGAATAAAATCATGGGTGGTGTAGTTTTTACGCCGTTCAATATCCATACGAAGGTCCATTGGGTCTCCCTTCATTTTTTCTCCACCCTCCTGAGCAAGTTAAAACAGAACACATTGTCGTGGATAGACTTGGGATTAGCCTGGAAATGCTCCCAGCCATGCTTTTGTGAAAAATAAACAATAACTAAATATAAAGTATTATGGAATGACTTTTTCAGTGTGTTTGAATTGAAAATATGAGCCATAATCTTCATCTCTTAATCTTCAATTCTTATTTTGAAAACTACCTTCAAGTAAAATATACCATGAACGAATAATTTTGTATCTCGTCACCAGCTAGTTTTCAGCATGTACATTGGTAAATGTCAAATTTGGGCAATGTGGTAAGTTTAAACAGACAGATTCAAATATGTCATTTTTTTAATTTAAGTGTACAATATGGTCACAAACTAAACAGTGGAACAGTTTTCACTTATTAAAACACACTACACATCTTGCTCTAGATTGTCATATTATGTATCTTTTGTCATCCCAGAGTTAGGCATATGGATTTGAAAAGTAGTCTGCTTACTATTTGGGTTTTTCAAGTTGTTAAAAATACTTACAAAGCCTTTTGCTTAGACTCCTTTGAACAGCTTGGGTACAGCAGCTTCCTTATTTGTTATATTAGCCTTGGTCTTTGCCCACATTTAAACAAATCACCATGTGTAGTGGTGATATGTAACAAACAACAATGTCAAAATGCCTTATTTAGCATTTGTGAATTTTGGATTCACAGGGCTTTCCCTTCAAGACAACCCACAGGCTTTAAGGGAGTGTAGCTTGCACACTTTTTGTTGTTTGTCTTTCACACTGATTTCATACTGCAAAGTTTTCAGTCACCTTGTAAGTGCCTTCCTCTGCGTTTTTGATCGCCTCAAAAATCTGTGAGTGTTTCCTAAAAGCACTTGGTGAGACATCAATTCTCCTGTAACAAAGAAATATTGTTTAGTTATGTGCAATAAAGCAGCATACACAGACACCACAGACACAAACACGGCTACAATGAGCTGCAGGGATAACATAAACAAGACAAAACTGACCTCCACCGAGCATAAGAACAATTAAGCCAAAGCAGTTGTGATTTTCAGGTAGGAAAGGTATGAAAAATACCTGAAAGCTGTTAAAAGAGGAGGTGAAGCCACAGCACACTGAAGGTGAGAGGGTCACACAATAGGCCACTCTACCTGTGTATCTCTGGACTTTTTCTTGGTTTCATCATTTCCTTCTCTGCAGCTTGTCTTTGGTACATGGTGAATCTCTCGTTTAGGGTCAATCCAGACGAGGGAAAGTGCTGAGCTGTGCGGGAAAATGAAAATAAACTTTGAGCTGTGATGCTGGCTTGTGCATTTCTTTCTGGAGTGCTTTGATTGTCTGATTTGAGAGCCCATCATACAGTGAGTGCACCAGTAAAGGGTGCATAATAAGATACATAATTGTAATAATAAGAGGCTTACCTTTTATGTGATGAACAATGGTGACGATGTGTTGAGCAAACAACTCAGAGGGACTTCTTTGTAACTGAGCAGTCTGAACATGCTGAAAGATGGAGCGAAACTCCTTATCTTTTTTTGATGACTGCATAAGATCCTGAGACAATTGACGTTCTTTCACCAAAATATCAGAAGCGCTGAAATTGACATAAAACATTTAATGTATACAAATTTGTAATGATTGTTGCCAGGCTGTTTGTGTTACACCACAAGCTGTTTACCTTAAACTCTCTCCAAGAAAATCCATTCTGACATTAAATTTAGCATCCTGTTTTCTTGGCATGACACAACAGTCATCTCCAGTGGACATAAACATGTCTGAGTTCCTTTGTGGTGGGGTTGTGGGAGATGGGATAGGGGAAGTTTTCACCATCTTTCTGGCTTTACAACCTCTCTCAGGGTAGGGCTCATCAGATTTTTGAGCAAACTCTCTTTTAGCCATTGCAGCAGACATGACAGCAGCTTTTTCCTGCTTTCTACTGACACATAGGTCTTCTGCTGTAGTGTCAAGGCCACTTGTCACAAAGGCTGCATTCTGCCATTTTCCAAAGCGCTCTTCAAACAGTTGTCGGCCTATGTGAGTGACCTTATTCTTTGGCTCAGAGCGCTCATCTCCATTGAGCCAGTCAGTGTGTGAGGCCTTTGAATGTGCTTTCATAATTTCCTCATCTTCCTCACCATCCACAGAAAGAAATGGAGAAGCTTTCAGAAAGCTGTTTAGGGACACTTTACAGTCACCGTCCTCTTTATATTTTCTGGGCCCCGTGTCAGTCAGGACAGTAGGTTCTTTGCCATTTACCTTTGCTTGTTCCATATCAACTTCACTAGATTCTGTGTTTTGCAATGCAGCTTTTGTTTTTTTACTTTGCTCCTCCAAAAACCTAAACAATGACATAGAAATTAGATATGTTGTATTCACGCATGCATACAGTCAGCTAATAATCTAGCTCAAAGTTTGTCTGAAAACATCCGACAGGTAGAGCATTGTCCGTGGCTGTACATGCTTTAGTGTGTTTTTCAACACAGATGTGCGCATAGTGTGCTGTAACAGTAAATACATCTCTGTCCTTAAAGGGATCTCCATTATTTGAGAATAAATGTAAAGCACTGTTTGAATTGTATATATACTATATATACAATTTCAATAAAACAATAAAGCGCTATTCATGTGAAAATATGTATATGTAGAATAAAGCTGCTGTCTATTGTTTACTGTTACTAAAATAAGTTTAACAAAAATGGGGACAATGAGAAAAAAGAAAATGTGCCTTACTTTCTGAAGGCAATGGAGATTGCCTTTTTATCCCCGTCCAGGTATTCCTCAGTGGAGAAGAAGTCAAAGCTGGAGAGCATCTGGTTCAGACTGTCTTGTGAGGATTTCTTTGTTGAAGGTGCATTGCACTCAGTCTGCCAGGAGAGGGCCCCATTGCTCATGATATTTTTCGTAGTGGGACTAGGCTGGGTGGAAGTAAGGCTGTTCGGAGCAGCAGTACGAACAGAAGGGGTCAAAGGGCTGGCTCTCTTTGGGCTGCTGACTTCTGTCAAGGGGATCCAATTACCCTCAGTTTTTCCACTTTGTGGCCCATCTTTGGCTGTGGGCAAAACTCCAACGAGCTCCACCGCATTTCCGTCTCTCTCTCCTCTCTTTTGGGCATCCTTTGGTGTGTTTTCTTCCGGCACATCTTTGGAATTTAGGTTTACCAACGAGGCAGGTCTGCATTTAGGAGAGATGGAGTGTGAGGAGGACAGAGAATGCTGGGAGTGTCTGGACAAGGGTGAGGAGGACGGGTCAGAGCGATGAGACTGACTCAGAGGGGGTGTTCCTGACCGACCCTGGAAATTGTGGGGTGGTCCTTGTGATTGCCTTTGCTGCGGCTTCTGCTTATAATTTTTCCAGTTTTGATGATTGTTGTTGTTGTTATTGTAGCCTCCCCCACCTCGTTGGTAGCGTCCCCGCTGGAAGTAGCCACGGCCTCGACCACGGCCACGGCCGCGACCCCTGAAGTTATATGGCCTCCTGAAGCCACGGTGGTAGCCCTGACTCTCACGGTTATTTTGGTATCCGCGAGGATATTTCTTGTCCCAGTTATGAGAAGGGGATCTTGACCTGGACCTTGACCTTGACCGAGACCTAGTTCTAGACCTAGACCTAGAACTGTGCATAAAAACAAGGAGAAATGTTCATTATAAAATGTGTAAAAATATCTCATATGTACAGGCACAATAAAAGAAGTCCAAAGTCCCCACATGGGGGCTCTACTGAGCTTTTGAAGAAAAGTAGTACCACAAAGAGAGTCATATACTCTGTATTTTTCTTTGTTAGTCATACTCTGTGATGGTTTTTCAAAACCCCAAAAATGATCATCTTTTGTTTAGAGTACAAAAACAGACATTGGTAAGAAATGTAGTGTAAAAATATATTAAATATTAAACATTAAAAATACAAGTACATAGAATAAAAAGTTGAGGATGGAGTTTAAAGATTAAATATTTCTGTTAAAACGGCAGAGAAAAAGTTCTCAAATGACAAAAAGCATGCACAGATTAAAGACAACGAAACATAAACTCAACTCTTAAAGACAAACAGCATGCAACCATTGCATTTAAAATCTACCAAAAGTCAAACAACTTACCGAGCGTGCTTTTTCATTTGAACAAGAGAGTAAAGAAGGCAGTGCTCAGAGCAGCACTGCACACTTAGTGAGTGAGCTACAGACTGCCTCTGCTTTGAGCAGTGCTACCGAAGCTCACAGTCACATGGAACATTTGAGGGAAAAAAAGAACTCAGCTCTTGACTCTATGTCTGCCAGTAGTATCCACTGGCCAAGGCAAGTTAACAATCAGCATTTTTCTTTTCAAAATAATTAGACTACTGTATTTTTATGTTTTTTTTTGTGTAAAATTAGTTTATTTAAGACTCCCTATTAGTCTTCATCTCAGTTATTCTACCTTGGGTCCACATTTATATAACAAATAATTTTACAACATTACATCTAAGAGTAGCTAGCTTAACATAATTTTTATTGTACTGCCATAATTGTTCATCACCTATAATAATAGTAATAAATTTAGAAAAATTGAGGAAGAAATACCTGTAGCGATGCTTTCGAGACCGTGATCTTGAGTGACTTGTGGAGCGGGAAGTTGATCGTGATCTTGAGCGAAATCTTGAGCGGCTCCGAGACCTTGAAGCTGACTTAGTGGATCGAGACATCACTGCAGCCATCCCACCTTCAACTGTTGCACAAACAAGATGGGACTTGAGTTTCGACAGACAATCAGTCCAAAGCCAACAGACAAAATGGAATAGCTGTAAAAACCGAGAGTCATTGGAACAGAAGAGGTTTTATTTGTTTTCCCAGACCATTTGCATAAAATGTTTTATATATGGCACCAGACCTTATGCAAATAAAGACCTACAGTAGATAAAGGTATTCCAGCTTTCATCTTCATATCTAGCTCATTAGATCATAATACTAACCAAAGTTGTGATAATGTTTGATTAGGGAAAAATAGTTCTTGAAAAACACAGCTGCTGTTCACAGAACTGACTTGGAGTTGCCTAATACACAGACCTTCATATACTCAAAATGTTTTCTTTCAACCCTTAAATGAATTTAATTGTATACTACAAATGACATTGTTGGAAATGTATGATTACTTTCATGTTCTAGATTTTTCCAGGAGTACAGCAAATGTCAGCAATTCATTAATAATTTAAATGAATTTATCAAATAAATATGAACAGTTATGCCACTCATCTTCAGGGACTTTGGAAAGATGGGAAATTTCAAAAGCAGCACATTCTATCACATGGTGGTCCCAGTGCATGCGCCTGCTATGATTTAAGAATAAAGAGAGGGATCGTTTTTTCTTCCCCTGCCTCTTCTTTGTGCTCTCTGAACTTCCCACTCTCCTTCTCATTCTTGCAGATTGTAGCGTTTGGCTCAAAGATAATAATTTCCTGTATGTCCACCCTCAGTAGACTACCAATTTGCCCTACTGCAAACACCGCAAGAATGGCATTCAGATGTGTGTCTTGGCAATATTTTCTAGATATATGTGAGAAAAATAGCAACAAATTGTAATGTTTGTTTGAGCGTTAGTGTCTCAGATTAACTTAAACCTAGCAAGTTATTAAAAGTACAGAAACGATCAACTTGTTAAGAAACTGCCAAAAGCTTTTCACTAACATGTTTCAGATGTTTGAAATCTGAAGTGGAAACTTTCAGTTAGGTTTCCTGCTTTGCCACACATTCGTCACCTTTTGCCAAGAGGGCAGGTTTTATAAGTTATATATCCCACAAGTGAAATCAACATGTTTACAGCTGGGTACCAAAATGGCTCTGGTCTCAAGAGAAATGTAGACACAGGAATGGGTGGAAGATAAAAAATAAATAAACAGGAAGTAAACCGTATCAGATGTTTTCTGGCCTTCATTCATGTGCCTGAAACTGTATAGAGTTTTCGTTATTACTAAAGAATTGTTTGTGATATACAGTATGTAGCTCCATCTGTGTGTGCTTTGTTTATCCTATTCTTGAGTCGGATGTGGTAACAGCCAAATCTTTGTGGGTCCAGCTGTTCTAAAACCTAGATCACTAACAATTATACTTAACACTAACACTTTACCTTTGTGTATTTGTGAGGGAACTGATTTAAATTTTCACCATGTTACACCTTTAGTAAAGATGTTATGTTAAAGAGAGCTGTGTGACATCAGAAAACAAATATAATATCAGAGAAAACTGCTTTCACTGGAGAAACTGACTTTTAGATTTGGTCACTTGGTTTAAAGCTCTCTTAAAGCTTCTGGACAATTATTATGACAAGCAAAGTGCCTATGTCTGTCATAATAAAACACCAAAAATTGCAATATGGATACTGTGTTTGTATTTATTGTAATTACAATAAATACAAACACAGTATCTTTGTTTGGAAATATTGTACAACCCTTATGTTATGTTTTCTGACTTAAAAGTTTTTCTTTAGTCCTGTTCTGAAATGGTGTAATTCAGTGGTTGTGACATTAGTATTTAAGATAACATAACCAATGCAGAAACATTCAAATAAATATGCTAGATCTACTACAAGATTAAAAATTGACATTGTGGGGGGTGCCCCAGCTCAGTCAGATGCAAATATCTTGCTCAGGTCAATTTCCTAGTGTTGCTCCCCTTTCTCTCACCTTGTCCACCTGTCTACTCTAACAGAAAGGCAAAAGGGCCAAATAAATAAATAAATAAATTGACATTGTAAAAAATATCTGCTAAAGAAGTTCTAAACTAAACCAAAGTTCAAAAATGCAAACTCAGAGTTGAGTCCCGCTGGAGTTCTGAATGGCAGCTGTATAATCCCCATCACCTGTTTATTTCATGTTACAGCAAAAGCTCTGATCAACAATGGATGGGCAACATGATACAAAGCTCAGAGAGTATCACCCCTCTCAATCAACGGCCTTGTCATTAAGACTGGGATGCCACAGAGGCAGCTGAAACCACAATTGCTATCTATATATGCCCCTGGGAGACCCCCGTCCCTTTTTCAGAAAGCCACAGCAACTGTCATTGGCACGATGTTCAGTTACTGAAAGGACCAGTCCAGTTTGGTTTTCCACCAACACACTTGCCAGTTAAGATAATGGAAAGCAAAATGATCGCAGCATGGTTTCACCCAAGATAAATTGTAGCTTCCTTGTTTAGCTAATGTAAATAAGCTGCGTCATGTAAATATACTGTGTAGAGCTTTATTTTTTGTCATTAACATACAATACAATGATACAAGAAACTCTTAATTAAATTTAGCATTAGCTCACATGGTCTGAACACTTGAATGCATACTGCTTATTGGACTGCATTAACAAAATAACATAAATGAGCGGAATCTGTTGTTCTATATTGTTGCTGTAAGCCACAATTTTATATCTTATCTTTAATGACTTTACCGTCCACACCACATTTATGGAACACGGCTGTACACCAGAGAAAACTCCTAAGCTAAAGGTGAGTTAGGGGTTAGTTCAGCCAATGATGGGGCATAGTTAAACCTTTATTGTGCTTGTTTGATGTTGGGTGTCACTCCATGAACATACACCATGTTTCAACACATGTTCAAATACGAAACAAACTCAAAGACAACTTCACCTATTATTGAGACACACCTTTTAGTATACATGCCCCAGGTGTTTGCTAAGAAGGATAGACCTCAACACGGATCTGGTAGCCTGGGATAATTACTCTTTAGTACTATTTTAAAAAAAAAGAGTTGTAGGGATTTGTTTGACAAAAATGTAATAAGCAACATCTGCCGTTTGACCTGGTTCTGTTGTCCCATTAAATCGATATGGAGAGTCCATGGCTTCAGACTGCAACTGTTTACTGTAGGTGGAGGGTCAAAAGCCTGCAATCACAACAAGTGGCATTCCCTCATTGGGTTGACCACTAAAAGAGTCATGCTACTGATGAAATAAACTGCTCATTTTATGTAGTTGAATCCTCAAGTAGACTTTTATCTTTCCTTTGGTATTGGATTGTCTACATGTAAGGCACAAATAAAACTGGGTATTTTAACTTTATGTTATGTCATTTTTAAGAGATGAAGTGCAAAACCATCAAATTACTTAAAACCAACATAATTGCCACACCACTATAGCATCCCATCAAACAACTGTTTTCATCAAGTCTAGTTAGAGTTCATCTTTAGACACATTAGGAGTATTAATAAGAAAAGCTCCTATTTCTTTGTTCTAAAAAACATAAATATGAATCTCACAAAGTCCACTCACCGGTCCACGTTATCCCTCCGCTCTGTTGCGTCACATTCAAGAAGCACACTGCACTAGATCCTGTTTCTTCCAAGACTGCGCTCTCTGTCTGTCTGTTGTGTCCGACTTCTGACAACTGTGCAGCACAGACTGTGAGTGTGTGTGTCTGCTGGAGTCTGTGGAGCGCACAGAAAGGGGGTGTGTTCACAGCATGCAGCACAGGGCTTTGAGTTTCCTTCCGCCTTCAAGCCTTAAGCTCCAAAACACTTTGTGGAACATACCTGGCTACACATACGGTATAGTCAGCAGCATATATTAGAAGTGTGAGATAGACAGTTTAATAATAAATTAAATACAACTTTATTAATTCCCATGGGGAAACTCAGTTCTCCCTGATACCATAATTGGATTTATTTCTTAGGCTACATAAGGCGACAGAACAGAGCTGACCTGAACATTAGCCAAATCAACTTTTCTAATGCCCTTTTCAGCATGGTCCTGTGAATGTAGATAAAAGTAGCAATGTCAGCTCAGTTTTATACATCATACAATAGCCTTCTGTAGAAAGATCTACTACTAAAATAGGCTGTTAGTGATGCTGCACCATGTTATGGCTGCACCAGCCTATATTTGTGAGGATCTTGAAGAACAGGTCAAAAAACAATGATAATAGAGAATTTCTCTACACAGCAAAGCCAACTTATGAACTAAGACACATTTGGCAGATACCTTTATGCAACATGAAGCTGTGGGAAATTATTTCATGTTTAAGAGAAGATAATCTTTATTAATCCAGAAGGTACATTTTAATTACTACACTAGTCACTCTTTCACATTAAACACTAAGTTTGCACTACTCCCCAAACACAGCACAGCAAATTAGAGGGCACTTTCCACGACTGACTGGTAAAAGATCCTCCAGCATCCTACTGCACACGTTGAAAGACCCAAGCTTCCCCAGGAAGTAGAGTCTGCTCATTGTACAAAGCATCATTGTCAATTCCAATTGATTCCATGGTACTTGTGGCCCACACACACAAATAGTTTTTTTTTTTACTTATTAGCCTCTCTTATAAAACTATTTCTAGGAAATTACAAACACAAATAAATTCAAATAATGTCTTTGTGGCACTGTTGTTTCATGAGCACATATATTTTGTATCTGATACTGTTAAGCTACGTCCTGAAATTCTCATTTGATTAATTCAAATTGTGCAAAACAAGACTTTCACTCTATGTTTTCCGCAAAAATAGGCCCCGCCCTGGAGCTTTGATGTAGTTTCGATGTAGGACAGCAAACTTTCACTTTCACAAACCTCATCAGACATTTGAAGGCTAGTCATGTTAATGAATATGAGAAGGTAGCTCAAAGCAAACTAGCTTTAGGACTGAATGAAGCGGCTCAGTCAAACGTCACTTATGCTGCTCTCAGTGTCACAGACTCAGTAAGAAACATAAAGCACAGCAGCCTGTGCTACACACAGACTCTGATACACTGCATAGTACACTTTAGCTCACCGTTAACAACAAGCCGCTTTCAGATGAAAACATTATGCTGATGAGTTCCCTATCTTCATTTCTGACCCTGCTCTGTTCCGCTTCACCCAACACTCTGTTTGCTCCCTTTGTGTTTGTTAACATGCACAGCAAAAGCAGAGTGGAGAGAAGAATGGCAGCACAGTGTGACACTTTGTACTCAATACCAGAGGAAATTTAAAGATCATCATGAACTAAGTTTTTTTTTATACATATTAGATTATTGTCTGTATTTTACTGATATTGAATATTGTGCATTAGGACCAAGTAAACGTAAAGGGGAACTTTTTGGCCATACTTCCTCTTATTAAGGCAACGGAAACCCTGTTTAATTAAATAAACCCTGTGAACAATGGGTGATCAACCGAATGATTCGTGTCTGGCCTCAAAAATCCTGATTGGAACACCCTAAACTGATTCTAGTCCATCCAGTCCTGGGATGGCACAGTGTTAACATTAGGACCCCAGGCCCCTTCCCATCCATCTCTCTGTCCTATTAGCCCGGCTTAATATCGGCACCATCCAAACACCAGGGAGTTTATTTTGGGCAATCCCTTTGACACCACTTTCTTCCACCGTGCCTGGATAAAAGAGAACGTTATTTCCAGCCCACCTGTTGAAGCCATCCATCTCATCGCTGACATTTCTGATCACACCAAGCTTCACATTTACAATCAGGTCCATAAATATTGGGACATTGACACAATTCTAATATTTTTGTCTCTATACACCATCACAATTGATTTGAAATTAAACAAACAAGATGTGCTTTAACTGCAGACTTTTAGCTTTAATTTAAGGGTATTTACATCCAATTCAGGTGAATGGTGTAGGAATTACAACAGTTTGTTTATGTGCCTCCCACTTACAAGTGACCATATTTATGGACTTGACTGTAAATTCGCATATTTTTCTTTGTAGGATTATAGACTGCATTTATCAACGGCAAATAAATTTGCCTATGTGACAACATATATACAGTATATACATATATACTACTCACTTAGGTACACCTTGCTAGTACTGGGTTGGACCCCCTTTTGGCTATGTGAGATTGAGATATATGATATGAGATTTTGGTCTATATTGACATGATAGCATCACGCTGCAGATTCTTCCATGATGTAAATCTCCTGTTCCACCACATCCCAAAAGTGCTCTATTGGATTGAGATCTGGTGACTGTGGAAGCCATTTGAATAAAGTGAACTCATTGTTATGTTCAAGAAACCAGTCTGAGATGATTTGAGTTTTGTGACATGGTGCATTAACCTGCTGGAAGTAGCCATCAGAAGATCCGTACAATGTAGTCATAAATTGATGGACACGGTCAGCAACAATACTCAGGTAGGCTGCAGTGTTAAAACTATGCTCCCTTGGTAGAACTGGGCCCGAAATGTGCCAAGAAAAGATCCCCTACACCAATACACCACCACCACCTGCTTGAACCGTTGAGACAAGGCTTCATGTTCTTTATGCCAAATTCTGACCCTACCATCTGAATGTCACAGCAGAAATCAAGACTCATCAGATCAGGCAACGTTTTTTGAATCTTCTACTGTCCAATTTTGGTGACGCTATGTGAATTGTGAATCACTGGATATTTTCTCTTTTTTGGACCATTCTCTATAAACCCTAGAGATGGTTGTGCGTGAAAAACCCAGTAGAGCAACAGTTTTTAAAACAGTCAGACCTGCAATATGGGTCCTGTATAGGACTCAAATGCACGATGCAGAAAGGTTTACAGTTCTTTATTGAAATTGGAGAACAGCAGTAGAATGAAGTGAGGGCCATGGCTGGAGCACTGTATCGGAGCTTAGCACCAGATTTGGAGCGCAGGGTAATGGCTGGTGAATCAGCATTGACCGAGGGAGCTTCAATCTTTCCGCCACTGGGTTGATGATCTTCTCCATAGGAAAGGGACCAATGAACTGTGGAGCCAATTTCTGGGACCACTCTGAGGGTAATGTCTCTGGTGGAGAGCCAGACCTTGTACCGGTGGCTTTGCTTGCAACGGCAAATGGCGAGTACTGGGTAAAGAAGCCTGTAGGAGAGCGGCACCGGCGGACGGGGGCTTGGACAGAGGGAACGTTAGCCTCCTTCTCCTGGGTGGGGAACAGCGGTCCTGGAAACCATATGGTTTCTGGGACTTTCTGGGTTTTTTACTGGGACATCCTAGCTCGGGTCCTCTACCATAGGCCTGGGAGCTTGAGGGTTCTGTGCAGTATCTTGACTGTTCCTAGGCTCTTCTGGCCTGAGATGTCTGGTGTTGTTCCTGGGATCTGCTGTAGCCGCTCCTCCAGTTAGGGGGTTACTGCCCTGAGTGCTCCAATGACCATGGGTACCACTGTTGCCTTCACTTTCCAGGACTTTTCAAGTATTGTATTGGTATTTCTCTAGTGTCTCTGGTTCCTTTTTCTTGATGTTGACATCACTTTGTGTTGCTATGTCTTTTCTTTGCTGTTTGTCCACCACCACAATGTCCGGTTGGTTCGCCATTACTATTTTATCGGCCTGTATCTGAAAGTCCCACAGGATCTTGGCTCGGTCGTTCTCTACCACCTTCAGAAGTGTTTCCCACTTTGACCTTGGGACCTCCAGTCAATACTCTGCATAGATGTTCCTGTACACTATACCAGCCACTTTTAGATAGCGTTCCATGTATGCTTTTCCTGCCAGCATCTTACAGTTATGTGCTGAATTGTCTCAGGGGCATCTTTGCACAGCCTGCACCTTGGGTCTTGTCGGGTGTGGTAGATCTGAGCCTCTATTGCTCAGGGCCTGCTCCTGTGCAGTCATGATGAGTGCCTCTGTGCTGTCCTTCAGTCCAGCCTTTCTAGCCAATGGATTTCTTGATATCAGCCACTTTAGTTATCTGGCAGTGGTATATCCCATGTAGGAGCCCTTCCTCCCATGATGGTACCTCCAGCACCTCTTCCTCATTTTTCCACTGCCTGAGATTCTAAGAACAACACCAGACATTAACAGTCAGTCCAGAAGAGCGCAGTCCTAGGAACAGCCAGGATACTGCCCTCAAGCTCCCAGGCCTCTGGTAGGACACAAGCTAGGATGGATAAGATGGCCCGCAAAGGGCGAGGTGAGAGTTTTATTTTATTTTATATACTGTATATATGTATGCATAGTACATACTTTTCAAATATATATATTCAGTTGTATAAAAACTGCTGATTACAATTACAAAGAAGTAGTCCTGGGTTTGGAAATTTGTTGCCAAAAAGAACAACTGGTTTAAGGTAATACATTGCCAATCCATTTGCACAACTTTACTTTAATGTAAGCCATATGGTTGTGGTTACCTCTTGTGAAGAGACAAACTTATCATTGTGCTGAATCATTGTGCAATTAATTTTTGAAAACAGCACATAAACTGTTTTGTATACAGGCCATACTGACTTGAATATGGGTTGTCAGCTATGACAAGTAAAAACTATAATATCCATTAGTCAAATTTATATTTCATTTTTCTTTATTTCTTTGTTTTATATTTATAGATTGATTCCTAGATAATTTAGTTGTCTGTTGAATACTACATGTTCACCAAATTTCATTATATACAGCAAAATATATTCTAACATCTCATAGCCTTTGTGCCAGGCCAGCAGTTGAGTGATAATATTTTAAGTGTTACCTTGGCAAGCAATATTTTTTTGTTTAAGGATACACAGAGAATATTTGTTCCAAATTTAGTCTGTTTATGACTAAATACATTTTTGGTGTCTCAAAGGAGCTCATCATATAGATTTGCTACTACTACTGGCTTTATGTAGCAGATGTCCGTCATCACCACGACAACACTGTAGCAAATACAGCATGGGTCTAGTGTGCTTTGCCACCATGTTTATCTGATTCCATCTCAAAGATAGATGTAAGATAGATGTCTTTGTCATCTTCTTTGTTGTCAACAAAGTCAGGCCATTTGGTTCAATGGAAGATTAATATGAGTTGGACAGCTGCTGGTGTCTCCCGACAGTTCCATGACCTCTGTCCAGAGCCTATTATCACCTTCTACATATTTCCTTGAGATTTAAATCCTACCAGTATTCATTGGTCTGCATCAGCAATAGAAAAGAAGGATCGGAACACAAGATGAAATCTCAGTGGGGCTTAAAAGTGAGTTTGATCAAGTCCTATTAAGAGAGACAAATGTAGCCAAAGCATCTCAGTGTACAGCTTTAATTTACTGGTGCAGTTTTGTAAGCAGATATTTACGACAGGTTGTTCCTCCAGATAAGATACAGCAATTTAATGAGTTAGTGTCTTCTTTCCTCTGCCAAGTTTAATGGATGCATAATCTCTGAAACTCTATTAAAAATATTTAGTTGATGGGATACTTTATGGGCTACTGATGAGAAGCACTGAGTTAAGCATTTGTCTTTAAGCTTGTACTTATACTGTGAGTAGATGTCAGTTGAGTTGAGTGAATGTTAGCACAAGTTTAAAATAATACTTGAACAGATAATGCAGCACATTATCAAGTTATGATGTCTTTAAGCAGTTTACTTGCTTCCTAATGAATTTCCAGCACTAGATAAACATACAGTATAAAGATTACAGTAAAAAAATAACTAGTTGGCCATGACCTCTACTTATCACTGAGATGTAAGCATTTTATTATTTTTGGTTACTGATAATGTGAGTGTGTCTTTTTTCAACCTGCATTAAAAAGTGATTGGCTTGTCACACTTCCTTCTCAAGCGATCACTTTTCCCAGCAGGGCTTCTTCTTTCAACTAAGTTTGGTTCTTAATCCACTGCTTAGCGGCAGTGCTAGTAGCCAAGACCTAAATAGACTGCCCATATGATGATAAAAGAGGAACTCTCCTTGCCCGTGCTGCACACACAGCAGCAGCAGGTCATTTGCGCTTCAAAAGATCAAAAAGATCAGTGTTAATGAGAGTCTTAAGGTTTCTTAGTAAGAGGCCTTGATGAATCAGTCCTTGGGGACACAGAAAATGTACTCAGATTGTCAGCCAAATGTATGGACTACCAAGCACTGTGGTAAACGTTTACTCCGCTATAGATTTAAGTTTAGATTTATAAACTAGGTAACAGCACTCAACAAGAAAACAAGTGAGGAGTCATACAGATGGCTAATTATGGCTAATAAATGACAAGAAAGTGACTGAGCAGGCATCAGGTGACACAGCACCTCTTGTGGCATCTCCTGATGCTTCACAGACGGAGAAACCGGATTCTGTTGTCAACTGGCCTCTGTTGCTTTACAGCTTCTCAGGTTGGATATTCTATCAACCTACTGAGAGATAGTAGCGTCTGAGATGGATGGGCTGATGGCAGTGTAGGTGTCGTGGGTGACTATGGTAACACTATGTCCTGTCTGAAAACATTCAGTCACAGATGTAGCACAAAGCAGATGTGGTGTGATTCAGCTCGAGTAGCGGCTGACACATGAAATTTCCAGCCACACTGCTTTGGGCTCTGCATTACATTTTGCAGACTGTTAATGCCAGATGATCTAATTTAACACTGACACAAGGGATCAGATCAGCAGTGGTTCGCTTCTAACTTATTTTATGTTTGAG